>CM065731.1:51115403-51122903 GCA_033310375.1 Conus canariensis
CTCATGATCCCTGCTTTCTCCTCATCCTCCCTAAAGCCCATCCCCGTCCTCTTTTTCTTCCTGTTCAGTGAACAACATTGTACCCGGAAGTCAATGCGCTATTGCAAGAAACAATGTAATGTTGTACGTGTAGTACAAGCGGTGACGTCAATGACTGTGTCAGTAAATGTCAGTATACGGAAGTCTTCGAGATGTGCACTCTATATGCAACGAAGAAGCAGAACCATCAACCACATGTGTACTTCTTCCAAATGTTCTAATCAGTATAACCCCTCATGTCTCAGCGGCATGCAACAAGACTGGTTGAATCTTGGTGTCAACAACTTTAACTTTTTCGCAACACGCCGCGAGAATGATCACGGTGCCCGACTTACCACTCGGCGACGTGGGGCGAAAATACCGCGGCAAGCGATCTGTCACTCAGGACACGTCGCGAGAATGATAGCCACGGTCTTCTAAAAATAAATGTGACCGAATTTCCTGGAGAATTTTTAACCAGTGGTGTCAGCGTACAAATACAGTCCTTCGCTAAGTCATATCACACCAGTATACTAACAGTTGATTTCATTGGCTAATTTGAAGAGAAAGCAACCAACCCGCTGGCGTCTTCAAGCACTGAATCAGTGCTCCCTGTTCGAAGTATGTCTTTTTCAACTCAATCAAACAACAACAAAATAATTATTTTGACTTTTAAAACATTTATCGTCAAGAAGATGAAAGCCAGCTCTATTTCACTGTACAAAAATAAAGTCACTTTCGGATTTGGGCTTTTAAGGAAAATTGATTAAAAATAGTCAAAATCAGGTGTCCTGAGGGAATTTCAGTGCTGTGACTGAAGTGTTAACTGGGCACATGCAGCAGAACGAGGTCTGTGTTGATAGTGTTAAAGACAGTACTTGCTTGCCGTCATTTTTCCATATTTTTTAAAGATTCTGGTGAGCGGAATTATCGTCTTTTTACCTTTAGTAGTTAAATGCAGGATATCCTGGTTTGTGCTTAATCTTAGTAGTAAAGTTAAACCCCAGACAGCAGTAATTATTTACAGCCTTAAGCCTCTCACCATCGTAAAAACATTCCTCATGCTTCCCTGGGTATCCTCCCTTTCCAAATACCATAACATTGCTTTTATTGATATTTACAGATAATTTCATGTTATCACAACAGGTCTTTAATACATTCAGCTGATTTTGCAAGCCGCCTGGTGTTGTAGACAGAAATGAGACATCATCAGCAAACGGCAATGCAACTAATTCAATTATTTCCGAAAGTAACTTAACTCCATAGTTGTCCCTTTCATGTATATGATTTGCTAATTGGTTTGTTAAAAACTGGAAATAATGTAGGGACGTAGATCACACCCGTGTCTAACTCCAACAGGAGTTTTATACATTTCGGACAGCTCTTGTTTAGCATGGATACAGGAAAACAGGGAATAATACATGGCATTAAGTGAGGTCAGAAATGTGCCTTTCACGCCCTGTGGTTAAGTACATTGCAAATGTCGAACAGAGAGAGAGAGAGAGAGAGAGAGTAAAACGAAACGCAAGATGTGGTAGTAATTATGGTCACGTAGCAGGGTCATGTCAGCTGTGTGCTAAGCCATGCAGAGATCGTGCGCACGTGCCTGGTTTTGTCTCGCTAGCGCTTCCAACACAAAGACCGTTGCCACGGGAGGCACGTGAAAAGTGTGCAGGTGTTCAGGGACATGGCTGTGGTGTCGCAAAAGCGAATCTCCGTCGGCTAAGGTGCACTAAACGTTTAAATGCACAAATCTGACGCCAGATTCATTAATAAATGGAGAACTGAACGGCAAATCCTTTTCCTGCATTAAAATCGATGTGAGCATGGCAAAACTGATAGGAAAGCTACAACGAATAGAGTAAAAGTGCAGCCATAAATTTCAGATTACATCGTTCTGTGCTGTCGTGACTGTCTTGGTTCAACACAAAAACAAACGGCGCCAATCAGTTCTAAGTAAATCCTGATTCACTCGACGTCAGATTTGTGCAGTTAAACGTATTGTATGCATTGCAGACGCTAGTTCCCTTGTTCTTTCCATGCAAGCATTTAACTTTGCTCCCTGTTTACGACAGAGCACATAAGCAACGCAATAAACGACTCTTTTTTGAAAATGCATCAGACGCAGCCAAGGTTCCTTTTCTTTCCCTCTCTAATTAAGCTGAACAGCGATGCCAAACTCCCGGAAGACATGCACCGTGCGAGAATTGGTGGACTTCAAGCCGGTGACAACCTTGGTGTTCTTGCAAATGGCTTGAAGATAATCGTTATTTCACCTGTTTATTGTCTTAACAACGATTGCAGTAACAGACCCGTCTCAGATCGCCCTAGAACGGGTCAGCTTAGTGAACGGGTAAACTTAAGTGACGACGGCAGACTTAAAGTTTTACATGTTTAATTATTATAGCCTGGATGATAATGCAGGGGCTTTTCGGGCTATCAATCACATGCGTCGGGAAAAGTTCGCATCGTGTAACAAAATTTACATTCAAACAACAGCTAAACCATTGACGTCCATAAGGCTGAGACTACGCTGTGCTGCGACTGTTACCCACTCCGCTTTTTTCATCGGTCCCAAATTTTAACAAAAATTCGGGGGGGAAGAGATAATAGAAACATTTAAATGTTACCCAAAAAATACACAAAGAGGCCACATATGGACATACAGACACTGCAGAATAGAGAGTTAGTCTCCTCCCTGGACAGTGAGTACAATTTTCACCACACTGTCGGCAGATTACTGCAACAAACAATGCTAGCTTGGCATAACTGTGACCACAAAAAAGTGTAAAGAAGTTTCCAGAGCTATCACAGGAGAAAGGTCCACAAAGACATAAAAAGACAGTAGACAACGTTGACAAAAGACCATTCTAAGCTCAAGTAGATTGATAATGCAAAGAAAAGCGGAACAGCTCAGAACTTACAGAAAACTTCCAGCACACAACTTCAAGGGAGCTGTTTGTACTGAACAGTCCCCAGCACTCCCACTGGGAAACGACGGCATGCCAGGAGCAGCCAATTTCCAGGCAACATCTCACACAGCGGTTCCAAACAGCTAGTCAAACTGCTCGAAAATGCTGTTGGAATTTACGGAAGACCCATCAGCGACCGACCAGTGGGACGTCACCTTGGCAACAGGAACCTGCAGAACAAGATTGCACAGTGGGCACCCGTCCCTTAAATCTTCAGCGTAGCGCGTCTCCTGTGGGTAATACATCTTAGTATCCGAATACCAAGCCGACTGCGTGTAGGAACACAGAAGGTGCTGCTTAGCTGGCATTACTAGGGATGACATGGAGTTTTTTTTTGTGTGTGTGAATCTGCATTGTTGCGCAAGATCTTCCCAAAGCTGCGGACAGTATTTTCGGCCTGTAATGGGCAAGAAGTAAGCCAAGCTGTGTGAAGCGATGTCTCCGGGTCAAGTATGCGGTTTGCGATTGTGAAATTACGTTGTGCGGTTTGTGGAATGTTCGAACGATTTAAGGAAAAATTGGCTTGAAGATCAACCGATCACATTCACTGCTAGTGCTGCTCTCACTCTTCGGGTTTTTCCCCGACAAAGGACACTTTTTGAGGACCTGATATTTTGTGTGGACCCTGTTTGTCTTATGGAAAGAAGTCCCGACCAAGACTGGCATTGAAGAACTCTCTGTCTGTCTGTTCTCTCTCTCTCTCTCTCTCTCTCTCTCTCTCTCACTCACCACACACACACACACACACACACACACACACACACACACACACACACACAGTCACAGAGAGAGAGAGAGAGAGAGAGAGAGAGAGAGAGAGAGAGAGAGAGAGTAGCCACTTGCCAGAACGGCCTAGTTCGGAAGACGGCCAATCATGGCAGGTGATCCATCAAGGGAGAGCAGGCCGGCGGGCAGGATGCAGGAAAGAGGAGGTAATTAGCTATGACCTAGAGTTGTCGGCCTTCCCAATGCCTTCGCATGCTTCAGCGCCTGAGGAACAAATCCCAAAGTCGACTCATGAATTAGAAAGATTTTTTTTCAACATTTCCAATAATCATATCAGTTTCGTGATCCTTTTGTTTTGTTTCATTTGCGAACGCATTTGCGCGTATAAACAACAACAACACACACACACACCACACACACACACACACACACACACAACACACACACACACACACACACACACACACACAGAGGCAGCCCGCTTGCCACACACACACACCACCACACACACACACACACACACACACACACGCCGCGCGCGCGCCGCGCACACACACACACACACACACACACACACACACACACACACACATCAACACTAACACTCACACACACAAACACCCACAACACACACACACACACAACACACAGCACACACACACACACCACGACGCGCACACAACACACACACACACACAACCACACACACACATAATTTCTTTCCTTGTATTCCATAGGAGGACTCGACGTCTTGCTCTGTTGTAGGAAACTTCAAACTAAGATTGATTTCCTTTTGCTGTTGTATGGGAGCTATGTGAAAGTATCAAGATTTGAAGTTGTTGTTTTTTTTCCTGTAAAACAAAATCCTGTTTCTTGTACAGTGCCACCCCAGAATGAAAGGTGTATTCATTTCGACAAATAATAATGACTTAATACCGTGAGTGGAACCGGTTACGTGTGTGGAAAGAAGTCTCATATAGGCATTCAAGAACACACACACACACACACACACACACACACACACACACACACACACACACACACACACACACACACATAGAGAGAGAGAGAGAGAGAGAGAGAGAGAGAGAGAAGGGGGGGTTCTTTTTTTCTCTTTTTTTTCATGCCTATGAAGACTCATCGTCGAGTCTCCTTTTTTTGAAGACCTCAAACTAAGACGACCTAACTTGGTTGCCGTGTAGCAGAACTTCATCTCGATACCAAGATTCCCAAGTGCTGTCATCAGAGATAAAGAGTGTCTTTCCTTCAACACATTATGAGGACCCGATATTTTGTATGGACCCTGTTTGTCTTATGGAAAGATGTCCTGACCAAGATTGCCATTCAAGAATCTCTCTCTCTCTCTCTTCTCTCTCTCTCTCTCTCTCTCACACACACACACACACACACACACACACACACACACACACACACACACACACATACACACACACACACGCGCGCGCGCGCGCGCGCAGACAGAGAGAGAGAGAGAGAGAGAGAGAGAGAGAGAGAGAGAGAGTAGCCACTTGCCAGAACAGCCCAGTTCGGAAGACGGCCAATCACGGCAGGTGATCCATCAAGGGAGAGCAGGCCGGCGGACAGGATGCAGGAAAGAGGAGGTAATTAGCTATGACCTAGAGTTGTCGGCCTTCCCAATGCCTCCGCTTGCTTCAGCGCCTCGAGAACAAACCCCCCCAAGTCGACTCATCAATTAGGTAGATTTGTTTTTCAATCTTTCTAATAATCATATCAGTTCGGTCAGTGTGTGTGTGTGTGTGTGTGTGTGTGTGTGTGTGTGTGTGTGTGTGTGTGTGTGTGTGTGTGTGTGCTTGCTTGCTTGTGTGAGGTTTTTTTCGAATGCATACATATATACACGCGTGCTTTCGCACGTATGCATGCGCGCTTACGAGTACAGACACATGCACATACATACACACACGCGCGCGTGCGCGCGTGCATGTGTGTGTATGTGTATGTGTGTGTATGTGTATGTGTGTGTGTGTATGTGTGTATGTGTCAGTGTGTGTGTCAGTGTGTGTGTGTGTGTGTGTGTGTGTGTGTGTGTGTGTGTGTGTGTGTGTGTGTGTTGTGTGTGTGTGAAGGAGAATAAAACCCAAGAAAAGAAACAGAAATAAGGAAGGAAAAGAAAAGAAAAAAAAGAAAGAGAAAAATGAGAGAGAGCGAACAAATAAAAGAAGGAAAGAAACAAGGAGAAAAGAACACAACAAAAAGAAAACACAACGAATGACTAATCAGGTTCTGCCACAACAAGGTCCATTATACAAACGCAACAAATGCCGTGGGGACAATTTGATGTGGGAAGCACAAGTCAGTGGTGACAGTCCGCCGAGCAATCTGATTGGATTTCCGCCGCCTCCCATTCCACTCGTGAGAGCTATCGTGCCAAACAATCCCTCCTTCCCATTTTGGAAGAATAAATTTCCCAAGAGATTTTCGAGGGCTTGGAACATTACTTGTGCGTGTGTGCATGCGTGCGTGCATCCGTGCATGTGTATAAGCAGGCCAGAATAAGGGAAGCTTTTCATTCCATTCGTTAGAACATCCACACTGTAACAATCTAACGTGTTCGATCTGGAAGGAGAGATAAAGTAAAAGAAGAAGTTCTGGATTGAAATAGGCTCTTTATTTCCTTCACAAAGGAACTGGTATCTTCATCCGCATCAGATATTTTGTATGACTATCAGCAAGATGACACTGAACTTCTGAACCGGCCTTATGAAACGAGGTGGGAAGACCGAATGTAACGCAAGGATAAACTGAGTAATTGGTGGTATAGATCCGTCGTAACAATCCGGATCAGTTGAAAGATCCAGGATCCGTTTGACCTCGGCACAGGTCTGGGATTTCCAGAGTTCTCTTCAAGTGTTGACAGTTTTCCGAAGCAAGAGTACACACAACGTAAAAGCAGATGTGAACGTACAATAAGGTTGTTGTCGAAAAGACGAAACAGATCCAGATCACATTTGTTTTTTGCATTGAGAGTATCACATCATGTGTGAATTTTCAAGCAGATGTTAAACCACAGACAAGTGGTTGACTGAAGATGAAGTGTTGGTGAAGGTATTTGTTAGATAAGATACGTGGCGTGAATGTTTCTTTGGAATTATGATAAATACTTTTCTATGCTTTTCATTTAGGCGTAGAGGATTGAGAAATCTTTGTTCTTAAAGATATATTACTATCATTACTATTAAATGTTGGTCCATATTAATGCATGTGCAGCGCAAACAGTTTCACAAAGTATTGGAGATGTTGTGCGACAAAAGCAATCATTATTATTGCTATTATTATTAACATGACCATGTCATTTTTGTTATTACGGCAGCATCATAATCATCGTCATCTTCATCACCATCATCATCATCATCATCATCATTTTCTATAGATTGCACTGTGATTTTACAAGTCACTGAAGACCAGTTTTTGCATGCGGTTAACTGATATGAACCCATGACATCATTATTTTTTTGTTTCTGGAGTCTGTTTACCCCTTTCCATTTTATTCAAATGTTTGCATTTCAGAATGTCGTGGGTTCTGGCATAAAAAGATATCTGGAAGATGCTTATAGCGAGCATACAGAAGCGCTTTTAAGATACGATTGTAATACATTGTCTAGAATGGTGATATCCACAGTGCAGATTTTTCGCCTGGTTGTTTCAAGGTATTAATGCTTCTTTCTCTTCATTTCATCTCTTGAAGTGTATGTTTGTCTAAAGACAATTTTGAGCTTTACTTTGATGTCGGTGCTGAAGTGTCTTC
>CM065731.1:51125403-51142903 GCA_033310375.1 Conus canariensis
TGTGTGTGTGTGTGTGTGTGTGTGTGTGTGTGTGTGCGTGCGTGCGTGCGTGTTCAGGATTTTGAAACTGATGACTTTAGGCTGTATCATCCTGAGTCATCTACAGCTCAATCAACTTCGAACAGGAGGATGCGAGAAGGGGGGAGGGGAGGGGAGGGGAGAGGCTGATAAATGTGACAATATGTTTGTAATGGGGCTTTAGATACGTTACCTGTCTATCCCGTACCGGATAAGTGACGTGGAAGCTAAAACTCTCAACAGGTCTAAACCCGTCTCACTCGCCCACCCCCTCCTCCCTCACCCCTCTCAACCATGCACCTCTCTCTCTCTCTCTCTCTCTCTTCTCTCTCTCTCTCTCTCTCTCTCTCTCTCTCTCTCTCGTCTCAGTTATCTATGTATCAAAGGCAGGCACTCATTACAATACTTTTTTCACAGCAAACATCTATCCTCTCCATCACAGATTTTATTCACTGAGTTTGTTTTATTTAATTCATTCAGCTATTCTTTTTCAATTTAATTGACGTATTTATTCGGTATTTTATCTGAATATTATTTTTCTTTTCTTTTCTTTTTCTTAACTCAATTTTTTATTTTAATCTTCGAAAAGATGCCTTTTGCACTGAAATGGAGTAAAAGAAACCGAAAACGGGAAACAGTAGTAATCCGTTGAATTGCCGAAATAGGTGAACATCAATACGCAAACATTCACAAACACACAAATGCACGAGCGCGTGCGTAGGCACACACGTGTACACGCAAAAACAGAACTGGACGATGATCAGAATATTGTCTTCAAGTGAGGGCCGGGGGGTGGGGGTGGGGGAGGTGTGAGAAAGGGTAAAGAGAGATGGGACAGGGAGAAAACAGAGGGCAGGGAGGGAGTAAGGTGGGGGGGGGGGGGGGGGGGGGCTTGGGAGTGAAAACTGGAAGTTGGGGAAGTCTGAGAGGAAGGAAGAATGAATGGCAGGACTGGGGGGTGGGGGAGAGAATCAGGGGGTTAGAGCTGAGGTGGGATAGGAGATGGGAACGTTTTTTTTTTTATATATAACGTGTGTGTGGGGGGGGGGGGGGGATGCACCCAGAAACAATCCCTCCCGCAGTCTCAATACACCCCTACCCCACCCCATCCGCGCTTATCCTCCCACCCTTACCTCCCACCACACCCACAATTCCTCCACACCCCCACCTCCCCGACGTGATTAAAGCACCGTCAACATTAGTTCCTGCTCCTGAATGGTTGAGTTTTACGTCCTCATAGCGAAAGCTTTTGGGGGCAAGTTGTTCTTTTGCGGTGGTCTTGGTTGCCGTGGTTTAGAGTTGGTCGTTGAGGAATTACCTCCTGCGCCGTCTGGCGAACTTTAAAAAAACGGGGAACGCCCCTGCGTCCTCCTCCCCGCGTCTCCCCCCCCCCCCCAACCCCCCCCCTCCCCCTCCCCTTCAGCCCTTCCACATCCATACTTGTCTCCCACCCCTCCCTGTTCTCCTCCCTTCTCCCTCCTCCGCCACCCTCTTTGATGCCAGTGAGCCGGCTCTGAAGTCGCCGTCAGTGTTACATCATGCTCTGTTTGGCGGGCTTGAAAAACGGAGACCGGGTAGGCCCACCAATGCTTTCTCCCTCCTGCCCCCACCTCCTCCTTTCCCGCCACATCCATCCTTATCTCCCACCACAGCCATACCTCCTCCTGCACTCCCCCGCCGCCTTCTTTAAAGGGGCGTAAGCCGTCTTTGAACCACCGTCAACATTAGATAGTGCTCCGTTTTGGCGAATTAGTGAACGGGGAACAGGTAGCGTTTGGAAGTCCTTTATGCTTTTGATGCGCTAAGGAACTGGCCACTACTGGTCATCTTGACGTGAAACACGCGCATGCACACACACGCCCGCGCGCGCGCCTCAATACATCAAGCCCATGGCCCACAGAAATGTCCGCTTTGTCTGTTTTCATTGCATGTTTTCAACCAATGAAAATGAATTGTTTCCATTTTTACTGATATTGTGTGCCTCAGCAAGAGCTCTGGATCGGCACATTTTGCACTTGTTCGATTTTCAGCCAGAAAAGGAAAG
The DNA here is from genome assembly GCA_033310375.1 of Conus canariensis. Classification (NCBI taxonomy): domain Eukaryota; kingdom Metazoa; phylum Mollusca; class Gastropoda; order Neogastropoda; family Conidae; genus Conus; species Conus canariensis. Next base: position 51,127,466 of record CM065731.1, read on the forward strand.
GGTTTCTTCAAGATGAAATAGGTTTTTGTAAAAATAACTCTTTTTTGGTAAGAAAAAAAATGCAAATACGATCAGTTTTGTTATTGCGGAAAAGTAATGCATCTCTTTTTGGTCTTTTTTTTTTTTTGCAGAAATTACTTCCACATATTTTGACAGGACAATTTTCGCAAAAACAGCATTTCTGTAGGTGATTCCCTTTTACTTTAACATGTCTTCCTGAAAACTGAAAAGTAGTTTGTGTCAAAACAGTGCATCTGTTGATTATAGTGTTTCGGCATGAAAATTAAGCTTTATATGTGCAGATATGTTGTTTTGGCACACAAATCTTAATAATGTCAAAAACCAAACATCACTCATAACTTTTTCAATATCAAAGATAAAATTTAAAAAATTGACATGAAGGAGATTGTTTTGTAAGTATAAATTCACGTCAAGAAAATGTAAACGTATATCTGAAGATATACCATTTTGGCTCTGAGCCATCAATATATTTCGGCTGCAGCAAACAACTGGCATAGAATGTGTCAGCCCAAGTTCAGATAAGGAACCTTTGAATCAAAGATGTGCACAGCTCCTCCAGAGCTCCCTGTCTTATGTGTGGACACAGCACAAAAGATGAGGAACATTTTCTCTTCAGTGACAGCAGCTACAGCTCACGGCAAGAAATGCTTGGCTTAATTCAGAAGAGACGAAGAGACAGGAGCTGATCAACAGCTTGATATCGTGATGATAATGTAATATTACTGCTCACTAAAGAAGGTGTCCGAAGCGGGAATACTAAGCTGAAAGAGAATGCTTGAAGGTATTATGGTTGGGTCAGTAAGCGAAGGATCACGAGTGATTGTGTTATGACCAAATAATCAAGATGTAATTAACGAAGTAGTGAAGAACGCTCTGGATAGTCGGGTTAATAGGAATGAATGTTGGATGATTTTTGTTCGATGATTACTCTGGTTTCTAGGTTTGCCGCGTGTGTAGAATTCTTGACATGTATCACTGAAATCAGATGGGTATAGCCCCCTCCTATCGCTTGTCACAAAGGCCGATTAGATTGAAGCACTAAACTATTAATAAGACAAAGTCTCTCTCTAACTAGTTGATTTTTTTTGTCTGTTGTTTATTTGCTTTGCCTGGCGTCATGGTCTTTTTTCTATCTTTCTTTCAGAAACCTGATTGATTTTCTCTTTTCTATATTCTCCTCTGTGCTTTCTTTCACTTTTTCTTTCTTTTTTTTTTTTTTCTTTTTTTTTTGGCTCGTGCAAAGAAACTCTCTCTCTCTCTCTCTCTCTCTCTCTCTCTCTCTCTCTCTCTCTCTCTCTCTCTCTCTCTCTCTCTCTCATTTCCGCACAGGCCGAGGCCAAGGAAGTACTGGTACGTACGTTGAAAGACCAACCAATAGAAAGTAATACAGTCCCCACCCCACACCCTTCCCCTCGCCTCCTCCCGTTACAAACAGCGGGAGAGATCGTTCTTTATAATTGTTTTCTGTTGTCGAAAGGTCTGTATCGTTTCTTTTAAAGCAAAAATACTTTTTATGGAAAAAAGTAATTTCCATGTGATATTGTATCATTGAAACCGATAAGCATCAATTGAGTAACTATGATTCTTATGCATATGCATCACAAGGATTGAACGCAGGAAATAATTGTTATAAACATTCATCAGTGCAGATGCTTTTTCTGGTGGCAATTATAATCAGTTTCTTTTTTAATCGGACACATCGTCCATTTGTAACATTCAGAAATATCAAAAAATGTAATCAGGATATCAAAATTGGCTTTATATCCCATCAGGACAATTATTGCTATCCGTATTAACATTAGGCCTATACCCTCGGTGCACAACTACGCTGAAATTTAAAAATTACTTTTCTGAGAGAAAAAAAAATTATCGCGTAAACCTTTTTAGACTACTGTTCTTCCATAGTTCTGTGTTAAAAATACTCACGGCACCCCAGCCCATATCACTTGCTGGCTGACCTCCAACCCCCAGTTCCTCCTCCGCCCCATCATCCTCTCCTCTCTTTGGTTAGTTGTCGCTGACACGTTTCCCAGGGGACAGGCCCGCTGTACTGTGTGCAATCCACATGCATGTATGCATGCAGCGTGTGAGGAAACCGTTAAGTGGGTATTGAAGCGGACACGTAATCGGCACGTTTGATTTCATAATGGGTCTACCCATGTTCCTTATTCCAAACGTTCCATTAATAAGACAACTAAGGACGTCTGAGCTCTCTTGATGAGAGAGAAAGAGAGGGGGAAGCAGAGACAGAAAGGGAGAAAGAGACAGAAGCAGAGAGAAAGAGAGAGAGAGAGAGAGAGAGAGAGAGAGAGAGAGAGAGAGAGAGAGAGAGAGAGAGGAGAAGAGAGAGAGCCAGAGAAGCAGAAACAGAGATGGAAAGAAACAGAAAACGAACAAAGTGTGTAAAATGAGGGTAAAGAAAAAAATGGAATAAACCCAACCTTGCTATCTAAAATGCTCTAGAATTCCACAAACAAACGACAAAGAAGCAATAAATTGTGTGTAAAATCTATATCGAATTTAACATTGCACACACACACACACACAACACACACACACACAACACACACACACACACACACACATACACACACACTCACACACACACACACACACACACACACACACACACACACACACACACACACACACACACACACACGAGAGCGAGAGAGATGAAGTGGGTAGAGAAGTGGAGAAGGATTGAGTGGAGAGGACAATTTTGTGATAATTTCGAAACTTTTAACAATCTCTTCAGCACAACTCAGTTTATCAGCCCTCATCTTTCCAGTCAAGATGAGATTACCTAAAGTCAACAGCAACATGTCAACAACCCCAACACTCACTGTCAGCCAGTCAAAACATGTAACGAGCTCGTTTCATGTATCCATCCGAAAACGTTTACAAAATTTGGTGAATACGCATTTCTATCGATAAAGTTTGTGTTACCAGGTCTACAAATGTGTGTGTAATCTTACCGCAGACAAACGAACAGACGCAGGTAATGACGCCGTTTTCTTTGCGGAGGTAATTAAAAAAAAGACAAAATTTTTACAACCCAGCCTCGTGTTCAGCTTTCTTCTGCTTAAAATTCACTTCCACTTCAGATATGAAGGCCAAGAAAGTCGTCTGTACGCGCTAGTGATCAGAAATGAAACCGATCCAATCATGTTCCACCACACCCCCATGACGCGCCTCCTACATAGTGTCTTCTAACTGTCTAATGCCGCTGCATAGAAAGATGGTAAAGTCGACCATCGATGATAACGAAAAAGACTATGAAGAATTGGGGGAGGTGGAAAGGGGGGCGGGAGTGAAGGGAAGAGTGGGACAACGATAATGGCCGAACACTGAACTGGCGGAGATGGAGGAACGGAGTGGAAGAATAGAGAATGCTTCACTGTAAAAAATCAACACGGAATCTAGACTTCCACATTTTTTAACAAAAATGTATGCCTACCTGATTCTTTCACAGTAAGGAGAAGCAAAATCTCAATCAGCAATGAATTGTGTAGAACACAACAAGACAAAACGCCGAAAACTTCCCGCCCCTCTTTCTGTCTCCATACATTTTCATTCATATGGAAACCAGGAAATGAAAACCTTTAAATCATATGAAAGGCAGGGAAGTGGAACGATTGCTAATTACTGCAGCTGCAAAATGAGGTAGACCTCTCACACAAACTTTCGGTTTACAATTAAAAAAAAAAAAAACTTCGTGGTATCTTGAACGTGTTTCATTACCCCCACATGCGAAAACCGGCATTCAGTGTGAACTGGCTTTCCTGCGCATCTCTCCCACCCACCCGTTCCCAACCCCTCCCCACCCGTATCAAAGTCAGGGACAAATCTACCCTCCAGTGCCACCCACCCCACCCACCCATTCCCCTCCCCTCCCCACCCTTATCAAAGTCAGGGACAAATCTACCCTCCCATGCTACCCACCCATTCCCCTCCCCTCCCCACCCTTACCAAAGTCAGGGACAAATCTACCCTCCCGTGCCACCCACCCCACCCGTCCATTCCCCTCCCCTCCCCACCCTTATCAAAGTCAGGGACAAATCTACCCTCCCGTGCTACCCACCCATTCCCCTCCCCTCCCCACCTTATCAAAGTCAGGGACAAATCTACCCTCCCGTGCTACCCACCCATTCCCCTCCCCTCCCCACCCTTATCAAAGTCAGGGACAAATCTACCCTCCTGTGCCACCCACCCCACCCACCCATTCTCCTCCCCTCCCCACCCTTATCAACGTCAGGGACAAATCTACCCTCCTGTGCTACCCATCCCACCCGTCCATTCCCCTCCCCTCCCCACCCTTATCAACGTCAGGGACAAATCTACCCTCCCGTGCCACCCACCCCACCCGTCCATTCCCCTCCTCTCCCCACCCTTACCAAAGTCAGGGACAAATCTACCCTCCTGTGCCACCCACCCCACCCGTCCATGCCCCTCCTCTCCCCACCCTTATCAACGTCAGGGACAAATCTACCCTCCCGTGCTACCCACCCCACCCGTCCATGCCCCTCCCTCCCCACCCTTATCAACGTCAGGGACAAATCTACCCTCCCGTGCTACCCACCCCACCCGTCCATGCCCCTCCCTCCCCACCCTTATCAACGTCAGGGACAAATCTACCCTCCCGTGCTACCCACCCCACCCGTCCATTCCCCTCCCCTCCCCACCCTTATCAACGTCAGGGACAAATCTACCCTCCCGTGCTACCCACCCATTCCCCTCCCCTCCCCTCCCCTCCCCACCCTTATCAAAGTCAGGGACAAATCTACCCTCCCGTGCCACCCACCCATTCCCCTCCCCTCCCCTCCCCACCCTTATCAAAGTCAGGGACAAATCTACCCTCCCGTGCCACCCACCCATTCCCCTCCCCTCCCCTCCCCACCCTTACCAAAGTCAGGGACAAATCTACCCTCCCGTGCCACCCACCCCACCCGTCCATTCCCCTCCCCTCCCCACCCTTATCAAAGTCAGGGACAAATCTACCCTCCCGTGCCACCCACCCATTCCCCTCCCCTCCCCTCCCCACCCTTACCAAAGTCAGGGACAAATCTACCCTCCCGTGCCACCCACCCCACCCGTCCATTCCCCTCCCCTCCCCACCCTTATCAAAGTCAGGGACAAATCTACCCTCCCGTGCCACCCACCCCACCCGTCCATTCCCCTCCCCTCCCCACCCTTATCAAAGTCAGGGACAAATCTACCCTCCTGTGCCACCCACCCCACCCGTCCATTCCCCTCCCCTCCCCACCCTTATCAAAGTCAGGGACAAATCTACCCTCCTGTGCCACCCACCCCACCCACTTATTCCGCCCCTACCCCACCCTTATCAAAGTCAGGGACAAATCTACCCTCCCGTGCCACCCACCCCACCCGTCCACTCCGTCTCTCCTCTCCTTTATGGCACTGCCGAGGAAATACCGATCGGAATTCCCCCCCCCCCCCCCCCCCCCCATCTTCGGCTTACAGAATGTAGATAACATGCCGCTACATACTAAGCATGCCGAGGTCTCGCACTACCGCTTTTTCCTCTGACGTCATCTACACAATCACGTGATGTTCGGAAATAGGCGAGACACGGGGAAGAACTGGCCGGCCATCAGTCCAACACAATCGAAGGGAATTCTTCTCATGTTTTATCGGACTTCCTTGACCGGAGTAAATGTTCCGAGGTCTCTTCCTACCAACCAGGGGACGTTATCTGTGTGTGTGTGTGTGTGTGTGTGTGTGTGTGTGTGTGTGTGTGTGTGTGTGTGTGTGGTGGGGGGAGGGAGGGAGGGGATGAGAGTGTGAAGGAGCGGGAAGAGAGAGGGGGGGGGAGAGACGGGGCGGTTAAAGGGGGCGCAAATAATTGCCGAACGCAATAAGAAAAAAAAGATTTCCCTTTGACCTTTGGCCTTAAAGTCAACGTTTCAATTTTAAACTGAAAGAAGCCGAATAAGAGACTACGAAGGCCCTACTTTAAAGGGTTTCTTTTTTTTTCAAATCTCTTTCAGTTACATTAATCTAATGTATTGTATTAAGGTATTTCCCGGCCATCATGGTTCGCTGAATTCCGTAAGCTTCCTTGTAAACGGTAGAAAAAGTTGTCAGAGTTGATTTCACTCACTCACTGCCCCCCCCCCCCCCCCATCTCTCTCTCTCTCTCTCTCTCTCTGTCTCTCTCTCTCTCTCTCCACACACACACACACACACACACACACACACACACACCAGAGAGAGAGAGAGAGAGAGAGAGAGAGAGAGAGAGAACCATGACCGGCGTTCTTTCTTATCAAAACTCATATAACGGCCGTTATTTGCCCCATCCCCAAGGAATTTCAGAACGCGTGTACTGTTCCAAGCGATACACAGATCAATTCGATAAAGTGACAAACAACGGAATGTCATGATTTATTTAATGCCGTGCTTCACTGGGTCCAGTTACACATCTCTCCATACTTTAGGCGTCCCCCTCCCCCCCCCAGACCCCGCCTCTGCTGTGTGTGTGTGTGTGTGTGTGTGTGTGTGTGTGTGTGTGTGTGTGTGTGTGTGTGTGTGTGTGTGTGGAATAAGTGATCGTTTGCGTGCCAGTGTCAGAGCTTTTTCATACCAGGGAGAATTCTCCAAATGAAGAAACCATAGTTTAGAATAGCTGGCTCCTCTAAAAACAGCTTTAGTCTATATGAATTACCACACACGTCACCTTAATTGTAGAGGATGACCGTGAATTACTTTTTATCTTATTTCAACCCCCCCCCCCCCTCCCTCCATCTCCCATCCCGTACACTGTAATGCACTGACACGTTTACAGTATATAGTTTACCCTTTAACTCTCCAACGTATCTACCAACAGGTGCATACACATGTCAGGAAACTTGACCACACACACAGGCAAACGCACAACCACATACACACAGAAACACACACACACACACACACACACACACGCGCGCGCGCGCGCGCGCGTGCACGCACGCACACATTACCACATCTTAAAAAACATGCACATGTATATTACTTCTTCAAAATCCCACTCATACATCGTTCTGTACAGGTATACACTTATTCTGTCTGTCCGTCTGGTTGGCTGGCTGGCTGGCTGGCTGGCTCTGCCTGTGTCTGTCTGTTTGTCACACACACACACACACACACACACACGCGCGCGCGCGCGCGCGCGCCGACCTCCCTCTCAAATTGCAAACCCTTTCCATTCCCTATGTCTGCACAGTCTTAGTCTTGACTACCTGCTCCTCCCTCATCCCCCACCCCCACCCCCATCCACGACCCTCTCCTTCCTCCTTTACCTGCTCCTCCCTCACCCCCCATCCACGACCCTCTCCGTCCTCCTCACTATATTCCTCTCTTCTTCCTCCCTAGCGGCACAATTTTCAAATAAAAAATAAAAAAAACATTTGTCAGGTTCAGTTTTCTCTGTCCATGTTTGGCAGGTCATTTGGATAATGATGGATGAAACTCTGCCTGCGAGCACTGGGTTTTCTGTTTGTTCAGTCTCCCCCATGCCATCCCAGTTCTATATTACCCCCCACCCCCCCACCCCCCTTTTTTTGTTTCCGTCTGTCTGTCTGTCTGTCTGTCTGTCTGTCTGTCTCTCTCTCTCTCTCTTCTCTCTCTCTCTCTCTCTCTCTAAGCCTCCTTTATCTCCATCTCACTCCATACACTCACACAAACACGCGCGCGCTCACGCTCATTCGCATGCAAACAAAACCACGTATGGATGCACACACACACACACACACACACACACCACACACACACACACACACACACACACACACACACACACACACCTGTGTGTGTGTGTGTGTGTGTGTGTGTGTGTGTTGTGTGTGTGTGTGTGTGTGTGTCTGTCTGTCTGTCTGCCTGTTTCTCTATGTGTGTGTTCGTGTGTGTGTGTGTGTGTGTGTGTGTGTGTGTGTGTGTGTGGTGTGTGTCTGTCTGTCTGTCTGTCTGTCTGTCTGTCTGTTTCTCTGTGGGGGTGTGTGGGGGTGTGTGGGTGTGTTGTGTGTGTGTTGTGTCTGCGCGTGCGTGTGTGTGTGTGTGTGCGCGCGTGTGTGTGCGCGTGTGCGTGTGTGTGTGTGTGTGTGTGTGTGCGCGCGCACGCGCGCGCACGCGCGCGCTTGATATTCAAACAAACGTGCAAGAATTTTGAACATGTTTTCCCGTCCGCACCGTCAGCTACGAAACAAGAGAAATATGACTGACTTGATGTCAACTGATGCAGGAGAAGACTGGCATACAATATGTTCGTTTCTTTTCGTGGTGCGTCGCTAACCTCCTCAAAAAAAAAATGTAGGCCATTTGAGACATCCGCTTCTGCATGTCGTTCTGTTCTGATTCTGTCAGACCAAGTGTCAAACTACTGACGGCTCTTTCTCCCAGTCACAAAACGTTACACCTTTTTGGTGCATGTTAGAAATTCATGGCTGAATGTGATTGGAAAAGAGCTCATGTTTGATTCTTGCTCTTACTATCGACATTTCTCTTTGTTATCAGGACGATGTAGACAATTTTAACGGCCAGAAGCTGGTTTAGAACACAGATTACACTTCCTCTTTGTTTTTCTTCTCGAACAATTACACTTGTAAATATTGAAAGGTGCATCAGGCTACATATTTCGATAAGTTTGGAGGGGGGGGGGGAGGAGGGGAAGGGGTATAATTTGTTAATGTCTTATGATAAGACAAATATTACATAAAATGATTGAGAATTGAACCATCCCAATGATGAATATTTTTGGAGGTGCGATAAGATCATCAGTTTTGTCATTGAAATCGTCAACAAACTGCTTGAATGTTACGGCACAAATGACCATTGTTTTTCTATTTATAACTCAGTTTTTAACCGTCATTTCCACGGCATACTTTTACCTCACATTGTCTATAACTGAACATCTGTGTCAAAAAAACTTTGCTCCTCGGTGAAAAAACGAAAACAAAAAAGTGTGGTTTGTTGGACATTCACACACGACTACGACTGTTTTTTTAACTAAACAGAAAGAATATGTTATTGGACGATCAGCACTTACTACAACTTTCTGCTACAAAAGAAAAATAGGTTATTGGACAATCACGAGATAACCAACAATTTCTCCTGCACAAAAGGACCATCACCACGTAGCATGATTGTTGCCTCCTGTAGAAAAAGAATGGGTTGGTAGACAATCACGACATAGTACAACTGTTTCATCATGCAGGAATTATTGTTGGATACTGACGACACACTATAAAAAGGGTAGCTTTGCTAGACAGTTACGGCATACCACGAAAGCTATCTCCTGCAGGAAAATAATGGTTTATTGGACAATTGCAGCATATAACAAAAGCTTTTTCCTGCAAAGAAGAATGGTTTATTGGAAAATTGTGGCATACTACAAAACCTTTCACCTGCAGGAAAGCAACGATTTATTGGACAATAATGGCACTCTACAAAAGCTTTTTCCTGTGGGAAAAGAATAATCTATTAGACAATTACTAAGTAGCCTACTACAAAAGCTTTCTGCTGTAGGAAAAGAACAATTCATTGGACAATCAGGCGTGCTACAGCAGTTTTCTCTTTCAGGATCTAATACTTGATCCTACAATCGCAATATTTTACAAGAGTGTTTCTCCCGAGCAGGGAAAGTATAGGCTGAAATTCTTGAACAATCAGGACGTATTCGAAGCAGCTTTCTGCTTCAGGAAAAGCATAGTTTATTGAGAGTATCGACATATAACAACTGTTTTCTCCTTTGGTATTTTCCACCTTAATCTGGAATAAATCTAAACCAAGGATTGCTGTCATCGTCTTTGTAGAAATCTCATCCTTTTTTTGTTACACGTGTTTCCAGTAGGACATCACATGACATACACCATACGTTGTCTTTGGATATCTTCCACGCTCTGCAAGAAAGGGCAACGCCATTGTTTTCCTGTGTAACCTAACATCCTCTTCAGAATGTTATTGGACCCCTTTCGTCAAGCTATATGTCTGCTAAACAAACGTTGTACAAATCGTGGACATGTCAATATTTACATATACAAATGGAAACCAGACATCAGCTCCAAGTGTGGAGACTGGGTTTAATGATTTATGTCATAAATGCAATGTGATTTCTACACTAATGATCTGCAGACGTCTTGTAATTGACTATATTGCTTTATTCATTTACTCATGTAGTCTTGTGTTTTGGCAAACCTTCATTTTCAAAAAAATTATATGCCCAAGGTATTCATTTTTAAGCCATTATACTGATGACGTCATCTCCAGCTATTAAATCAAGCTGATGATTGAATCGGGTTGTTTACATAACAATCGAAGTTTTTGTTCTTATGCATGTCTCCCACTTGTTTTTCAGTTCATTATTATTTGGTTGATTTTGTTTTGAAATTATTCGTTTGTTTTGCACAGCTTTGCAACTTCTATATAAGCATGGCACATGGTTTTCGTTTGTTTTATCATAATCGTGTGTGTGTGTGTGTGTGTGTGTGTGTGTGTGTGTGTGTGTGTGTGTGTGTGTGTGTGTGTGTGTTGTGTGTGCGTGCGTGCGTGCGTGCGTGCGTGCGTGCGTGCATGCTCGTGTGCATGTGTGTGTGTGTGTGTGTGTGTGAGAGAGAGAGAGAGAGAGAGAGAGAGAGAGAGAGAGAGAGAGAGAGGAGAGAGAGAGATTGGGTGTGCAAATGCCTGTGTGCGTAATGTTTACTTTCCATCAAATATTTCATCCTATCAATTTAGACGGGAAACAGAAAAGAAAAAAACAAAAACAAAACAAAAAACGCTGAGATCAGTGTTATTTTCCCTGCATGCGAGAGAGGTGTTATTTCCATGACTGCAATATTAAATTCATGGGGCCGACAGCGCTAACGGGGAAAGGGCAGTGTGTAGATAGGGCATGTAAAGGGGGTTGGGGAAATCAGAGGAGTGCGGTGGACGTACTGATGGTGTTCGGGTAGTTGTGCCCATTCTGGCACTTAAATGCGTTATTCCATCTTGCACTACACTACGTATCGCCCTGATGCACATGTCCATGAGTGGATTCCCCCAAAAGTTTCACCAGACGAACGTGATGAGGAGGACAGAAGCGAAGTTTTCCAAACTGACACTGATATCGCATTATCCTCTCTGTGGACACATGTACAATATTATCAATATTCATAACTATCAATATTGATAATATGTTAATGATATAGTGATCATCAATATCAATTAGGCGAGAGCTGCGACAAGATGACCTCCGCTACTATTTTTTCGACGAATTTTCAGATAAATCCTAACGAGGAAGACGACAAACAGCATGTAGTTGGTCAGTGACTTGTGGAGCAATGGTTTCAAGAGACAGAGAATACGAATACGAACATTTAATGAGGGTAAATGGATACCATTATCTTTAACACCATACCTTCAAGGGTAAGAAAAATGTCTAAGAACAAAGAAATCAGTATAAAAACAAATCAAGGACAACTGGCTTAGACCTTCAAAAATACCAATTACATTGACAGATGAAAGAATACAAGCAGTTATGAAATAGTGTGTATGTGTGTGTGTGTGTGTGTGTGTGTGTGTGCGCGCGCGTGCGGCGCGCGACCACGCACGTACGCACGATGCGTTCATAGGCAAGCAAGTATAAATTGTTTGGATGCAAACGAAAGTACATTGCTTTCTAGGTGTACCTTAAATACAAATTGGACATTTTGACTGTTTGTGACTGTTCTATTTGATATTCATAGTGTTCTCTTATTCTCTTCTTCATTTCATTCTATAAATTTGGATCACAGTAGGTGAAACAGGACAAAAAAAATAGTCGAAGGCTGAGGTTTAAAATAGTAGTCTTGCTGTAGACATTAATATCTACGAATTGTCCCAGAAGATAAGATGGTGTTAAGCTGTTTATGAATAAGTATATAAAAACATCTTTTTGAAACGGCTTTTAAGACTACACGAGAGAACATCAAATTGTCAGCAGGAATTCAGTGGAAAGTTTTAGAAGAATAAGTTCTTAAGAATGTATAACTTTTAGGTTGCTTTGAGCACAAGCAACTCGCTACGTCCCATGGTTTTCATGGCAGACAAGGCTTTGTGAATGCTAATCGAGAGAAAATATTTTATTCTATTGGGTTGAAATATTTTCATATTGTTTTGGGCAGCGTTAAGAATAAATTACGACCAAGATAGCTTTTTATCAATAGTAAGGTTAAATGGTTTATAGAAATCAATATTTTTCCAGAGCTTGTTAACCATTTTCAATCCATGCTTACATGTTTTTTTCAAATATTAGCGTTTTTGTCGGGCTGTAATTAACATAATCCTGAGGTCTTTCAGTCCAGGAAGCAAGCTCATCATGATCATTCACGAAAAAAGTACACTTCATTTATGTTTTCACTTTTGCTGTAAAAATTAGCTTTATCAGCGAAGAAATCACAAGATCATTACAAACTGAAAGGAAGGCAATTCAGGTAAATTGAAAATAAACTAGGACCTACTACACATCCCTGTGGGAGCACCATACTTAACAGTCATGAAAGATAGTAACAAAAATCTTGAAGCACTACTTGCCTTCTGTTGTCGAGAAAGGACAATATCATATTCAAATAGTGACGAGTTAAACCATACAGAAACAGTTTCTTACAGTGAAAATTGTTAGGAAGACTATCGAACGCTTTTGTAAAATTTACAAAATCCGAAGCAGTGCATACCTCGTTGTCTATTTCGAAGTGCCAGTCCTCCGTAAAACATTGGTAATAATGGAAGAACAGTAGTCTAAAAAGGTTTTCGCATTTCACAATTGGGAATGAGGGAAAGGGACGAAAAGGAAGTCACCATTTGAGAGAGAGAGAGAGAGAGAGAGAGAGAGAGAGAGAGAGAGAGGGGAGAGAGAGAGAGAGAGAGAGAGAGTCATTCTGGTTGCAGAAAGTTCAACTGCCGACGACAAAAAGAGGGGAAAGAAAAGAGAGAAAACACAAGTACAAACAAGAAAGAAACAGGGATAACAACCAACACTTTCTATGCGTATAACACATAGATACATCCTTTTTTGTCCTGTCTTGTTCTGCCTCTTCCTCCACAGAGAGAGGGGGGGGGGAGGGAGAGAGAGAGAGAGAGAGAGAGAGAGAGAGAGAGAGAGAGAGAGAGAGAGACTGCTTTTCAGAGCAGGAAAGTTCTCCCGTCGACGTTATTACTGGTGGTAAAAAAAAAAAAAACAGCATGCGAACTCGCATTTTGCGTGGCAAAAGATAAAAACCCAGGAGTAAATCTCCTGGGAGGATTCAACGGACAGTAATCAGTGTAATAGATTTTGGTTCTAATCATGTTTTTCTTCCCAATCGCATGTTTAAGCCACAGGTTACTCAATACTCTGCGTTTCTGCGTCTGTTTGTCTGTTTCTTTGTGTGTCCTTTTAAATTACTTATATTATTGTTTACTTCTGTTGCATTGTTCTACGAGTATCAACGACAAAAATATGTCCTGCCCTAAACGGAATAAACCCCACTGATTCTTTTCCTTCATCTGCCTTTCTATATACTGTGTGTTGTTGTTGTTGTTGTTGTTGTTGTTGTTGTTGTTGTTTTGTTTTGTTCTGTTTTAAGTGACCGAGAGAGCATAGATATGTAGGTAGAGAAACTGAAAAGGCACAGACAGGCAGACAAACAAACAGTCAGTCAGGTACACAGGCACGCAGACTGACAGGCAGGCAAGAGGGCAGCAGACAGACAGACAGAAGGAAAGACAGACAGATATAAAGTCAATAGCATATTCAATCCGTGAAAGACACTCAACACGAGCCAAAACAAGTAACTAGTTTGTGTCATATCATACAGGACGATGATGTGATCAACGATAGAAAATCATATAAATCACAGAATCTATGGCTGGAACAATATTACTATTCAATCTTTCGCAGCACCCTGGCTACTTCTTCAGGTCTAACACCAACTGAATGAAAAGAATGTATATGTACAGGTGGTTTAGAACAGAGAACCAAATCCCACAAAACTTGCTTGTTTTCCTGTTTCTGCTTGTCCCATAGTTCAGTTCTAGAGGAAGTTTCTCATGGACAGGGAAGTACAATTACAGGTAAAAACCCAACTGTACTCTTGTCCAGACAGAAAGTCCGAACATGTGAAAAAAGCACTATGAGAACACACACACACACACACACACACACACACACACACACACACACACACACACACACACGAGCTCACTCGCTCATGTGTGCTTATACATTCTTGCACGAACAAGTATACATACAAACACGTGTACGCGTGCGCGTGTGCATGCTCGCAGACAGAAAGAAAGAACCAAGATATTTTTCTGATCTTACACACACACACACACACACACACACCACACACACACACACACACACACACACACGCACGCACGCACGCACGCACGCACACACACACACACACACACACACACACACACACACACACACACACACACACACACTGACCGACTGAAACTATTTACTGTCAGATTAAGATAGGGTTGTACTGACCCACACACACACACACACACACACACACACACACACACACACACACACAAAACAGATCCAAATTACATTATATACTATTATCGTTGTACTGTTATTATTTATTAATTTTTTCTTGTTGTCTTCTTCTTATTATTTTTCAATTCTGTCTGTGGACTGCACAGTAATTCACGTGCCTGAAAACTAGTTTTTGTATGCAATGAACCAATATAGATCATGTCAGCAATCGCTTTTGTTTTCGGAGTCAATTTACCTTTCTGCATAGTGTTTAAATGTTTGCATTTCAGAATCTAGTGTATGAGGGCATGAAAGAAATCTGAAAGATGCTTATTGTGGGCCACAATAGCTGCCATACTCAGCTCTTTTTCTTTAAATCTGCATTCCAAACATTTCGATTGCAGCAAACAAATGGCATAGAATTTGTCCGCCCAAGTTCATATAAGGAACCTTTTCGAAATTTAAATAAATTGTGGTTTGAATCAAAGATATGCACAGCTTCTGCCTGTAAAATATGTGGACATGGTACAGAAGATGAGGAACATTTTCTCTTCAGTTACAGCAGCTACGAACTTCGACAAGAACTGCTTGGCTTAATGCAGAAGGGGCAAAGAAAAGGGTGCTGATCAACATCTTAATATCAGGACCTGATAATGTAAAACTATCGAAACCTCTCTCTCTCTCTCTCTCTCTCTCTCTCTCTCTCTCTCTCTCTCTCTCTCTCTCTCTCTCTCTCTCTCTCTCAGCTGGCATACTGAATTCTCTTTCGTTAGTTATCGCAGTTACGAATTACGGCAACAACTGCTGATCTTAATGCTGAAGAGGCGAAAACACAGGGGCTGATCAGCATCATATTATCGGGTGATGATCATGTAATGTTATTGCTTACTAAATAATGTGTCTGAACCGGGAATGGTAAGTTGAAAGAG
>CM065731.1:51147903-51155403 GCA_033310375.1 Conus canariensis
AAAGCTTTCACCTAAAGAATAGTTTATTGGACGAGTACAGCTTACTATAAAATCTCTCTCCTGCAGGAAAGGATTGGTTTATTGCACAATTATGGCACACTACAACAGGTTTGTCTTTCAGGATTTAGTACATTGTTGTACGATCGTAACAGTTTACAGCTGATGTTTCCTGCAGCAAACGAATAGCTCTTGCACACCCAGGACGTTTTTAACAGTTCACCTTCAGGCAAAGAATGGCTCTTGGACACACAGGATGTATTACAGAGTTCACCTTCAGGGAAAGAATAGCTCTTGGACACCCAGGACGTTTTTAAAGTTCACCTTCAGGGAAAGAATAGCTCTTGGACACCCAGGACATTTTTAACAGTTCACCTTCAGCAAAAGAATAGCTCTTGGACACCCAGGACATTTTTAACAGTTCCCCTTCAGGGAAAGAATAGCTCTTGGACACCCAGGACGTTTTTAACAGTTCACCTTCAGCAAAAGAATAGCTCTTGGACACCAAGGACGTTGTTAACAGTTCCCCTTCAGGGAAAGAATAGCTCTTGGACACCCAGGACGTTTTTAACAGTTCCCCTCCAGGGAAAGAATAGCTCTTGGACACCCAGGATGTTTTTAACAGTTCACCTTCAGGGAAAGAATAGCTCTTGGACACCCAGGACGTATTACAGAGTTCACCTTCAGGGAAAGAATAGCTCTTGGACACCCAGGACGTATTACAGAGTTCATCTTCAGGAAATCTCCTTTGATATTTTCAAGCATAATCTGGACTAAATCTAAACCAAGGTTTGCGGTCATTGTCTTTGATTCTTAACAGTATTTTCAGTAGGACATCACTTGACATGCTCCACTAGTTGTCCTTGGAAATCTTCCACACCCTGCACGAAAGGGTAATGCCGTTGCTTTCCTGTGTAATTCTAACATCTATCTTCAAATTTTCATTTCATCCCTTTCGTGTGACTATGTGTTTGCAAAAGAAAGTGTTTTCAGATCGTGGATATTTCAATATTGACAGTTACAGATGGAAACCAGATATGGGCCATAAATGTGGAGATGGGATTTAATGATTTATGACGTAATGCAATGTGATATCTACACTGACTTTTAATTGAATATATTGCTTTGTTTATTCACCCATCTAGTGTTGTGTTTCAGCAAACCATTTTCATGAAATGTAGCCGCAAGGTATTTATATTTAAGCTACCGTAC
Source organism: Conus canariensis (assembly GCA_033310375.1). NCBI lineage: Eukaryota > Metazoa > Mollusca > Gastropoda > Neogastropoda > Conidae > Conus > Conus canariensis. The sequence continues at coordinate 51,149,113 of CM065731.1, forward strand.
TAATTACGTCGTCTCCAACTATGAAATCAGTCGTGATTATTGAATCAGGTTGTATGTATAACAATTTAAGCTTTTGTTCTTGTACATATCTCGAAATTTTTCCCTTTCATATCTATTTGGTTGAAGTTGTGAAATTGTTTGTTTGTTGTGGACAGTGTTGTAGCACCTGTATAGGCATGGCACTTGGTTTTCGTTTGTTTCATAATAATCGTGTGTGTGTGTGTGTGTGTGTGTGTGTGTGTGTGTGTGTGTGTGTGTGTGTGTGTGTGTGTGTGTGTGTGTGTGAGTTGTGTGTTGTGTGTTGTGTGCGTGTGTGCGTGTGTGTGTGCGTGTGTATGTGTGTGTGTGTGAGTGTGTGTGTGTGTGTATGTGTGTGTGTGTTTGTGTTCATTCATAAAGAAAGCTGTGGATGTCTGTATTAAGGAGGTGGTTACAGAACTGTCAGAAAAGGTGTCTGAAAAACTCAGATCTATTTCTGAGAAAGCTCAGCAGGGACATCTTTTGCTGCGATACGAGCAGGATAGGCTGGATCAGTATCAGCGAAGGGAAACCTGAGAATCAATGGACTCAAAGAAGAGGAGAACGAAGATCTGGTGGAGAAAGTGATGGAGTTGGGGAAGAAAGTTGGGGTAGATCTAGAAATCAAGGACATCTCTGTTGTGCATAGAACTGGCCTAAAAAACAAGAAAGCCCCAAGACCAGTGCTGGTGAAGTTCACTTCACGAAGAAGCAAGGCGAACCTCATGATGAGGAAGAGAGATCTGCGCAAGCATGACATGAAAGGAGTTTACCTGAACGATGAACTGACACCCCTACGCTTCAAATTATTCAAAATTTGTAAGGCAGCACCTGGTTTGGACAGGGTATCTACTACCCATGATGGCAAAATTGTTTGTCAGCTGAAGGCCGCCCCTGGGAGGAACAGCAGTGGCAGTGCGGGATCTTCCGGCAGCAACGCGGTGTACGTCGAGTCACCTGACGACCTTTTCCGGATCGGTGTGACGAAGGTAGACTACACGGCACTTGGGCTTCAGCACTTCATCTACACCAGCTGGGGGTTTGCCGGAGGTCGTGGTGATTCATCTGACTCATGTGTAGTCTCAACGTTATGTGCTTGTAGCTGTACTCATTCTTCATCTTGTCTATGTGTTGGTAATTGTTTCTATTCTTCCAATCAATCTTCTGATGAGCGATCATCTAGTGTGGTAACTTCTTCTGTGAATCCCTTTTGCTTGCAAACTTGCGTTTCTAATTGTGATGTCAACGATGATTATGTTCTTGATATGGATGTGGATCACACTGTTCGCCATGATCGTGAGCTGGCTTTTGTATCTTTAAATGTGTGTGGATTGCGTTCCCGTCTCCAGTGTTTGGAATTTGTGAACTATATTCAACTATTCGACATTGCCGTTTTCCTTGAGACTAAAACTGATGACCAAGATGCTTTATTTATCTCTGATTGCTTCAGTGACTGGGGATATGACATTAAACTGTTTAACAGAAAATGCCTGTCTAATCGACGTTCTGGTGGTATTGGAATAGCCATCAAAAGCAAGCTATCTACGTATGTGGAGATTTTACCTTATTCTGGTGGATGTGTGGCTTGGTGTCTATTAAAAAGACCATTGTCAGGTTATGATAAAGACTGTCTGATTGGTGGCGTATACATTCCTCCCGAAGGTTCAGTTTATAGCAGTGTTGAACTGTTTGATGTGATTGAGACGGAATTGTTATCATTACAAGATAAATATAAGGATTGTTATGTTTTGTTGTTGGGCGATTTTAATGCTTATACCAAAAGTATGAATGATTTTATTGATATGAATCAGTTCACTCAGTCTGTGTTCTCTGATGTTCTCTGTGATATGAGCGAAGATAATTTCCAACCTTGTCAAAGATCATCTCAAGATAAGCAGAGGCCTAATAATTATGGTTATCGTCTCTTAGATTTATGTAAATCACTGTCAATATACATTTTTAACGGAAGAATTGGTTCAGATGCTGGTATTGGAACATGCACATGTAAAGGAAGCACAGTTATTGATTATATCATTGGTTCTAGATATTTGATGGAAAATGCAAGTAAGTTTAAAGTTGATGTTTTTGATGCGTTGTTCTCTGATGTGCATTGCCCATTATGCCTGTCTCTTCCAGTTAAAACCTGTTTTGTTTTCAATGAACCTAATGGTACTAAACACTCTCTGCATCAAAGGTATGATGGTGCAGAGATTAGAAGATGGGATAACAACAAATGTAATGAATATAAAGAACATTTAGCAAATTACAATGTTGATGAAATTGTAACTTTATTTGAACAAGGCACAATATCAATCAGTGAAATGAATAAGCGGTTTTCGTCAATTCTTGTTGATTCAGCGAAGGATACATTTGGTACTTACTCTAATACTTACAATAATAGATATTCAATGAGGCAGAATCAAAGCTGGTTTGATAAGGAGTGTAAGGTTTCTCGAAGCCAGTACTTTAAAGCAAAGCGTAAAGTTAAATGTTCAAATACTGTGCCTAATCTAAATAATCTTGCTGCTAAAAGCAAAGAATATAAAAATGTTTTGAGACGATCTGAAAGAAGAGCAACGAGAAAATGGCATAGAGAATTGCGAGCTTTAAAAACTAGAAATCCAAGGGATTATTGGAGGAAAATTAAAGGCAAAAAAGCTTCATCGTGTCCTATACCTCTTGAAGAGCTTCAAAATCATTTCCAGTCCCTTAATCAAAATACTGGATGTAATGATATCATTTTTAGTAATGAAGTATCTGAAAGAAATATCAATCTAGACATTCTAAATGATTCAATTACTGTGGATGAAATTGAAAGAGTCATTAAATGTTTAAAGAATAATAAAGCAGCAGGAGTTTATTTAGTAAGGAATGAATATATAAAGAATAGTGTTCCTTATATGACAAAGTTTTATTGTTTATTGTTTAATCGTGTTTTGGATTCTGGTATTATACCAGAAGATTGGGTGACAGGGTTAATTGTACCACTCTATAAAGGCAAAGGAGATCAACAAGACTGCAATAACTACAGAGGGATAACACTGTTGAGTTGTGTAGGCAAATTATTCACGTCAATTCTAAATAGCAGACTTACTTATTTTGTTGAAATAAATGGACTTATTTCAGAAAACCAAGCAGGTTTTAGACACATGCATTCAACGCTTGACCATGCTTTTGTTCTTAAATCATTGATTGACATGTTTGCAATCAACAATGGAAAATTATACTGTGCTTTTATTGATTACAGAAAGGCATTTGATTCTATTTGGAGGCATGCTTTATGGCACAAACTGATGAGTCAAGGCATATCTGGGAAAATACTGCACGTTGTAATCAATATGTATGATCAAATAAAATCGTGCATTTTTCTAAATGGTCAAAAATCAGAGTTCTTTGGCAGTTTTAGGGGAGTTCGTCAAGGAGAAAAACCTTTCACCCTTATTGTTTTCATTATTTTTGAATGATCTACAACAGTTCCTTATTGACAATAACTGTTCTACTTTAGAATATGATTTAACGCAAGAGTTGAAACTTGAACAGTTTATTAAATTGCTTGTATTGTTATATGCTGATGATACAATTTTATTGGCAAATTCTAAATCAGCTTTGCAAAAAGAACTTAATGCCTTACATATATATTGCACGCAACGGCAGTTAGAAGTAAATCCAAAGAAAACAAAAATAGTTGTCTTTCATGGTCGAAATAGTATGCGTGAAATTTTTTTCTTTGGGAATGAAAAAATAGAGGTTCTTAATTCAATGAAATACTTAGGCATCGAGTTCAGCAGAACAGGTTCTTTTTACAAAGCAAAAAAATGTGCTTATAATCAGGCTCTCAAGGCAATGTTTTCATTATTACAAACTGCAAGAAAACAGAAATTGCCAATTGATTTTTGCATACAATTATTTTATTCCATAGTTGTACCTGTGTTGTTGTATGGTTGTGAAATTTGGGGTTATGAAAATGTTGATATATTAGAAAAGTTACAGTTACGTTTTTTAAAGTATCTATTTAGATTAAATAAAACTACAATGACTTCAATGATTTATGGTGAAACCGGAATCTATCCTTTATCTGTACTGATTAAAGTGAGAATGATAAGGTTCTGGGCTAACTTAGTTGTTCCTGATTCTAAGAAGTATTCAAACAAAGTATATAATATCTTACATGAACTATATACAAAAGGAATTTTCGTTTCACCATGGCTTAGTTATGTTAAAAGCATTTTATTTGAAACTGGTTTTGATTGTGTTTGGGAATCTCATTCATTCACAAACAGAAGTAACTTATGTAAGTGTGTTAAAAAGGAGTTGCAAAATAATTATGCTCGTGATTGGCGCAGTTCTCTTGAAAACAGCAACAAGTGTGTATTCTATAAAAGTGTAAAGACTGTCTTTGGAAAAGAACATTATATTTCTACCTTACCAGATATTTATGTTTATCTTTATTTAAATTTAGATGTAGTAACCATAAATTGCAAATTGAAATTGGAAGACACCATAATGTTCCAAGAGAATTGTGTATTTGTCGTAACTGTGAAATGGGTGAAATTGGAGATGAATTTCATTGCATCATGGAATGTCCAAAATATAATGAACTTCGTGAAAAATTCATCCCTAAAAAATATCTAAAACCAAAGTCTGTTTTCAACTTTTGTAATTTATTTCAAAAAGGAAGACGCATTTGTTTGAATATTAGTAAGTTTCTAAAAAATGGGAAGATTGTTTAATGAGATCATTACAGTTCACCAGAATTCAGCATTTCGCAACTATGTTCACACATTGTTCTGAGTGAGTTTCGTATTTCTCTTTGTTACATTTGTATCCTCCATGCCCCAACAGGGGTCAAAGGATTAAATTTGAATTGAATTGAATTGTGTGTGTATGTGTGTGTGTGTGTGTAAGTGCACGCGCGCGCGTCTGTGTGTTGTGTGTGTGTGTGTGTGTGTGTGTGTGTGTGTGTGCGCGCGCGTCTATGTATGTGTGTGTGAGTGTGTGTTGTGTGTGTGTGTGTGGAGAGAGAGATAGAGAGAGAGAGAGAGAGAGAGAGTGCTTGGGTGTGCAGTTGCCGGTGTGCTTAACGTTTTCTTTCAATTAATATTTAGTCATATTAGCTGAGACGAGGAACAAGAAAGAAATAAAAATAGGATCAGATACACGTTTTTATGCACCTGTAAGAGTTATTATTTCCATAATCATAATATGAAATTCATAAAGGACGATAACACAGAGGCGAAAAGGGCAGTGCGTAGAGGGGGATTGAGAAGGGAGTTTAGGAGGGGACAGGGGTATGAAGAATGTGCGGAAGGTGGTGGGGTGGTAGCACTTTGGCACTTTAAAGCTCTATTCCAGGTTGGACTGCTCTAAAAGTGGTGCATTGCCTGATGTACGTGCACATGGACTGATTCCGCAAAATATTTCACCAGACGAGTGTGATGATGAGAACAGACGCGAAGTTTTTCAAACAGACACTAACATCACATGAACTTCTCGGTGTTTGCATATACGAGCAAACCTTATCCTTGTTAGTGGGGGCAGTTCTGCGACAAGATGACCTTAGTCAATAATTATTGTTCGGCGTATTTTCAGACCAAAAATGCTGCTAAGGATGACGACAAAAAGCAAGTAGGTCTTACAGCGATTTGCGAGGCAATGGTGAAAAGAGAGGTAAAAAACGAATACGAATAGTTTAGAGACGGTAAAGGGATAAGTTTACAGCCTTCCACATAATATCTTCATGGGTAAGGAAAAGGTCTAACAAAAATGAAAATGAAATAAATACAAAACCAATGGAGAACAACTGACTCAGACTTTCTAAAAAACAATTACATTGACAGATGAAAAAAGATGTGCGAGCAGTTAGGCAATTTTCATCAACATATGCGCACTAGCGCGCACACACACACACACACACACACACATATATATATATATTCAATTATAAACGAAGCTTGCTCTTATGTCTTAGATTGAAGAAATAGGGGGAAGATAAGCATTCATATCTGCAGTGGTAGATCATTCTGCCTAACTAACAGTATATGCTTAGGTGGGTGAATGGGGAAAAATAAAATAAATGCTTCTCAAAATGAGCCTTCAGCAACTTATAGTCTCCAAGGGAGAGACAATCTCCAATAGAAAGGAAATCCACTAACATATAACTCCTGGTCAGATACCGATATTTCGAAACCTGATTGTTTCTCCTCAATGACCGCGGAAAGTGGTAATTTGACTCCTCTGCCTTTTCGGTTTTAAGAAGAATGCTATCCCAGGAAA
>CM065731.1:51162903-51165403 GCA_033310375.1 Conus canariensis
GTCGGCCCAGTTTGGCTCCTATCTGCTTGGGCGACACGGTCGATTCTCGACCACTTTATGGTGTGTTTCTCCTTCTTCTTCTTCTTCTTCTGCGCACGCAGGCTGATACTCCTGCGGACACTCCCTATATAGACAGGCAAGTATTAATCCCATCTGTCCAACAAAGGGAGTGGAGTTTTGTGTGTATGACCGGGATAAAAAAAAAACGTTCATGTACCTACTTGGGCTACACGGTCGATTCTCGACCACTTTATGGTGTGTTTCTCGTTCAAATCTCGGGATTACTAGACTTCGGGATGCATTATTGGAGGGAGCGTTGTATAAGTACCTTAAATACAGTCTCAGAGCACAAAATCAGCAGTCACCATCATCATTATCTATCTTCAGTGAACGTCATGAAATCAATTGTATCAGATTCTTTGGTCTTTCTTTTCACCCCTGCTTTCACGCATATCTCAGTTTCCCTTGGTCAAGGCTTATGACGAGTTTCCCTCGAAGTCTTGGTATGGGTGGATTCATCGGGACTATTGTTACACGAATGCAGTCCAAGTCTCTACCCCTGAGGGGATGCTGATTCAGTCCTCAAGTTATCACCTTTGTTGTCGTTTGAGGGCTTACAAGGTAATGTCATATATCCAGACTTGATAGCAGTCACTGAACATCCTCGAAGCGACTTTGCGGCAATCCAGAATCTCTTCTCTCGTGGATGGCCTCCAGCCATCCCGACTTTTAATAACCCCCTGTAGATAGTTGTTCTCACATATGGATGTTGAGTCTGGGTGTAGCTTATGAGGAGATGTTGGGGTGAACATCGTAGGAATATTGCCACAAAGAAGGCACTAAAAATTGAGAGCAAAACAAAAAAACAAGAAAAAAGAAAGATATTCTCACGAATTTCCGAAAGCACTGAATGAAGGCGGGAATACAAAGATCATGCTTACGCTCTAGTGCTATTTCTTTGATATTGGTAATTCCTCGAATCCAGCAGACCACACACGATATGAAAAACCCAGAGGCTCCTGCCATGCACAAAACACACATTTCCGTGTCTTGCCTCATCTGTCTCATACCCCTGGGTAGGAGGTGGTGTGGCGCCAGTGCTGACGTCCTAACAACGTATGTCCGTCTGTTGTGTTTCTCTGGGGCCCTCGAAAGCTGGTGAAGAACAGGCCTGTCCACTCTCTTATGCTGACCTCTCACATTTTCGTCTGTCTGCTTTTTCTTTGTCCGCCTGCCACTGTTCCCTGCAGGGCAGTTCATGCCAGTCTGGTTGATCTTGAAAGGAACGCCTGCCACTGTTCCCTGCAGGCAGTTCATGCCAGTCTGGTTGATCTTGAAAGGAACGCGTTACCATTTCCTCTTTCTTCTCCTGACAATGGCGAGCGCGTCATCGTAGCGTCCGGTGGCTTTTCGGACTGTGTGGACTTTCTCAGACCCTCAAGCTAGAAGATGATGTTTTCTCTACCGCCCGCTGGCTGATTGGTTGGTTGGTTGATGTGTTTGTCGGTCAACAAGAGTACGCAAAAACTGCAGAACCAATTTGAACTTCGCAGAAAGATATAGCCTCAGAACGCTCCCTTTAAGTTTTGGTGTGGGTCCATCGTGTTGATCCGGGTCGGACGGCTTTCCCAGATCCATTCAGCAGCATTGTTACAAATTTGTTAACTAAACATGAACAGTGCGAAGTAACTGTATAAATTGATAGCTGTTTGTGAAGTGATGTATCCTTTTCTTTCTGTGAAGTGATATCTCCGTTTCTTTCTGTGAAGTGATTTATCCTTTCTTTCTGTGAAGTGATTTATCCTTTTCTTTCTGTGAAGTTATATATCCTTTTCTTTTTCTGAAGTGTATATCCTTTTATGGAATCTTAAAACTTTCTAGTGGTATAAACGTTTAGCACTTTTGGGGGGAATCCAAAACATTCATGGGCAGCAGCTCTTTCAGTCCATACTTAGGCCTGCTATTATTTCCACTGGCGGAAAACGAAAGCATCCATTGGACCCTTTTGCCCAGCCAGCCACACCGTGCCTTTCCAGAGCTGTCAAACTCATACAGGAAACAAGTCATGTCCAAAATATAAAAAGGTCAGATCATCAACAAAAAATATCTCCTGAAAGAGAAACAAGCAACAAAAACAATTTATGATAGCTTGTGCTGACAGCGCAAGACTTTGCCCTTAATATTTCACTCCTATACTAAGAAGAAATCGTATAGAAAATACCAAGATGCATTCAAATGTCATTTTATAAAAAACCGGAAAAGTCCCAAATGGGCAAAAACGACGCTGAAGAACGATCACCCAGTGTTCACTCTTGATGATACGTAAAACTGTCACTACCTGGTCGCCAAACTACAGAAAAACAAAACTAACAACAGCAACAACGACAACCGGTGTGTCGTTAAGTTGAGACCAGAGAAAATTCCACAAAAGAATAAAGACAACAGAATGATCCACAAAGTCGACGACAGTAACAAAAAAAAGTTAACGCAGTTCTACAGG
>CM065731.1:51177903-51182903 GCA_033310375.1 Conus canariensis
CTCTCTCTCTCTCTCTCTCTCTCCTCTCTCTCTTTTCTTTCTTCTTCTTCTTCTTCTCTCTTCTTCTCTTCGTGCATTAGTCTCCAACCGTTCGTCTCAGCCTCTCACACCAACTTCACTTCAGAGTTCAGCTGTCACCACTTCGAATCTCTTCTGAATGCCAAGACTCAGGATCAACCTTGTCAGCACAACACTCAGGGTCAAGCTGTCAATTCCACACTCGGAACCAGCCTGTCAGCCAGGTCCTGGATCAACTTGTCAGTTCACATTCAGAGTCAACCATTCATCCATGTTCACGATCAACCTGTCAGTTCACATTCAGAGTCAACAGTCATCCAATGCTCACGATCAACCTGTCAGTTCACCAGGATCACAAAGCTTCAACCACGATCAATCTGTCACCCACCCCACCAGGATTAACCATTCAGCCTCACCACGATCAATCTGTCAGCCCCAACAGGATTAACCTGTCAGACCCTCACAGGATCAACTGTCAGTCCTTCAAGTCAACCAGTCATCCAACTCAGGATCAACCTGTCAGCTTACACTTCAGATCAACCTGTCCAGCCCGCACCCAGGATCAACCTGCCAGCCCACACCAGATCAACCTGCCCAGACCACACACAGGATCAACCTGTCAGACCACACACAGGATCAAACTGTCAGACCCACACAGGATCAACTGTCAGCCCACACAGGATCAACCTGTCAGCCCAACACAGGATCAACCTGTCAGACCAACACTCAACAACAAGGATCAACCTGTCAGACCACACACAGGATCAACCTGTCAGACCACACACAGGATCAAACAGTCAGCCCACACACAGGATCAACCTGTCAGCCCACACACAGAATCAACCTGTCAGCCCACACCCAGGATCAACCTGTCAGCCCTCACACAGGATCAACCTGTCTGCCCACACACAGGATCAACCTGTCAGCCCACACACAGGATCAACCTGTCAGCCCACACACAGGATCAACCTGTCAGCCCACACACAGGATCAACCTGTCAGCCCACACACAGGATCAACCTGCCAGCCCTCACACAGGATCACCAGTCAGCCCACACACAGGATCAACCTGTCAGCCCACACACAGGATCAAACTGTCAGCCCTCACACAGGATCAACCTGTCAGCCCACACACAGGATCAACCTGTCATAGACCCTACAGACCACAGGATCAACCTGTCAGCCCACACACAGGATCAACCTGTCAGCCCACACACAGGATCAACCTGTCAGCCTCACACAGGATCAACCTGTCAGCCCACACACAGGATCACCTGTCAGCCCACACACAGGATCAACCTGTCAGCCCACACACAATCAACTGTCAGCCACAGGATCAACCTGTCAGCCCTCACACTCACAGGATCAACCTGTCAGCCCACACAAGGATCAACTGTCAGCCCACACAGATCAACTGTCGACACCAGATACACCTGTCAGCCCACACACAGGATCAACCTGCCAGCCCTCACACAGGATCACCAGTCAGCCACACACAGGATCAACCTGTCAGCCCACACACAGGATCAAACTGTCAGCCCTCACACAGGATCAACCTGTCAGCCCACACACAGGATCAACCTGTCAGCCCTCACACAGGATCAACCTGCCAGCCCACACACAGGATCAACCTGTCAGCCCACACACAGGATCAACCTGTCAGCCCACACACAGGATCAACCTGTCAGCCCACACACAGGATCAACCTGTCAGCCCACACACAGGATCAACCTGTCAGCCCACACACAGGATCAACCAATCGGCCCACACACAGGATCAACCTGTCAGCCCACACACAGGATCAACCTGTCAGCCCACACACAGGATCAACCTGTCAGCCCTCACACAGGATCAGCCTGTCAGCCCACACACAGGATGTCAGCCCTCACCCAGGATCAACCTGCCAGCCCACACCCAGGATCAACCAGTCAGCCTACACACAGAATCAACCTGTCAGCCCACACACAGGATCAACCTGCCAGCCCACACACAGGATCAACCTGCCAGCCCACACACAGGATCAAACTGTCAGCTCACACACAGGATCAACCTGCCAGCCCACACACAGGATCAACCAATCGGCCCACACACAGGATCAACCTGTCAGCCCACACACAGGATCAACCTGTCAGCCCACACACAGGATCAACCAATCGGCCCACACACAGGATCAACCTGTCAGCCCACACACAGGATCAACCTGTCAGCCCACACATAGGATCAAACTGTCTGCCCTCACACAGGATCAGCCTGTCAGCCCACACACAGGATGTCAGCCCTCACCCAGGATCAACCTGCCAGCCCACACCCGGGATCAACCAGTCAGCCTACACACAGAATCAACCTGTCAGCCCACACACAGGATCAACCTGCCAGCCCACACACAGGATCAACCAATCGGCCCACACACAGGATCAACCTGTCAGCCCACACACAGGATCAACCTGTCAGCCCACACACAGGATCAACCTGTCAGCCCACACACAGGATCAACCAATCGGCCCACACACAGGATCAACCTGTCAGCCCACACACAGGATCAACCAATCGGCCCACACAAAGGACCAGCCTGTCAGCCCACACTCGAGACCAAGCTGTCAGCCAACACACAGGCTCAAACAATCAGCCCACACACAGGATCAACGTCCGAGCGCCAGCTATTCATAGACTGATGTCAAGCGTAAAACCATGGTGAAGCCAGCATATCTGCCACTGTGTCACTTAGCTGATTGTCAGTATTTGCTTTGACTGAATATTAACCAAACGCTAGCAAGCAAACGTCCGTGGACGATAAAAACAAATGCCATATGAAAAAAAGCCAGAGGGAATAGCGCAGACTGCGACCATGTTTCTTCAGTCACAGTGTTAGTGAATCTGCCAACCTGGAAGACTTGGCTACGAAATGATCAGTCAGGGGACATAATCTCGGTGTCCGTTGAACTATCCAAAATCGTAAAATCCCGCGATTTGATTTCACAGACAGGAGTCAGCTATGGACAAAGAGGTTGTTCCTCACTGAATGTGTTTGTGTGTGTTGGGTGGGGAGGGGTGGAAGGCTGGGGGTGGAGAGGGATATCAATCAGTCATCGAAATTCATTTTCCGTGCAATAAAGATTTTTTTTTTAATTATTAAGCGGTCCTTTTCAGTGGCAGTGACCCTACCTGTTTCAAGGGTCAAATGCCACTTGGTAGGCATGCCCAGAGCAGCGTTGTCCCTTCAGTCGGCTTGGCAGTTCCACCGGAGAGAGAAAACGAGTCACCTATAATGCAAGCAGCCTGTAATCCAATCATTACACTTGCGTGCGTTTCAAATCAGATAGTTGACCGTCTAGATCTATTTGTTAGACTTACAGAGTGAGAAAAGGTATTCTCTTTGCAATGGAAAGACTTGTGCAATCTTCCACTGACTTTATTCCAAGAACAGGTCTATTAACTAACTGAACGAGAAAAGCGAGTGAAATCGTTTAATAGGATGTCGTTCGCACAATGCGTGTTTAATTTCTATAGCTCCTACGTCTTCCGTTACGGGCTACCGAACGCTTTTTCGTCATGCGTTTTGTCCTCCAAACAGTGCTAGTGTTATACTGAAGGAGTCAAAGATAGATGTTAAATCGTCATCGAAATAGCGTTGTCCGACAGACGGATGAAACTGAAGTTGCAAGTCAAAGGTCGGTTGCAACGCTATATCTTAAAATGGGAAGTAGTGACAAATAAGAAAAAATGATCGTCGTGTATGAACATCCTCTCTCTCTCTCTCTCTCTCTCTCTCTCCTCACTCTCTCTCTCCTCTCTCTCTCCTCTCTCTCTCCTCTCTCTCTCTCTCTCTCTCTCTCTCTCTCTCTCTCTCTCTCTCTCTCTCTCTATGTGCATTTGTGTAGCGAAATGCTGCTGTTGAAAAGAGCGTGGATTGAGCAGAATTCAGAAGATAAGCTACCGCATGGCTGATGAACTGTTTTGGTGGTGATTGGTAGTGCCCGTTCATAATCTTACATGATCAGGAAGCGGCAATGGTACTTGTTGCTAAAATGCGGGAAACACACATCCCTCTGGGTTTCAATAGTAGAAAGAAACTCGTGGAGAGCGTGGCAGCAGAGAGTCCTCAGAAGAGAAGCCCCCTTCAAGCAAGTGTTTCGGCCCTTATCTCCTGACACTCTAGGGGGGTTGGGCCACACCCGGTTCATGACTCCGGATGTCCCTCTGCTGCCCCTTTTTTTTTTCCCATCTTGGCACGAGCCATGGCTGGGATTCGAACCCATGACCCTCTGGACATGCTCATTTTCCACTTAATGACTCGCGCTTTAACCACTGAGCCACAGGGACACCTGATATTTGTAGGGAAATTAAGCCTTATGAAGTTCACTTTTGTTCCTCCTTGACCAGATCCAGCTTGAACACCTCTCTGCCGCTTCTGCCATTGCTTTCAGGGCTCTGGTTTTTTCCCTCCCTGCAACTGAGAGCTGTTTCATGAGGCTGTATGCAGACGTTCCTACAAACCCCCTAGCTCCAATTTCTGCAGTGAGGACTTTGACCTGATAGCGTTCTCTCCTCAGGCTGTTTGCCAGATCAGCATACTTTTCAGTCTTGTAGATTTGAGCTGCCTCCATTCTGTTCTCATATGGCACCGTGAGCTCGATCATGATCAGCTGCTTGGTTGACTTAGAGTGGACTACTATGTCTGGTCTCATGCCACTCTTGCTGATGGTCTCTGGGTGACTCTTCCATTCTGGGAGGTCTGCAGTGCACTCCCAGTCATCTGCCCCGTCCAGCAGACTCTGCCTGCATGTTTCGAGTGGCACTGTTGTTCTTGGCCATGATTTGCTGCCTCCTGCCGTGAAGAATGTTGCGGGTGCTTTTGGAGTCCTGATTTTCCCTTTTGTGGTGTTGGTACTAGCCCAGACTACTTGTACAATCTCTTTGAGCACTTGGTTGTGCCTCCATGTGTACCTTCCTTGAGCCAGGGCTACTTTACATGAGCTTAGGACA
>CM065731.1:51187903-51195403 GCA_033310375.1 Conus canariensis
AGATTATGTTATTCATACAAATCATGATTGTTCACTTTTTTATGAGGATATGTCTCTAATGAAAACATGTGATGTTGATGCAGATGTTGACTGTTTTGATCGTGTAACCCTGCATGAAGAGAACCTGTCTTTAGAAAGAAGAGAAAACTACGGAAATCAAGAGACAGTGTCACAGAATGTTACAGAGACGGCATCACAGAGTGTCTCTCTTAACACATGTACACATAACAGAGGTAACGATGTATGTACAGATAACAAAACTGATATAAAACATGTTTCCTTCTTACACTGGAATGTCAATGGTCTTCTTTCCAAACTGAATTGTCGAGATTTCCTTTCTTTCTTGTTTGAATTTGACTTTATGTGCTTGGTTGAAACGTTTGTTGAACATGTCCAATTGTGTGTTTTTACTGGATACACCGTATTCAGAAAACCTGCTATCAAATTCACGAGGCAGGGCAGACATTCTGGGGGTATCATTTGTTTAATAAGAAATGAACTGATGTCGTTTGTACGTGAAATCGATGTGAACCATCCCAACGTAATTGTATTCCTGATTGACAAATGTTTATTTGGTGTTACAGAAGATGTTTTGTATGTTTGTTCCTATGTCCCACCAGAGGGTTCGCCCTACTATGTACACTTTGACATTGGCAATGGCGTAAGTTCATTGGAAGAATGTATTTTTGATTGCATGCTTGAATATAAATGATGTATATGTAATGTTATCCGGTGATTTGAACAGCAGAACAGCTAGCATCTCTCCAGACATACCAAACGACAGTGATGATTATGGTGTTAACGTTGGTAGTCATTCTGTATTTTCTGGAAGAAGATCAGCTGATCACGTACTTAACAGCTATGGAAAAATGTCTTTTGAGTATGTTACTGCACTTGGTTTATACATTCTTAATGGTTTTGCGATGGAGATTTCGATGGAAATTATACTTATATATCCGATTCAGGCAGTAGTGTCAACGATTACTTTTTATTGTCTAAGGATTATTTCCCTTTCGTTGTTTCTTCTTGCAAATGAATGGTTTCAGAGAGACCAGAATCAGATCATTTACCTGTGGAGCTTCACTTCAAGTTTTCGGAGAAAGACGCTGTTTGTGTAAATATAGATAAAACAGATGAGTTCATTGAAAATATGTGTGGAACTGTAATATGGAACAGTCATATATTTGTGCTCTTAATTGTTCTGAAGGGTTGGCATTACTCGATCGTGCTATTGATCTCATTAGTCATAACTGTAACGATGCCTTGAATGTGTTTAATGCGTATATTTTTTTAAAAAACTCTGGAAGCTGCATGAAAAGGAAAATCAGTTTAAACGAACTGAAAAAACAGTGACTGGTATGACAAGGAATGTAAAGATAATAAAGCAAATGCTATGAAATTACTGAGAATATTTCTAACTTCCAAAGAACGAGTAGATAGTAATGCCTATTGCAGAGCAAGAAGAAAATATAAAAATCTGTTAAGGAGGAAAGAAAAAGAATATAATGAGTTCTTAACTGAGAAGTTAGTTGCCTCTGTACACAATCAGAAGGAGTTCTGGTGCAATGTTAAAAAGATCTCCTATAAAAGAAAACAGCCTCATAATAACATAACGACTGATGACTGGTTTAAACACTTCAAAAGTTTGCTCGAAAAGAAGAAAATTGTTTAGAACAAAATGATGAGGATGCGCATGATGATGTCAATGAACAAGGAGAGGATTTTAGTTCAATGAATCGACCCATATCAAAGGAAGAGGTTATGTTAGCAATACACAGATTAAGGAATAATAAAGCCGCTGGGCCAGATGGTATAGCTCGGGAAATGCTAAAAACATCTGGGAATCGTGTCACTGAATTCTTTGTGAAACTATTTAATACACTATTTGATAAGGGCATATTTCCAGAGACGTGGACAGAGTCTGTAGTAATCCCTCTTTTAAAAAAAGGTGATGTAAATGACCCTGGGAATTACAGAGGTATCTCAATTTGTGACGCAAGCAGTAAAATATACAGCACAATTATTAACAATAGACTCCAAGAGTATGTTGAAGAACTTAATCTAACAGGCGAATACCAAGCAGAATTTAAAAGGGGATATTCTACAATTGATCATATGTTTTACATTATTAGCTATGGTACAGAAACAGTTCTTTAAACGCAAATCATATGTTGCTTTTATTGACTTTGAAAAGGCCTTTGATTCTGTAGATAGAAATATATTGTGGCCTATACTCTTAAAAAATGGAATTAAAGGCAAGCTATTTAGATGTATTCGTAATATGTACACAAATGCTAAAGCTAGAATTCGATGTGGAGCAAAATTAACTGACTATATAAATTGTACTCGGGGGAGGGGGGGGGGGGGGTAAAACAAGGTGATGTAACTAGTCCTGTGTTATTTTCATTATTCATAAACGAGTTAGCCTCAGAAGTGATCAGAAAAGGGAGACATGGTGCTACTTTTACCCAAGGTGACTGTGAATTGTTCATCCTATTGCTGGCAGATGATATAGCGTTGATATCGGAAACTGTGATTGGTCTACAGACACAACTTAATAGTTTGTATCAGGCAGCATCAACACTGCATTTGAATGTAAACATGAATAAATATAGTTGTATTTAGGAAGGGTGGTTACTTGGCAGAAAGAGAGAGATGGACTTACAATGGGGCTGTGTTAACTGTTGTGAATGCGTATAAGTATTTAGGAATGTATTTCTCCACATGACTGAGTTTCTCTGTTGCATGTCAGGATTTGGTAAGCAGAGCTAAAAGTGCTTTGTTGTGCATTCTACAGAAACTGTCTAAGCTGAAATGCAATTCTCTCAGTTTATATTTAAAGTTATTTGACATACAAATTCAACCAATGGTTCAGTATGGGGCTGAGTTATGGGGTTTAGATAATGCTGCTCAACATTCTGAAAAAATACAAAAGCTTTTAGGGGTTGAAATGAGAACGCCAAATGATCTAATATATGGGGAAACGAATCGATATCCAATATTTATCAACTCAGTAGTCAAATGTGTTCGATTCGGCTAAAACTAACTCGAATGGATGAGTCAAGACTACCGCGTAAAGCCTATATGATGCTGCTCGATTTAGATTCACGTGGTAAAAGAACTTGGGCTACAAATATCCGTTGTAAGTTGTATACGTTTGGATATGGATTTGTTTGGACAAATCAAGGTGTAGAGGAAATAAATGCTTTCTTACTTGATTTCAAGGAAAGATTGATTTTATGTAGGTGGCAGGAATAGGATTTCCATGTTAAGAACAGTGACAGATTTAGTATGTACAGAACGTTTTGTACAGTTCCCGAAGTGAAAACTCATCTGTTACTGAATTTAGATAGACATTTGAAAATTATGTTGACAAGATTCAGACTTGGCGTCTCAGAAATCGCTGTGCATTGCTACCAATATCGATCTCACAATGACAACGATTTAATTTGCCCACTGTGTAAAAACAGTAAAGAGGATGAGGTCCATTTTGTTTTGTGTTGCCCAGCACTGAGTAGCTTAAGACAGCAATATATTCCTGCAAAATTTCATAAATTTCCAAACCTGTTTCGATTAAGTTTACTTTTGGCATGCAAACATGATAGAACCATCAGAAATCTATCAATTTTCTTGTATAAAGCGTTTCAGCTGCGTCAAGTTGCTATCTCGTAAAACATTATCTTTAACCTTATCATTTGTATATATAAAAGAAAACATTGTGTGAAATGATTGTTCAATTACTCCCCATCATGAGGGGCAATGGCCTATATATGATTAAAACATCTGAATCTGAATGAACCTCTCTCTCTCTCTCTAACCCCCTATGTTTATCTCAGGATAGTATTACTCTATCGACGCTTTTCGTACATTATCACGATATATTTAGAGTCAACATGTCAGCCAAATTCAGAGATAATCTGCCGGCCACATTCAGAGACAACCTGTCGGTCACATTCACAGTCAGCCTGTCGGCCATATTCACAGTCAGCCTGTCGGCCATATTCACAGTCAGCCTGTAGGCCACATTTTGAGTTAACCTGTCAGCCACACTCGGTGTCAGGCACATTCAGAGTCAGTATCTCAGCCACACTCAGGGACAAGCTGTCAGCCACACTCAGGGTCAGGCTGTCAGCCACACTCAGGATCAGGCTGTCAGCCACACTCAGGATCAGACTGTCAGCCACACTCAGGATCAGGCTGTCAGCCACACTCAGGGTCAGGCTGTCAGCCACACTCAGGATCAGGCTGTCAGCCACACTCAGGATCAGGCTGTCAGCCACACTCAGGGTCAGGCTGTCAGCCACACTCAGGATCAGACTGTCAGCCACACTCAGGATCAGGCTGTCAGCCACACTCAGTGTCAGGCTGTCAGCCACACTCAGGGTCAGGCTGTCAGCCACACTCAGTGTCAGGCTGTCAGCCACACTCAGGGTCAGGCTGTCAGCCACACTCAGGGTCAGGCTGTCAGCCACACTCAGTGTCAGGCTGTCAGCCACACTCAGGATCAGGCTGTCAGCCACACTCAGTGTCAGGCTGTCAGCCACACTCAGGATCAGGCTGTCAGCCACACTCAGGATCAGACTGTCAGCTACACTCAGGATCAGGCTGTCAGCCACACTCAGGTCAGACTGTCAGCCACACTCAGGATCAGACTGTCAGCCACACTCAGGGTCAGGCTGTCAGCCACACTCAGTGTCAGGCTGTCAGCCACACTCAGGGTCAGGCTGTCAGCCACACTCAGGGTCAGGTTGTCAGCCACACTCAGGGTCAGGCTGTCAGCCACACTCAGTGTCAGGCTGTCAGCCACACTCAGGGTCAGGCTGTCAGCCACACTCAGTGTCAGGCTGTCAGCCACACTCAGGGTCAGGCTGTCAGCCACACTCAGGGTCAGGCTGTCAGCCACACTCAGTGTCAGGCTGTCAGCCACACTCAGGATCAGGCTGTCAGCCACACTCAGTGTCAGGCTGTCAGCCACACTCAGGATCAGGCTGTCAGCCACACTCAGGATCAGACTGTCAGCTACACTCAGGATCAGGCTGTCAGCCACACTCAGGGTCAGACTGTCAGCCACACTCAGGATCAGACTGTCAGCCACACTCAGGGTCAGGCTGTCAGCCACACTCAGTGTCAGGCTGTCAGCCACACTCAGGGTCAGGCTGTCAGCCACACTCAGGGTCAGGTTGTCAGCCACACTCAGGGTCAGGCTGTCAGCCACACTCAGTGTCAGGCTGTCAGCCACACTCAGGGTCATGCTGTCAGCCACACTCAGGGTCAGGCTGTCAGCCACACTCAGGATCAAGGTGGCAGCCGTACTCAGTGTCAACATGTCAGGCTCATTCAGAGTCAGTAGCTCAGCCACACTCAGGGTCAGGCTGTCAGCCACACTCAGGGTCAGGCTGTCAGCCACACTCAGGGTCAGGCTGTCAGCCATATTCAGTGTCAACCTCTCAGCCACACTCAGGGTCAGGCTGTCAGCCACACTCAGGGTCAGGCTGTCAGCCGTACTCAGTGTCAACCTCTCAGCCACACTCAGGGTCAGGCTGTCAGCCACACTCAGGGTCAGGCTGTCAGCCGTACTCAGTGTCAACCTCTCAGCCACACTCAGGGACAGGCTGTCAGCCACACTCAGGGTCAGGCTGTCAGCCACACACAGGGTCAGGCTGTCAGCCATACTCAGTGTCAACCTGTCAGCCACACTCAGGGTCAACCTCTCAGCCACACTCAGGGTCAGGCTGTCAGCCACACTCACGATCAAGGTGGCAGCCGTACACTAGTGTCAACCTCTCAGCCACACTCAGGGTCAGGCTGTCAGCCATATTCAGTGTCAACCTCTCAGCCACACTCAAGACTCGAGGTCCCAGCGCCGGCCATTTCACAGGCTGTCGTCAATGTGAGATCGTCACGTGGTCGCTTTCAGCGCAAACCCGTTCACTGCTTCCAAGTCTGGTCAAAATACAAATAGGTATACAAAACTGAATGCAAAGTGACTCATATCTACTATGCGATGAAACAAAACAGGGATGCAGATTTTCGACAAATATGTCTTCTTCAACAGTCACGATGGATGCGAAGACTGTCACTGGAAACACAGCACATTTGGAATAATTTCTGCGTACGACATTAAACGTACATTGAACACAGTAATAGGCTCATAATAACCGAACCGATATTGCATTGAATGCGCTTCATATTTTGTTGTTTGTCACGGAAGAGACGAATTTCCAGTAACAATGTTGGTAACGGATTTAAATGCTGCACAGCAGAATTACTGACTAAGCGTCTACACTGGAGGAAACTGCCACCAGATCTGTTCAATGACAGTTCCCATGAATCTGGAGGAAACCAAAGACTTAAATACACGCTCATCAGAGGGGAAATAATCCAAAACGAGACTCCATTAGATGGAAGCAGTGCACGAAGAATTTGGCATTCACTCCCTTATTTCATGATGATCGATGAGGATAGTATGATGTACATGATGCTGGAGAGTTCCGGATTGGCCGGACACTGCATGGCAATAAAAGTCATTATCATGAAGATTTATATCTGTGACCCATCTCTGCTAAGGTCAGACTGCTTACTAGATCACACAAGCAATGGTAGACGCATGTCAACTTTCAGTCCCATCTCAAATTAACACAAACATCTACACACCGATAACATACCTTTCTCATCAACACACACACACACACACACACACACACACACACACACACACACACACACACACACGGAGAGAGATGATCCTGATGATGATTTATTCAATATTGTTATTTAGACACACACACTCACATAAACACACACACCACACACACACACACACCACACACACACACACACACACACACACACACACACACACACACACATCAGAGCAGCAGCAGCAGCAGCAGCAAACACTCTCAAAATGCAAAGAAAAGTAGTATAACACAGAAACTAACAGAAAAAGTGTGCCCATGAAATCAATGAAAAGGGGATGTATGTGTGTGTGTGTGTGTGTGGGGGGGGGGGGGGGGGGGATTTCCCATGCAACTAGGTTTTAGCCAAATTTTGAAGGAGACGGAGGATGACGAGCTGAAAACACAACTTGCTCTACATCGCAGGACCAACGGGAGAGGAAAATTGAAAAGAAAAAAAAAAAGAAAGAAAAGAATTACATTTATAAAACATGCATGTATCATCAGAGGAACAAAAAAGAGACAGGGATATACAGACGAACAAGCTCAGACACAGAGAGTGATGCTGTGCCTGTCATGATATTGCAGCAAAGCGTGTAGGTCTTGCATTCGATTCAGCGGGAAACAGCAAGCTGGTGAAGAATGGAAACCAGAACAGTAACATTTGTTTTTACTTTGGAAACGAGGCATGCAGCACGATTCATTTACTCTGCAATCGATTTATCAGAATCCTGGTAAGTACAGCGTTACAGCAGACCGGTCGAGACAGAACCAGTGATGTGACTTCCGTTTTTACAGCATATGTATTAATGTCTGTTGGGGC
>CM065731.1:51207903-51212903 GCA_033310375.1 Conus canariensis
GACTTGAAAAGATCAGTTCGTGGTCGAGGGTATAAAGGATATTTTTGCCTCGAATTTTGATTAATGGGAATTTGTCATGAAGATTAAGATTAAGATTAAAATTATAGTCCCGTTGTCATGAAGATAAGGTGGCGCAAGATTATTAATAATTGTATACATAAAGACAGCTTTATTAAAGTAGCATTTTTGATCGAATGGTAGAATGTTAAGATCTTTATAATCACTAGCTTGTAGAGAAGATTTCAAGAGTATCAGCTTAATAGCGCGTCTGTACATGCTTTCTAGTGGTTTTAAGCAATTTTTGCTGGCTAAATCCCAGCATGTAGAGGCGTAGTTAATGTCTGGTTGTACATGTGCATAGAAATATAACTTTCTAGTATGTTGATCGAGGAAATTCTTGATTCGGTTCAACAAGAATAATTTTTTAGATAACCTTTTAGACAAATCAGAAATGTGATTAGACCATGAAAGATTATTATCAACTGTAAGGCCTAATAATTTGTGTGATTTAACTTCTTCTAAGACTTTATCTTGTATACGTATTTTAAACAAATCAGCTTTCATATTTTGAAACAGGAGAGAGAGAGAGAGAGAGAGAGGAGAGAGAGAGAGAGAGAGAGAGATGTGTGTGAGTGTGTGTGTGTGTGTGTGTGAAACGTCAAAAAAAAAAAAAAACATAATATATATATAATATATATATATATATATCTGTGATGTAAATGGGAAAATGACGATGAACATTTAGAACAGAACTAGGCGCCTACGTGACGAAAAACTGGTCTATGGGGAGGAGGCCTTGCTTTGAATTCTGACCTGCACGCCGTGTGCAGGCACTTTTCATTGACGTGGAGCTGAACATAGGTTACAGACACCCTTCCCTCTACTTTCATCCCCTGTACACCCCATGGCCCCGTCTCCTCCCAGCTACACTTTTCCCCTCCCCTACCAACCTACTGATCAATGGCCGTCCTGATCACACTGTAACACGTAGTATCGATTCCAATAGGCAAACTGCCTCTTGTGTCGTGGCTCTGTGTGTGTGTGTGTGTGTGTGTGTGTGTGTGTGTGTGTGTGTGTGTGTGTGTGTGTTCTGTCTGTCTATATATTTTTTAATTGCTTTTGGTTTTCCCTTTTTTATATACTGATTATTAAATGCCACGCGTGCTGTACAGAGCAATGGTTTCATTTGGAACATTACATAGCATGACGTCGGTGTAATGTGCTATGATCACCCCCTCTCCCAAAGTCCTCCCGGGGGGGGGGGGGGAGGGGGGTAAGAAAGAGCATGTGACCAAATTCACCTCCGAGAGCCCATCCACACTAACCTTGTCCTTGGTTCCAAAATAAGTTTCCTCCGTCAAAATTCACAGAATATCCCGAACGACAAAAAAGTCAACCAAAGCACATTGCACCTGAATTTGATGCAGAGGGGGGGGGGGGGGGGGGGGGGGGTAATTTTGGACCTAAGCAAAAACTATTCTCAACCCTGTTCGAAAACCACTGCCCAGTAGTGATGCGAGGCATGGTCAGAAACACTCAACGGGATGAATATCGGCACGAGCCCATTTCCACGTCCCTGTCGCATACCGCAGGTAAGCGTAGGCATATGTCTCTATTACTTATCGGGGACTGATTCTGGAGTGGGGTGATTACAGCATATTACATGAGGATCAAATGGCATGTAACGTGTGTGAAAGCTTCGCCTTTTATCATCTGTACCACACCTGTTACTCCGCAGAAAATTTACATAAAGCAGATACACAACGATCAAACAACTAATCAATCAAACAGTTCATGACGTATGATCAAAGAGAGTGGGTGTACAGCGGATTAGCCCAAGCATAAACAAAACGTACTGGTGAGGTCTGGAATAACCTGGATGTAAAAACTGGGTAAGAATGATCTATTGCAAAGCGAGAGGACTTCAGGCGGAAATCTAAATCAAATTTAAATAAATGTATCGAAACGCCAGAACGTGACAACGATCACAAGACGAAACACCAACTATTTCGACCTCTTAGGTCTTCATCAGGTGAGACATTAACGAATAAAGGCATTGTTTTATTCGTTAATTCTCACCTATGAAGACCTAAGAGTCAAACTAGTTGTGGTTTCGTCTTGTGACTCGTTTGTCCACGTCTGGAGGTTCGCTAACATTTATTTAAGATTTGGGTAAGATGAAAAAAAATGATTAGATTTGAGACGAAAAGGGAGATGGCAGGATAAAATTTCAAGGTGTAAAAGTCAAAACATCAAAAATGCAACTCGTTGAATTCTGATTCGTGAATTCTAACAGCCTCTCCCAGAATTCATTTGCAGCCATGTGGACGATACTGTGAAGAAGCTAGTGGCGTTTAACCACGATATATACTCATAACATCAGGTCACTGGCAGGATGGAGCAATGGTTGGATGGTGGGGAAAGTGAAGTGAGAAGTTGCCTGCAGACAGCCGTTTCTCAACTAGACGTTGAGATTTGCGACGCAAATCGTTTCATTGAACCGTTAGCGAGAACAAGCCTAACCTCATCTCCAACGAATGGCGTGTCATAACATGTAGGTACACACGGAAACGACGAAATGCACCTCCCACGCGATAATTTCAAAACAGCTGCGTGTGAACCAAATGCTCAGCCGGTCATCCGCATCGTTTGTCCTGTCACCACCGATTTGAATAACAGCCAATACACATCTGTAAAATGGAACCCAAACACCTAACTCATCATCGACTAACCGTACGCGAAGCATTTGGCTTTACACTGTTCAATTCAGTTCCTGTTGTTTACAGCCTAGCTAACCGCAAGGGGCCATATCATGGCTACACCACTGCCCTGACAGATCTCACAAATCATGCGATGAACAAGAAAGCACTTTATTCCAAGCCTCCACCGCCTGGCTAACTGCAGTGCTCATGGTATTCTTCTCAGCCTGTTATAAGCACATCGGTTTCAGCTGCATCATGTGGCAGATGCTAAGCCAACATTTCACACGGACGAGTAAGGGTACGAGAGGCTGTGCCCGATTCTATGGCTGAAACGGCTGGTGTAACGAAGCCTTTACTAAATATGACGTTCTGAATTAGGGTGGGGATGGAGGCGAGGGGGTAGTTCGTCTCATCTCCGAAAGAGGAAATCAATGTTTCTTTGATTATATGCTGCGCTCTTTCAAAAGAGAATTCAAAAGTTCCTTTAAATTCTCTTTTCGTATCAGCCATCTAGGCCGTCTCTCTCTCTCTCTCTCTCTCTCTCTCTCTCTCTCTCTCTCTCTCTCTCTCTCTCTCTCTCTCTTGTGTGTGTGTGTGTGTGTGTGTGTGTGTGTGTGTGTGTGTGTGTGTGTAATCGAGAGAGAGAGAGAGAGAGAGAAAGCGTAATCAACGGCAGCTAATCACAGCTTACTTAAAACCCACAAACAAACTGCAACGAAATCATTCCTGGCGTTCTTTCAAGGCGTTGGGTGGAAATACCCATAAACAGCTCGTTCATGATCTCAAAAAGACTACAAGAAACGGGAGCCAGCTCCTGAGGGACAAAGACTGACAGACGACGCTGGATGGTCTGAACATTGTGAGAGGCAAAGGACGCGAAACATGAAGGGCGACAGTGGAGAGAAAGGAGGGATTGGGACGGGGGAAGGGGTTCATGAATTCCTATTTATGAAGGTAATAACCACGGGATCGCCAGCTGCTCTGCGTGTTGTCTTGTGACTTTAAATCAAGCCGCGGAAATTAGCTCCATGCAAACTTGCCAACTCCCCCCCCCCCCCCCCCCCCCCCCCCCCTTGATTTCGTAGATGTAGTTGTTTTCGCACAGAGCGGGCGGAGAGGAAATAAACGTGACGTCTGCATCTGCGATAGGGATTAAAACTGTGTTGATTGCGGCAAAGCTCTGTGGCAGAGAAGACAGAGAGGCAAAGCGAAAAAAAAGACAGCGTTGAGGAATTGAGTGAGATCAAAGGAGGAAATGATGTTGAAAATTCCCGGGTTTGCATTCAGCACACACACTTACAAACATTCGTGAGCACACACACGCGTGCGCAGCCTCCCTCCCACCTCCCCCCCCCCCTCTCTCTCTCTCCTCTCTCTCTCTCTCTCTCTCTTTACCGAGCAATAAATGAACAAGCATAAAAAATATGAAAACAGATAACTGAAGAAGAAGAAGAAGAAGAAGAAGAAGAAGAACAACAACAACAACAACAACAGACAAACATATGCGGACACTCAAACCTGTATGCACACATACATATATATACATACTCTCTCTCTCTCTCTCTCTCTCTCTCTCCTCTCTCTCTCTCTCTCTCTCTCTCTCTCTCAAGAAAAGCACAAACAAGAAGAAAGACGGAATGCTGGGACAGAGCTGATAATAAACAACGATAAGGGCTGTTAAGGTACAAACAAGGAATCAAGAGTATCCTATGCAGTCCTGACAGTCCACAACGATGAAGCCTGTTAGGATAAAACCAAAAGGGTATCATATGCATACATTCTAGTAAATGATGATGATGGCTGTCTGGTGCAAAGAAAGAACCAGAAAGTGTCAAACCTGTCTATATCAAATGAGGTAAGGTAAGGTAATGTTGCTATATCAAATGACAAAGGCTGTCAGGATACAAAGAAAACACCCACGAGTATTGTGTTCAAGCCTGTCAATCAATAGTGATGAAGGCCTCTGAGCAGAAGGGAAGAAAAGAGAGTGGTGGAGGGTAGTCCATCTTTACCATTCACTTCCTTTGCTTTGAGATTATGTTTTCAGTTTATCTCCCTTTTGTCAGCTGGTCAGCGCAATCTCATCATCTCAATCTGACAATTGAGTTCAGTCCCTCAGAGGACTAGGAAACAAGACAGACATATCTTGTTCAACCGAGCAACCACCATGGACAATGGCAGTCACAAGAAAAGAAAGGGAGAAGAAGAAAAAGAGAAACATGTAGAGGACTAAACCATTACACTAGGTGAACGAAGGCAGAAATCAAAGCAGTAACAGCAATGACAGGAACGACACTC
>CM065731.1:51220403-51222903 GCA_033310375.1 Conus canariensis
TTACGCCAAAAATACTGAATCTCTTTCCATCACACATTCGTCAAAAGAGGGAAGGTGGCCCAGGAACGAACTCATGCAATTCTGAGGTGGATCTGCTGTGCGGATCCGGATCATGGCATACAAACACCTTCTTATGATGTAAAATGTCATAGTGTGTGTGTGTTGTTGTTGTTGTTGTTGCTGTTGCTGCTGCTGCTACTGTTGTTGTTGTTTTTTTTGTTGGAGGGGGGGGGAGGGGTATATACCAAAAATCGCTTCCCTTGACGAAAAATAGTTTCTTATCACAGTCTTAACAGGCGGATATGTGATTTCGTTCTTGGATACAATGTATCGCATACGTTGCTGAGACGACCAGTTTTAGTCTGTGCACAGTGTAATGAGTTGATTTCCTCAGAGAAAGTTTTGTATAACTGATATTAATTACACGTGTGACATCTTTTTTTTTTCACATACTCCCATCGATTCTTTTGAATAAACTTTTTCTTATCTTGCCTTGCCTTATTCGACCTTGCTGGGTCCCCTGCGCTCTTTCGTGCGCCATCGTGTTCTATGAATGCTTGTAACACCGCCGTGGAAAATTAACATGTCGTTTGGCATACCTTGCGTTTCATTTCATTGTCGCCGTCATCATCATCGTCGTCACATCATCTCTCTCTCTCTCTCTCTCTCTCTCTCTCTCTCTCTCTCTCTCTCTCTCTCTCCTCGCTCGCTCGCTCGCTCGCTCTCTCTCTCCTTCATAATATCACAAAATTATGGAAACTCGTTCAAAAAGATCCCTCTCTCTCTCTCTCTCTCTCTCCTCTCTCTCTCCTCTCTCTCTCTCTCTCTCTCTCTCTCTCTCTCTCTTCCATCCTTCTTCATAATATCACAAAATTATGGAAACTGATTCAAAAAGATCCTCTCTCTTCTCTCTTCTCTCTCCTCTCTCTCTCTCTCTCTCTCTCTCTCTCTCTCTCTCTCTCCTCTCTCTCTCTCTCTCCTCTCTCTCTCTCTCTCTCCCTCTCTCTCTCCTCTCTCTCTCTCTCTCCTCTCTCTCTCTCTCCCTCTCTCTCTCTTCTCTCTCTCTCTCTCTCTCTCTCTCTCTCTCTCTCTCTCTCTCTCTCTCTCTCTCTCTCTCTCTCTCTCTCTCTCTCTCTCCTCTTTCACGTTCACCAGGCTCTGGGGGAACAAAAAGAAAGTAACTGATGACTTTATCCTGGACTTTAAAACGATGAAGCTTCAGCAGATTGTGACGGATGTTATGCATTTCTGAGCTCTAATCACACAATGGTGATGAGGCAAAGTCTGTGTTTTTGTCATGTTCTCGTCTGTCTCACTGTCCCAAACCAAATAAACGAGTTTTAACTGTCGGCAGAATGACAGCGCGTGTGCAGTTCAACAAAGAGCGCAGTACTGACTTACGGTCCCAAACACGCTCTATCACTTCAGGACTGGCTGTCCTGACAGGACTCTGGGATGCTATACGTTGATTGTCCAGTGGTGCATGGATGGGGGGGGGGGAGGGGGTTCACATAACAGGGACGTTTAGACATGGGGAGAGGGTTGGGGAGGGGGGAGCGGAGGGGAGAGGGATGTGAAGGGGGTGGCCTGTGAAAGGTTTTTCATCCTCCTAGCCTGCATCATCACACATTGCCTCATCGCTGGATAGGATTCTGCGAAATTAGATCATTCTCAGAGGACGCCAAATGGGCGCGCGCACATGTGTGTGTGTGTGTGTGTGTGTGTGTGTGTGTGTGTGTGTGTGTGTGTGTGTGTGTGTGTGTGTGATAGCGGCAGTGAAACAGACTGAGAGAGGTGAATGGGAGTGGTAGATAAAGGGAGGAGGAGGGGGTTCCGAAGAGTGAATGAAGCGGAGGGGGAAGGCAAAGGGGAAAAGATAATAAAAGCGACCGGCAAACAAAACGGAAAGCCAGTGTTACGCAGTGTGATATGTTCGAGCACACACATCCATACCCACAACGCACGCACACACACACACACACACACACACACACACACACACACACACACACACACACACACACACACAAGCAAGTGTGCATGCAAGCACACTTGTGTATGCATGCAAAAGAAAGAGTAAAACTAATAGGGGTGTGAAAGAGAGGCAAGGAGACAGACAGATAGACAAACAGACAGAGAGAAACATAGAAAGAGACATACAGGCAGACAGACAAACAGAAACGGAGAGAATAGCGAGGCAGACCAAAAGGCATACTGTATGCTAAATGTTCCATTTGGGCATGATTCTGAGTGAAAACAAACACATCTTCCCAAATATGCCAGAGAGACAGAGAGAGAGAGAGAGAGAGAGAGAGAGAGAGAGAGAGAGAGAGAGAGAGAGAGAGAGAGAGAGAGAGAGAGAAAAGACAGACAGACGGAGAGGGGGGGGGGGTATGGGCCTGCCGTAGGTGTTGTTAGAACAGGAAATGTCGGACAAGAAATAAAGCCAACGCTGAAAGCTGCACCGCAAATGTCAATATCTGCTTACTCGGTGATAGAC
>CM065731.1:51235403-51237903 GCA_033310375.1 Conus canariensis
CAAGCAAACAAACAAACCCGGCCACACCAACCAGCCTCTCATCGGACAAACACTTCAACGTCGACAAACACGGCAGCTTTGGGGAAGGGGACAGACCGTAGTCCTCTTCAACCCTTTCCACTGACGAACATGACGTGTAGGAGCACGAGCAATATGAGGGGGGTGGGGGCGATCACGGATGCACTAACCGGATGACTTGATGGGGACTGGTTATCCGTTGTGCGTTGATCTCGGTCGATAGACACAACCCCCCACCCCCCCCCCCCACCCCCTCCTCCATCCCACTCCTTCTTCCTCTCCCTCCACAACTCTCCATCATGGAGAGAGTGCAATGACATACCAAGTACAAAACGAAAAGTTTTGCTGCAAAACAAAACGCCATTACTGTGTGTGGTGGTAGTGGAGGTAGTAGTCGTGGGGGGAAAGGGGGGGGCATAATGTGTGTGTGTGTGTGTGTGTGTGTGTGTGTGTGTGTGTGTGTGTGTGTGTGTTGTGTGTGTCTGTGTGTGTCTGTGTGTGTCTGTGTGTGTCTGTGTGTGTGTGTGAATATGAGCTTGCTCGTGTGTGATATAGAAGTTCTACAACTTAAATGCTATTAACATCTTGTGTTTGCTATCATTGTATCCAGCAAAACGCCACGACTATCTAATTCCACAGCGAACAGAACGACGGAAAGGGTGAGACCGAGAGAAACGTGGAGTGGTGACCGGTATGGACCAGACATAGACAGACACTGAGATGGACAGACAGACAGGAACAGAGGGCAGTGGAGGGGCTGTCAGTTCCCAGCGGGTTTTGTTTACAAAAGATGCTATGATGGTCACTTTGTTTAGATACTTATTTTGATTAAGAATTTGAAAAAGATCGTATGAGAGAAGTTTTTTAAAAAAAACAGCAATAAATGTTCTCGGTGTCAGGCTGCAGCGGACTTTCCTGAATCCTTCTTGGGTCAATGTACTGCTAAGTATAGCTTCTAGAACTTTTTTAATGAAAAGATACCTCTTGAAACTTATTTGCTCCTAAAACTAGCTGTCACTTATATCCTCTTTGGTGGTGCACAACTGGACCGACCTAAAGAGAGATTGTAGGTGTATAAATAAGATGGCTTTGATGGGCGAGATGTCTATAAGCATTTAAAAGAAAAGGGTTTATTTGTCCGTTCTTATCTATTTTTGAAAAGGCTGCCTTCAGAAAAGGACGAAGAGTATATGTACAAACACGCACACCTTTATACACACACTGACGAGGACAAAGCTGGTTATTGTCAGATTAGCCGTTGATTGTTCTGACATTTAACAACAATGATGATAAAATGTCAACATTGTTGTGCGTGTGAAAAAGAAAAAGCACTCAAAATTTCAAAAATCAGATTTCGACTGATTGAAATCTGGTAAAATAACAACGTGGTGAATTCATTTCTCTTCTACCCTATCCTCTAGCCGTTCCGCCCACTCTCTCTCTCTCTCTTCTCTCTCTCTCTCTCTCTCTAATATATATATATATATATATATATAGATATATATAGATAGATAGATAATAGATAGATAGATAGATAGATAGATAGATAGATAGATAGATAGATAGACAGATAGATATAGATTTTAGGTGGATAGATAGATAGATATAGATATGTATCGTCGTCTTCTCTGTCACCCATCGATTTTTTTCGGCTTTTCTCCCTCGCAAAATGCGTCCTCCCTTTCTCTCTGGATACAAATGTTGTTGTTTTTTTTGTTTTTTTTGTTTTGTTTTTTTTTGGGGGGGTTACACACACACACACACACACACACACACACACACACACACACACACACACACACACACACACACACACACACACACACACACACACATACACACACAAACAGAGCGCGAGTGTGCACTCGTGCATTCGCATTTCACAAGTTCACAAATGTACATAATCCGTTTTTTATTTAGACACCTCCAAAAACTCTCTCTCTCTCTCTCTCTCTCTCTCTCTCTCTCTCTCTCTCTCTCTCTCTCTCTCTCTCTTTCTCTTGTGTGTGTGTGTGTGTGTGTGTGTGTGTGTGTGTGTGTGTGTGTGTGTGTGTGTGTGTGTGTGTGTAAATAGATAAAGAAGGGGGGGGGGAGAGACCGACTAATAAATCGATGGACAGACAGATATATCCAAAGCACGCACGCACGCACGCATGCACGCGCACATATACACACAAGCTTGCACGACATGATACACAAGTATACGTCAGTTGATTATGCATAAACAACGAAAAAGAAAAATCAGTCACATACTGCAGGCAGACACATTACTCGGAAGAATCAGACAGCTAAGAAGAGAAGGGGGTGTGCAGAGAGGATGGGGAGGGAGGAGGGAGGGGAGGGGGATAGGAGGGAGGAAAGCCTTGTTCTTCTTGCACACAGATGCCAGGGACTGGCTGTAAATAAAAGTAAAACACATTCAGACGAGGTGAGTGTAGGCGTTAAAAGTACCTTCCGAGAGACTAAATAGCTGATAAGAACC
>CM065731.1:51245403-51257903 GCA_033310375.1 Conus canariensis
GGAACCCCCCTGCTCTTTTCGATTTTCAACTGCCGTGGGTTCTTTAACGTGTGCATGGGGCCAGGAAGGCACACGGGTCTGACTCGCTTATAGTCCCCATCCGATGGACTTGACGTTCAGTTCGATTTGTCATTCAAACTGGGAAAGAAAGGGCGAGAAAGGCAGGGCTCGAACCCACGCACTTCTCACACGTTGGATTGGCAGGCGAACGTCTTAACCACTCTGCCACCTTTCTTCCTAAGTAGCGACACATTTGATGTTCAGCAGAGAAGGGAGAGAATGGGAGGGGTGATGTAACTTTCTATGGCAAGAGTTGTGGGACAGACAGGGGAGAGAAGATGGGAGGGACGGAAAGGAGAGTGGAGGATAAGGGAGGACTGGGGGGGGGGGGGTGGTGGTGGTGAAGGCCTTTCATCTTCCTAGTCATGATCCACATCATTGCCTCATCACTGGACGGACATCCTGTGAAATTAGACCGCACTGAGAGGACTCTGTGTGTCTGTATTTGTTCATGTGAAAAATGCGTGTGTGTATTACAAATATGTGTGTGTGTGTGTGTGTGTGTGTGTGTGTGTGTGTGTGTGTGTGTGTGTGTGTGTGTGTGTGTGTGTGTGTGTTTTGTCCGTGTCTGTCTGTATCTGTCCGTGTATGTCTGTGTGTGTATGTATGTATGTTTATACCTGTATCTGTGTGTGTGTGTGTGTGTGAGTGTGTGTGTGTGTGTGTGTGTGTGTGTGTGTGTGTGTGTGTGTCTGTGTGTTGTCTGTCTGTCTGTCGTCTGTCTGTCTGTCTGTCTGCGTGTCTTTGTGTCTGTGTGTGTATATAATATGTGTGCATCTGTCTGACTGTCGTCCGTCTGTCTATCTCCCTGTCTGTCTGTCTGTCTGTACTTTTGTGTCCGTTCATAGCAGAGAAAGCAGAAAGATGGAGACAGAGGAGAGTGGTAGACAGTGACAGGAGGTGGCAGAGCTTATGTAGGTCTGGGGATAAAGGGAGGTGGAGAGGGGAGCAAATAACAAACGCGATGGGCTGTCAAACAAATGGAGATACAATTCAATGCAGTCTGATGTGTTCACATACATACAAACGCGCGCGCGCGCACGCGCGCGCACGCACTCACGCACGCACTCACGTAACCACACACACACACACACACACACACACCACATCACACGCACGCACACACACGCACGCACCACACACACCCACCACCACACACACACACACACATACATACACGCGCGCGCGCGCGCGCGCGCGCAAGCACACACGGGGGCGTATAGATACACTCGCGCATATACACACACGCACGCGCAAGAGAACAAAATAAAGACGCAGGCAGAAAGGGAAACAGAGAGAATGGGAAACAAACTGAAAAACAGACGCAGAGACAGACAGACAGTTCGAGTTCCCACTTGAAGTAATATTTAAAAAGTGACAGGTCAGAAAAGAGGATGTGGTTTGTGTGTGTGTGTGTGTGTGTGTGTGTGTGTGTGTGTGTGTGTGTGTGTGTGTGTGTGTGTGTACATGTGCGTGAGAATGTGTGTGTGTACGTAAGGATGTGCATGTGCGCGCGCGCGCGCGTGTGGTGTGTGTGTGTGTGTGTGTGTGGTGTGTGTCCTGTTTTACATCTGTTAGCACATTTAACCTGCTAACAAACGAAGATAAATGGTGTACCTTACCGCTGATTTACCTACATGATGTTGTGCATGTCATCCATTAAGCGGATATTGGCATTAATTTTGCAGTGCATCTTTCAGTGTTGGCTTTGTTTCTTTTCTGACATGTTACTTTGTGTGTGTGTGTGTGTGTGTGTGTGTGTGTGTGTGTGTGTGTGTGTGTGTGTGTGTGTGTGTGTGTTGTGTGTGTGTGTGTGTTGTGGTGTGTGTGTGTGTATGTGTTTTTTTTTTGTTTTGTGTGTGTGTGTGTGTGTGTGTGTGTGTGTGTGTGTGTGTGTGTGTGTGTGTGTGTGTGTGTGCATGTGTGTGTTTGAAGGGTGAAGAGTGCATGTAGTTGTTAAGGAGAAGAGTCTTTTAGGAGGAGGGCGGAACGGCAGGACATGTTGAAATAAAAGTCTATCTTGAGGGTAAGGAGAAAGAAGGGGTTGCAGGACTGAAGGGGGGGGGGGGGGAGACAGGGCACGTGTGGCTGAAATTTGCATTTCAGGAGGTTTTCGAAATCATGACAGTTTTGTTGCTGAGAACCGAGCCAAGTGTTCAAAACCTTGGAACGACATATTTGTAGTTGTACATTACATGAACACCCATCCCAGACCCAGACATGGTGATACCTGTAATGCGTGAGAGAGGAAGGGATGAAGCACACACACACACACACACACACACACACACACACACACACACACACACACACACAAGAGAAGAGAGAGAGAGAGAGAGAGAGAGAGAGAGAGAGAGAGAGAGAGCACTGTACAGGTACGGGAACCACTCCAGTCCTTGGGGGCTGTCAATCAGAATGTCTTTGCTCTGCTTGTGAGAAGGCCGCCGTGCACTGTACTCCTCGAAAACAGTCTGGATAAGGCTCTATGGCGAGATGTATGCCCGTATGATGCAAGTTTACGACGTCAGATCTGAGATCAAGACAGAACAGGATAAGTTTCTCGCTTCGCTCTCCCATTATTCGCCTTTGTAAAGTCCCATTAAACTCATGCAAGTCACTAGCCACTTCCGGCTACTACAGTCACCGTGTGCCACAAGAGAATTGTTCGACTGGCAGGTCCATCCCGTCAGCTTAAGACGCATGTCAGCTTGCTGTCGCCCGCTACTCAACAAAGTCAGATCGGCCTCTGCACCTAGTCTTTGTGCATTCGCGAACCATCGTGTGTGTGGTGTGTGTGTGTGTGTGTGTGTGTGTGTGTGTGTGTGTGTGTTGTGTGCGCGCGCGCGCGCGCGCGCGCGTGCTTAAAACCTGACAGTGGCAAACAGACAGCCAATCCGTCGACATGAGGCAAACAGAGAGCCAGTTAGAACAACAGGAAGTAGTGAATGACTTCACCGTGCACAATGGAACCTAAACCAACGAACGACGAAGATGTTTTTTACTCATTCCTCTTGATTTTTGGTCCAACAAGTGCGAGGAGAGAGACTTGTTTCTCAACGACTGTGTGTTTTGATATTCTGTCTGATACAGTCACTGGTGTTTTGTTTGTTTGTTGTTTTTGTTCCCTGCATGAGATGGAAAGAGGCCATCGTCAGTTAACACGCAATGTTTGTAGCAAAGCCAGACAAATTTGGGCTGTTAAAATCAAAACGCTGTTTAACTCAGAATGGTAAGTCAAGAACCAATACAAAGCCATGTCCTAAGACTCGAAGAGCGATTTAAAATACAAAGTGCACCATCAGCTGCGTTTAGCCTTGAGGACGTCAGCTCTTCCTAATTCCCTGCAGGTCATAGGGCAACTTTTGTTTTTCTGTCCCATCTTCTGTTCCACCTCAGTGGCACTGCTCCCATGCCGCTCATTCCAACCACCGTCCACAGCCACACCCGGACCGCCCGCCGCAGCCCCGCCGCTCGCAATCCACAGGGAGCAGTCAATGTCAAGTCGTCAAGATGCAACCCACCAGCCGTAGCGCAACTTGATTCGACAGTCATTCTCCTTATGTGTCTGTGACGTCATCAGCTCTGAAGATATTCTTTCCCTCCTTTGTGTGAAATAAAGTAAACCGATTGTAGTTTACTTTTAACGTGTTTTTCTTCTTTACCCAGCAAAGAGCTGTTAATCTTACAGCGGCATCAGCGGAGTCGGTGCAGAAATGTAACATTTTCTAAGCCTCACAGTAGTATTATGGCTATATTTGTGCCAAAGGAGTGGCAGTATCTGTGCCAAAGGAGATATGTAAATTCAGATGAAATAAAACCTATAAATTTCCTTCAAAATATTTTACACGAATCACGTAAAGGGAGACATGGCCTTCACCGAATACACAGTATGTTTGTGCCTGCTATATCCGTCCCAGTACTCCTTCTAGAGTTCTTATGTCAGTGTACATCGCTCGCATCCTTACAAAAGGATGGATATCGTTCGGGAGTTGTCTGAGTGCCACGATGACAACATTTTCTGTACCTCTGATACACCCAGTCCTTCCAAGTTACAGCTTTAATTTAAGGTGAAAAGAGGAAGGTGGGAATGGCTGGATAGGTGTGAAAAGACATTTTTAAAGCTTTTTATAAAAAATTTTTTAAAAAAACACTGAACTACAAGAAAATAATAAACTCGGTTACAGCAGAGTGGACAGGTAAGATGGGAATGGAAACAGAACGCCAAACGTGTGCCAGAGCCCCGCTTTGCACCTGTCTTTGCTCATAGCAGAACAGTTGGACGTAATGTGTGGAGAATAACGTGTGCTGATTACAGGTTGAAAGATGTTGAAGGTTCTGGTGCGTGCGTGCGTGCGTGCGTGCGTGCGCGTGCGTCATGCGTGTGTGTGTGTGTGTGTGCGTGCGTGCTGCGTGCGTGCGTGCGTGCGTGCGTGCGTGCGTGCGTGCGTGTGTGTGTGTGTGTGTGTGTGTGTGTGTGAAAGGGATTGGTGTGCGTGTTTCAAGTAAGCAGACATTTTTTTCACAAGATTGTGATTGACAAATTCCATCAGATATCTCTAGTATTGTATTACTTTGCTTAAAATGTCACCGGACCAGCTTACAGACCTCTCGCTGAAACATTTCCTCTATAGCAAGGAAAAAGATCAGACAAAAATTTTCAAATTCCGCTGACAACAACATCAATAACAATTACAATAGCAACACCAGGTCGATAGAAAAAAAATGTGATGATGATGATAAAGATGGAAGGTGAAGGGGGAGATGGACGGAAGGGAGAGTGAGTGAGGGAGAGAGAGAGAGGATGGGGGAGGACGACTGCAGTGAAAAAATCCCATCTGCACATTCTTGCCTCATTTCCAAAACTTTGAAAATAAACGAAGACAAGTTTGTAAAAACACGAGTGGCTGACTTGTAAGATCTGTTTACGGTATAAGTTCCCTTCGAAGCTCCGGCCCTTGTATCCCGCAGTGGCCGGCTTGGCTATAAACAACACATGAAACTGAAACTTCCATGGTTTTGATAAATACATATATAATATATATATATATATATGTATGTGTGTGTGTGTGTGTGTGTGTGTGTGTGTGTGTGTGTGTGTGTGTTATACATTGTAACTGTTCCATTTCTTTTTGTTGTTCTTTTTCTTTCGCTATCCAGAACTGGCTTGGTCAAGGATGTTAATTATCCGCTTTGTCCTAATATACCTGAAAAAACTCCATGTTTTGTGCTCTCTCTCTCTCTCTCTCTCTCTCTCTCTCTCTCTCTCTTATTATATTATATATATATATATATATATATATACATATACATATATGTGTGTGCGTGTGTGTGTGTGTGTGTGCGTGTTTGTGTGTGTGTGTGTGTGTGTGTGTGTGTGTGTGTGTGTGTGTGTTCGTGTGTAATAATATATATATATAATATGTGTGTGTGTGTGTGTGTGTGTGGGTGTGTGTGGGTGTGTGTGGGTGTGTGGTGGGTGTGTAATACATGGAGTTTTGTCTGATATATTAGTACAAAGCGGGCAACTAACATCCTTCACCAAGCCAATTCTAAATAGGGAAAGAAAAAGAGAAAGCAAAAAAAGGAAACATTACCATTCTGAGCCTGAAAAAAAGCGTTGCCCACTCCTCTTTCATATTAGCTCTGACGTCCGTTCCCTCCTCAGCTGACATTGCAGACTTGGAGAACACACTCCGATGTTTATAGTTTGAGATTACTGAGTGCAAAGCAAAGCAAAACTACCTGACAGATACATACAGTAACAATAAGTGACTGATACAAAGCGTGCGCAAACATATCGCGTAAAGCGGTCTTCGTCTCCATTTAATCAAACGCTGCCAAAAAATATTTCTCCCAGTACCAATCCCCTGAGTTCTACAAGCCTCCTCCAAACCAAAACCAGTATTTGATTTAAAAAAATGATAATCTTACATGCCATGTCTTGTTATTCTGGCATCGTACGCTTCGGTATGCATGATTAGTAGGTTCCCTTTCTGTGTCTACTGTCATCCAGTGGTATTAGATGTAGCTTCACGTATCTCAGATCTGTCGCAGCGTATCTGCCTGTTTCCTCGTATATTAAATGTTTGGGAGATTTCGGATCTATACCCGCGAATAATTTTGAGGCACGCAAACGAACTGTTTCCATTCCCCGTGGTTTTCTGTTCAAATTTAAAGAGTTCAGCCTCATGGGGTAAGATCTAACAACAACGGTACAAAAATGCGTCATTAGCCACCAATAGACTACAACATTCTTCCGAGTGCGAGAATGGTGGGGACAGAGATAGAGACAGATAAACAGACAGACGACATACAGGACACAGAGAGAGAAAAGAAGAGAGAGAGAGAGAGAGAGAGAGAGACAGAACGACAGAAGACACACACACACACACACACACACACACACACACACACACACTGACAGACAGACTGACAAAGTGGGGACAGGCAGACAGACGGACGCGGACAGACGACAGATAACGTAGCACGGCTTCCCCCCTCAAAAGCATTTTCCATTCCGTCTGAAAAACGAGCGATGCAAACGCATTTCCCCTGAGTTAATATTTGTTGTCAGTCCTTCCTCAGCTTCAATATTAGAAGGTCTGCTCCGTTTTTCCTCCCAGTTAAACAAACATTCATATTTCGATTTCACCGAGTTTGCTATCGGAGTTTCCTTCCTCATGCTCCCCCTGTTAAGCCCCTTCACCCGACTCACCAAACACTCATCCCCACTTCCGGTCTCCCCCCAACCCCCACCCCACCCCGCCCTCTCTCTCTCCCACATCCTCTCCTTGTTTATGTTGTTTAAGTGTTTGCATGGCAATGACTTATTCATATCACCCCCAAAGTCCCCTTTGTCTGTGTGTGCGTGCTTGCGTGCGAGCGTGCGTGCGTATGTGCGTCCGTATGTAAGTGCGCGTGTGCGTGTGCGTGTGTGCGTGTGCGCGTGTCCGTGTGTGCGTGTGAGTGTGTGAGTGTGAGTGTGTGTGTGTGTGTGTGTGTGTGGTGTGTGTGTGTGTGTGTGTGTGTCCGTGTGGCGTGTGTGTGTGTGTGGTGTGGGGGTGGGGGGGGGGGGGGGGGGGGGGGGGTATGTGTGTGGGTGTGTGTGTGGGTGTAATTGCTTTCGCTCGTTGTTTCGTCTTTTCATTAAAAGTTGAATTATGCCAGGTGGCAGGGGATGCGTATGATGTATGTGCGTTCATAACAGCGAACGTGTGTGCCTGTACATGTATACATGTGTGTAAATATGTGTGCGTATATTTTACTCTCTCTCTCTCTCTCTCTCTCTCTCTCTCTCTCTCTCCTCTCTCTCTCTCTCTCTTTCAAAAGGGGGAGGAGGGGGGGGGGAGTAGACAGACAGACAGACAGAGACAGCGAGAGAGATCGTGTAAGTGTTTTGTACATACACTGATAACAATTTTTTGGAAGAAAGGTTGGTAAAGACTTAAAGAAGACAGTTGAAGAGAAAGGGAAAAGCGGTGGAAGTGGACATCCAACTGGGCTCCCGTCACTGCCGCCAGAAAGGTCATGTTTTCGCTCACGTCCGTTGGTTTGTTTTGTTTGTTCGTCAGTCAGCAAGATTATGCAATAAATACTTCATCGATTGTAACAACATGTGGTGAAAAGTGGGAATGTACCCCCCAAGTACAAGGCCATGAAATTCTGGATCTGTGATGCGAATCCGGACCAATGTGCGGATCCGCAAACCACACACAAAGATCGTTAAAGGAGTGCTTTTGTCCCACAGTAAAGTCACCGTTCCGTATGCACAACTATGTAAAAATTCATGGAACATTGAAACTTTGCAGTGGTATGAACGTTGACATTTAGTATTTACGCAATCCTAATGCAAAAAAAAGTATGTGGGTAGTAAATCTTTCATTCATACCTACTTTTCCTTCCCATGGCCTAAAACAGTACCGAATCCAGGATCCGTTTGACCTCAGTGGAGGTGTGCGCTCTCCCCAGTGCACGTCTAGTTTTCTTTCAAATGATTTCAAACGAGATCGTTAAACAACAAATCGTGAAAAGAAGCACGATATAGATTCAATGCGGAAATCGTATTTAGTAGAAACACATTAGTTCGAAGGCCGAAGGTATGTGACATGGATAAGAGTAAGATCATGTCCACATAAACAGTGACCTTTCTTGCTCAGCTTTGATTTTAAAGTATTTCGTTTGAGTTGTATGCCAGAGGAGTAAGCATTCATACATCACCATGAGCCTTTTTTTCATTATCCTACAAATGTCTATCTTTAAGAATTGTTATTGTTAGCATAGCTACCGAATGAAGTAGGGCCAATACTAATATTGATATCAGAGCTCCTACATGTACGTCCCTCTTCTGATCTCAACTGAACTTTTAAGTTCTGTCGCAGGGTTTCCGTTTTTGCGTCATATTTTGAAGTTCGATTTACCCGTTTATTCCAATTTCCCAATTTTCGTTATCAGAGAAGTTACATTTGTACCATTAAGGACAAAAAGCTTGATCATATGGCGAATTTCCGTTTATCAATTGGCCATCGTTTTCAATCTTACAGGCTTCCTCACTTGCAGCACTGATTTTGTATGCACACAAAAACGTAAATTGACGTAAATTTATTAGTAGATTAAGTAAAATTGCAGTTCTATACCGCTGCGTCAGTGGCTTTAACCACACACGCTGATTCCAGCTCCCCTCCCACATGAAATGCCTCGGCCTGTCCCGCCGCGGCTCCCAGGCACCTGCAGTCCACAGTGAGAGGTTAGTGCCAAGTCGTCATGAGGCACAGTACCAAAAGAGACATTGCAATGCTGCTGACTCACCTCTGTGGTGTTCCGTGGTGCCTGTTGTGATTCAACAAACGCAGGACACCACCTACTAAGCCCACGGCTGTCGACAATAATTGCTTAGTCGCGGAGGCCGGCGCGAATGAGCTCACCAAGGGCACAGTCTCGGAGAGGAAACCGAATCTGAAGTCACTGCGAGAGCAGGGCGTGAAGGGCCAGAGTGTTTGAGACTTGGCATGCTCATCTATGGGGATGAGGAGGATGAAGATGATGCTAAGGACTTCCATTCTGGCCTGAGTGAGCACGGCAAGGCTGCACTCTACGGCTGATTTCATAGTATATCCCGGCGACAACCAGTCCGGGAGACAAAAACACCTGCAGTGTTGATCAGGAAACTTGTGCAGTTCAACAGCTGAGGTAATGTCAGTGGAAGATCACGAGTGAAAATGGTAAAGAAATTGTGCCACAAATAAACCTTGTGGGATTCCCATACTGACTGATATTGATTTATAGTACATTTGGGATGTTTTATCCTTTGTTGGTTTATGTAAGAAAAATAACTTTTAAAAGGTTTAACATTTTGCTAATTCAGTCAAACACTTCAGTTCATCACAGTCTCGACTGCCAACATTGGTAGTATCATAAAACAGATTTTTCACCGCAGTAGTGTAATATAGTGTAGTAGTGTCCATTTTTGACGTCAAAGAAAAATGGCAAGTATTTTTTTTTCCTCTGAGCAAATTAATACATTATATGTCTTCCAATCCTAACACGACAGTCAACCGTCTCTCGACCCATTCCAGAAATGGGCTCGGTGAACTGGTATTGGTTTTCTTCTTTCGACAGCAATGTCGATGTCAATTAAGTGGAATTCAATGTTGTAATCCGAATACTGTTTACTTTCTCGCTGCTACTCAACGCTCAGCGCGGTATCCACACACATTAGCAAAGCGGGACCGGGAAGAAGAATAGTGGCGCTGACAAGGCAAAGAATATGATCAGCAAGACAACAGGGAATAGGAAGGAGACAGACGAGGCGATATGAGGAGCAGGGGAGGATGAGGGAGGGAGGGGTCTTTTCATTCTGAAGACCCACCGAAATGGTCCGTGTGACCACACGCTTAGAGAACCGTCAGAAGCTGATGCTGTCCGGTCTATTCAGGTCAAAAGAAGTGCCTTGTCACACACCATGAGGACGAAACTGGTCATTTACACTGACCATCCCAAAATGACGCTTCAAGTTTAGTAATAAGCCGATGTGAAAGTTGGACGAAATACAATTAAACGTTAGTCTTTCAAGGAGATAAACCGATGGCCATGTACATGTGTCTTAAAGTCGTCTTTCATCATTCCATGCTGTATAACAATTGCGCTGACGACATTGTCACTGAAGTCAGTAGGCTGCTATCTCGTACACATATGTGCATCTCTGACCTGAAAACATGCATGACTCACAGATACAAATAAACTGATGACAAAACTGAACTGATGCGTGCCGCTCCTAAAAAAGATTCTGTCATCCTTTTGCTGACTCTGCTCTGATAAGTGATTCCTTTACTTTCTTTTCGCCCTCTGTTCAAACTCAATGGGTCACCCCTGACCCATGCTTAACTTTCTAAACCCACATTACCAGCATTTGCAAAGACACGTATCTTGAACTATGGAGATATCATTCTTTTCGCCACTTTCTATCTGCTGAAACAAAAGATAGAGTCTGATATACGTTTTTGTCATTCCCAGAATATAGATTGCTCCCTTCTTGCTGACATGCCAAAGCATCTCCTTGATATGCTTCAGATAATCCAAATTAACGCTTCGCGCATAATTTTCAGACGCTCAAAATTAGAACATTCACTGGCTCCCTATCGCTGGCAGAATAGATTTAAACTTTCTGCTTTGACTTTTTCTGTCATTTCAGGAACAGCACTTTATTCTCATCAATCCCGTTCTTCTTCTGACACAGTACTTGAAAATTCCCTCTTTCAGAGCATAGATCTGCAATGATATGGTATTGACCTGCCAGTCTCCAACTATCTGGAACAATCTACCTTTCATTCTCAGAAGTGAACCTTTCCTTTTATTCAAGTCTCAGCTCGAAACCCATTACATAGAAGATTCTGACTCTCTTTCTATTAAAGCTGATTCCACTGACGCCTCCCCGTTATGTCAGTGTTTGAGTCCTTAGGTGTGTGTGCATAGTGGGTTTTTTTTTTCTTTGGGGGGGGGGGGGGGGGGGGGGGGGGATGGGGTAGGGTTGGTTGTATGTGTTGAGGTGTGATATTGGAAGTATTTTGGATGTTGGTGGTTTCATTTGTTTGCGTATTTGCAATGAGGGTCATAGAACGATTGTCTCCCTTTCTTTCACTATTCATTGTCCATGGTCAACTGTGGTGATCATTTGTGATACTCGTTACTTTCATACGTGCTGCGAGCACAGCACGGGATGCATGTCCAAATAATTTTCCGTTATTGTTACAAGTAAAGCGTCAAGCAAATCGTCATATTCTCAGAACCCCCGTATGCAATGTTACGTGAACAAAATGAAACATGTTTACGTCTTCAATTTTTGACCATACTTCTAATTTTCTCACTGCCTCTCAAGCGCAGTGGAAGTGGCATTTTCAGTCTCTCGTTTTCATCGTGTGGCAGACATTGCATTTCTCAACACGAACTGGTCTGACCCATGCGAAGTAGATGGTGCCACTAACGTCCAATTAGCCAGAGGATTTCAGGACCAACCTGTGCATAGACCAATGTCTATGCGGGAATCGTGAAGTAGTAGATGAGGAACACCCATGAATTGTCCTTGGCAAAGCGTTCTGCAGCAATACTGGCGCTCTGTCGTGCCAACGGCATGTTCGCCACAAACGTTGGCAGCGTTCTATAAAGGCCCTCTGAAATTGTTTGCAGAGGGAAACAAAATGGCAGCGATTGCGGTCGGATTCCGTTTTTTATATCAAGTCTTGGTATTTCAGATTTCATCTGTGGTATTTGTTCAGCTACAATAAGACCACTATCTAGCCAATGATTTTAACCAGTAAACAAGTGGAGTAACTTTTGCTCCCATAAGGAAACCTAACACAGAGTAACTTTTATTCAAGACTGGCACAGCCTTTTAAACTTAAATAAAGTCAGACAAATACATACACAGACGAACAATCTAATAGTGGGGGGAAAAAAACACAGGTATTATGGACTGTGGTGTGTCTCTATTTGACGCCAAGAGCGCAGACACAACCAGCCGTGTCTCCCTGATGAGTTCCGATCCAGCGGACGAAAGGCCTCGGAGCAGGCAATACAAATACATCTGCCTTCAAAAGGGATTCACGATGGTTCCCTTATGCAGCTAGTGAAGAGTTTTCATATCTGTAATATATTTTTTTAAATTTCATGTTCCCAGTTCCTCCATCTTCAAACTCCCTCCCCCCCCCCCCCCCCCCCCCCCCCCCCCCCTCCTCCTTAAGTCCAAATCTTTGCCAAGTCATTACTATGAAGACAGTTGAGTTGTTGGCCTGCGCTTGTTTTTCCCCCACTATTAGATTGTTCGTCTATGTATGTATTTATCTGACTTTATTCAAGTATAAAAGGCTGTGCGAGGCTTGATTAAAAGTTACTCTGTGTTAGGTTTCCTTATGGGAGCAAAAGTTACTCCACTTCTTTACTGTTTACTG
>CM065731.1:51265403-51285403 GCA_033310375.1 Conus canariensis
GCACCATCAGGAAAATAGGTGTATGTTTGTTTGGAGACATCCTTAAGAGGTCATTGATCAATAAAGCCAGATCGTGTCTGAAAAGACGTGCTGGCACCATCAGGAAAATAGGTGTATGTTTGTTTGGAGACGTCCTTAAGAGGTCATTGATCAATAAGGCCAGATCGTGTCTGAAAAGACGTGCTGGGAAAAGAAAATAAATGAACCGACTAGCAAGACAGAGGAGAATCTGACAGGGGATCAGGTAGAGGAAAGAGTGATAGAGGGATGAGCGTGAGTGAGCTGGGAACGGTATGAAAGAGTTTCGTAAAACAAGAATCTATGCCTCCGAAGCAGAAAAAACGACTTCAAAGAGTATGTAAAAAAATTTCCGCAGCATATGTATTGCATAACCAGAATGGTTTGAAATTGTGTGTTCTCCATAATCCTAAAAATTCAAAACAAAAAACGAAAGCAACAACGACGAGAGAAAAGAAACAAGTGAGTCTGCTGGCAAATGAGAAAAGCCAGGAAGGAAGAGGAATAATGGTATAGGAAACTGTCGCCATTGCCGAGAAAAAGGGAAATATTATGTAATGTAGACTCACTT
Organism: Conus canariensis; assembly: GCA_033310375.1. Lineage (NCBI taxonomy): Eukaryota > Metazoa > Mollusca > Gastropoda > Neogastropoda > Conidae > Conus > Conus canariensis. Next base: position 51,265,993 of record CM065731.1, read on the forward strand.
TGTTACACATATAAATCAACGATGAAAAGAAGGACACTCTGAAAGACACGGTCTGTGAAACACAGAAGTTTTGAACGCAAAAGAAAAACGAGAAGGGAAAGACGGATGGAAGAAACAAATGACAGATCAACGTAACACAAAAAGGCTTTAACCTACGAAAGGACAGTTGGATTCTGCAATGGTGTGTCTCCATTACAAAAGAAAAAAAAGATGACCGCAGACATATACACAGACTAAAACTGAGGAAGACACAGAGAATTAAAGACAAAACAAAGATACAGGGAAATCTTTATTTTCTGAGAGTGTCACATAAACCTCTCTATCGAGGAGAGGGACTAGCGACAGACGGGTTGTCAGTTAGGGAATTGGGATCAGGGGGAGTAGGGGGTGGGGAGCCAGATGAGAGAGTGAGATAATGCTTATAAATGTAAAGACACACAATATGTTCTGTCAAAGTGTTGGGAAGACCGTCGTGGAGAGAGTGGGGGGCGAGGCGGGGGGGGGGGGGGGGGGCTAAAGAAAAAGGGGGGAGAAATGGTGGAGATGTTGGAGGAGAGAGGTCCCAGATATCCCGGCGGGAACAATGTTCAGAAAAAAACAAAAAGGAAATGAACATCACGCCACAACATCCAACCACCACAGACGATCAGCAGGGAAGAGGGCTTGGGGCTTGTCTAGAAAATATCAGAAGGCCAGGGGGAAGGGGGAGGGAGGGGGATAACGAAACCTCAATCCATGGACGTATGTTAGGAGATATCGTCGAGACGTCACTGATCAACAAGATCAGACAGTATCTGGGACAGACGCTTAACCAAAACGAGAAGGCGAGGGGCAACATAGATAGGGCCGCTGAGACAGTGAAGGGTGACGGGAGGAACAAAGTGGAAAGTGGGAAGGGTGGACAGGGAGGGGAGGGGCAACATAGATAGGGCCGCTGGAGAACAGTGGAAAGGGGGAGGTGGACAGGGAGGGGAGGGGCAACATAGATAGGGCCGCTGGAGAACAGTGGAAAGGGGGAGGTGGACAGGGAGGGGAGGGGCAACATAGATAGGGCCGCTGGAGAACATAAGGGAAAGGGGAGAGGTGGACAGGGAGGGAGGAGGGAGGCAACATAGATAGGGCCGCTGGAGAACAGTGGAAAGGGGGAGGTGGACAGGGAGGGGAGGGGCAACATAGATAGGGCCGCTGGAGAACAGTGGAAAGGGGGAGGTGGACAGGGAGGGAGGGGCAACATAGATAGGGCCGCTGGAGAACATGGAAAGGGGGAGGTGGACAGGGAGGCGAGGGGCAACATAGATAGGGCCGCTGGAGAACAGTGGAAAGGGGGAGGTGGACAGGGAGGGGAGGGGCAACATAGATAGGGCCGCTGGAGAACAGTGGAAAGGGGGAGGTGGACAGGGAGGCGAGGGGCAACATAGATAGGGCCGCTGGAGAACAGTGGAAAGGGGGAGGTGGACAGGGAGGGAGGGGAACATAGTAGGGCGCTGGAGAACATGGGAAAGGGGAGGTGGACAGGGAGGAGGGGAACATAGATAGGGCCGCTGGAGAACAATGGAAAGGGGGAGGTGGACAGGGAGGGGAGGGGCAACATAGATAGGGCCGCTGGAGAACAATGGAAAGGATAAGGGGGGAGGTAGGAACAGGGAGGGGGAGGGACAAAGGGCAACATAGATAGGGCCGCTGGAGAACAGTGGAAAGGGGGAGGTGGACAGGGAGGCGAGGGGCAACATAGATAGGGCCCGCTGGAGAGAACATGGAAAGGGGGAGGTGGACAGGGAGGCGAGGGGCAACATAGATAGGGCCGCTGGAGAACAGTGGAAAGGGGAGGGTGGACAGGGAGGGGAGGGGCAACATAGATAGGGCCGCTGGAGAACAATGGAAAGGGGAGAGGAGTGATGGGGAACAGTGGAAGGGGAGGTGGCAAGGAGGAACATAGATAGGGCCGCTGGAGAACAGTGGAAAGGGGGAGGTGGACAGGGAGGGAGGGGCAACATAGATAGGGCCGCTGGAGAACAGTGGAAAGGGGGAGGTGGACAGGGAGGCGAGGGGCAACATAGATAGGGCCGCTGGAGAACAATGGAAAGGGGGAGGTGGACAGGGAGGGGAGGGGCAACATAGATAGGGCCGCTGGAGCAACAATGGAAAGGGGGAGGTGGACAGGGAGGGGAGGGGCAACATAGATAGGGCCGCTGGAGAACAATGGAAAGGGGGAGGTGGACAGGGAGGGGAGGGGCAACATAGATAGGGCCGCTGGAGAACAGATGGAAAGGGGGAGGTGGACAGGGAGGGGAGGGCAACATAGATAGGGCCGCTGGAGAACATGGAAAGGGGGAGGTGGACAGGGAGGGGAGGGGCAACATAGATAGGGCCGCTGGAGAACATGGAAAGGGGGAGGTGGACAGGGAGGGGAGGGGCAACATAGATAGGGCCGCTGGAGAACATGGAAAGGGGGAGGTGGACAGGGAGGGGAGGGGCAACATAGATAGGGCCGCTGGAGAACAGTGGAAAGGGGGAGGTGGACAGGGAGGGGAGGGGCAACATAGATAGGGCCGCTGGAGAACAGTGGAAAGGGGGAGGGGACAGGGGGGAGGGGCAATAGATAGGCGTGGACAGGGAAAGGGGAGGGGACAGGGAGGAGGCAACATAGATAGGGCGCTGGAGAACAGTGGAAAGGGGGAGGTGGACAGGGAGGGGAGGGGCAACATAGATAGGGCCGCTGGAGAACAGTGGAAAGGGGGAGGTGGACAGGGAGGGGAGGGGCAACATAGATAGGGCCGCTGGAGAACAATGGAAAGGGGGAGGTGGACAGGGAGGCGAGGGGCAACATAGATAGGGCCGCTGGAGAACAGTGGAAAGGGGGAGGTGGACAGGGAGGGGAGGGGCAACATAGATAGGGCCGCTGGAGAACAGTGGAAAGGGGGAGGTGGACAGGGAGGCGAGGGGCAACATAGATAGGGCCGCTGGAGAACAGTGGAAAGGGGGAGGTGGACAGGGAGGGAGGGGCAACATAGATAGGGCCGCTGGAGAACAGTGGAAAGGGGGAGGTGGACAGGGAGGCGAGGGGCAACATAGATAGGGCCGCTGGAGAACATGGAAAGGGGAGGTGGACAGGAGGGAGGGGCACATAGATAGGGCCGCTGGAGAACAGTGGAAAGGGGGAGGTGGACAGGGAGGGAGGGGCAACATAGATAGGGCCGCTGGAGAACAATGGAAAGGGGGAGGTGGACAGGGAGGCGAGGGGCAACATAGATAGGGCCGCTGGAGAACAGTGGAAAGGGGGAGGTGGACAGGGAGGCGAGGGGCAACATAGATAGGGCCGCTGGAGACAATGGAAAAGGGGGAGGTGGACAGGGAGGGGAGGGGCAACATAGATAGGGCCGCTGGAGAACAATGGAAAGGGGGAGGTGGACAGGGAGGGGAGGGGGAACATAGATAGGGCCGCTGGAGAACATGGAAAGGGGGAGGTGGACAGGGAGGCGAGGGGCAACATAGATAGGGCCGCTGGAGAACAGTGGAAAGGGGGAGGTGGACAGGGAGGGGAGGGGCAACATAGATAGGGCCGCTGGAGAACAATGGAAAGGGGGAGGTGGACAGGGAGGGGAGGGGGATGAATGTTTTAGAACAGAAACATCTGATAAAACATGACGGAAGCACAAACAACACAACAACAACAACAACAACAACAACAAAACAATTCAAAGGACACATTAACAACAGATGTCTGATGACTGTTTTCAAATGTCTGAAATGCACAGGAAACCGGATATTTTGTCTTCCTAAATAGACATAATTTGAGGGAGACAGACAGACAGACAGACAGACAGACAGACAGACAGACAGACAGAGAGAGACAGAGAGACAGAGAGAGAGAGAGGAGAGAGAGAGAGAGAGAGAGAGAGAGAACAAAAGACTGGCAGAATAAAAGAAAGTAATCAGGAAAGAAACAATACAGAAAAGAGAAGACAAAAATTGAGTGTGTGGGGGGGGGGGGGGGGGACCTGAGCAACTCATTAAAAGAAGAATACAAGTAATCAGCTGTGGGTAACCGGTGCTTCGGTCTGGAGAGTCTTGGCAAAGTTGTCAGAAAGAAAGGAACGTTTCATTCACAAAAAGACAACAAATTCCACAAATTTCTGTACAAACACATCAACACAGAGAGAGAGAGAGAGAGAAAGAGAAGAGACTTACAGAGAGAGACAAAGTATATTTGTATGGATTAACAGACAGCTTTTCGGAGTATCCGGGAGAGAGGGCCGTTGTAGTGGGTGAGAGGGGAGGAAGGGGAAATGTAAACAAGATGAGAACGAAAAAAAAAAAGAAATACAAGCTGAACTGAGCGTATAGATCGCAAGACAAGTAGACAGTGGGCGGTCGGTGGGCGAATTGATTTATGGACAAAAAAGAAAGACCAGGGGTAAAAAATAGTGGGTGGAGTCTTTTCTTTCGAGAATCATAGAGAAGAACCTTTTAGTTTTTAACAACAGAAAACATTCATAACTGAATAATACATAGCAAACCCGTGGTGAAATTAATCTGCATCCGAACCAGCCAAATGAAATGTTACAGAAGCGAGAAAGAAAGACAGACAGACAGACAGAGACAGAGGCAAAGATAGACTGACAGACAGATACAGACAGATAGACAGAAATACAGACAGACAAAAAAAAAGATTGGCAATCAGAGACTGAATAACGGAAACAGAGCCACTCCTGCGGACAGCGACAAACACAGTAAGCGGGTAGTCGCTCTTTAAGAAGTCTTCGTGTCAAAAAAGCCGTGAATTATTAGAAGTACTGAACCACGTGAAACTGGCTGTTTTGGAAAGATTAGTCGATTGTATATGGTGTCACACACACACACACACACACACACACACACACACACACACACACACACACACACACACACGCTCAAGCGCAAGCGCGCGCCTACACACACAACACACACACACACACACACACACACACACACACACACACACACACACACACACGCATGCGCGCGCGCGCACATACAGACAGACAAACAGAAAAATACTATACATTATTAAAAGTACTGAATCGTGTGAAATTAGTTGATTATATAAGGAGAGACACACTCACAGGCGCGCGCGTACACACAGGAGGAGAGAGAGAGAGAGAGGAGAGAGAGAGAGAGAGAGAGAGAGAGAGAGACAGACAGACAGACAGACAGACAGACAGACAGACAGACAAGCAGACAGACAGACAGATAGACTGACTTATAGACAGACAAACAGACAGATAAATTGACTGATAGACAGAGACAAAGACAAAGACAAACAGACACAGAGAAACAGACACAAAGAGAGAGAGAGAGACAGAAAGAAGAGGAACTGGAAAGACAGGGTGATCAAGTGCGTTGACAATGACCAGCATCTTGTGAAGAAATATCCGCACACAGTTTTAGACAGTTTGTGACTAAAAGATTACACAAGAAACCCGACCGATCAAAGCACCTGTTCTGTACTCGCCGACATAGAGCGACATCTCATCATGATATAAAACGAGAGTACTGGCTTACCTTCTCATCATGCATGGTAAAAGATCCGTTTGCTCACAAAACATGACGAATCAACACCAGCAGGTGCTTGGAGTGATTCCAGACAGACTGTACAAATAATGCTGGCTCTGTTATGGACACTGTCGCGTGTTCTTTGCAGATTACATTCCAGCTTGTACCAAAGGTGATGTGTTTATTCCAATGTGTTGTGAATCGTGACACACAGCAACATACATTGTGGGCTTGAAGGATGTGGTCAGTGTTTTAGAAAACTTTCGTGACGATTTGGCCTCGAGTGCTTGTCTCTCACCCAGCTACCAATTCATCAAAAGTGTCCACACCACTGTATGTGATGCTACACCTAAAACACCAACCTATTAATTGACATGCCATTCTTGGAGATGAATGTGCACGCGCTCTTCAGCATCGTCACTCAATACTTTTCCCCATCTTCTAACGAAATGTTGAGTTTTCTGCCCTTGCCCAACACTGTCCTTCGTTAGCGAATATCTCGTTTGTAATCGACCAGACATCAACGGTCAAACACGGCTTTGTAATGAAAGGCACCGTTACCCTGTTGAATCTTCCTCACTTCATTTCTTTTCTGTCCAATGCTTTCCATCTACTTGACATTGCCTTCTTACTCACCCTGGCCCTTTTTATTTCTTCACGGAAGGAGCTTTCCTTTTTACATCCGTACGTAAGTCCTTCAATTCAATGCCACACATTAAATTGCAAACTTTTTTTCTTTTTTTTCTTCTTTTTTTCTGGGTTTTTTTTTTTTTTTTTTTTTTTTTGGTCACATGCTTTCGACTCATCCATCTTTAGGTGTGTAAACACGTTTTCTCTCCGACTTTTTTTTTCCCTCAAAGGCCAGGTTGAATTCAAGTCGTGAATATCCTAAACGTCATAACAATGCCAAACGGACACAGACGCTTGCACCGGTCAATTGATTCGTTCTTAGTATTTGACCCCATAGAAAAGGTATCCTTCTAATGGAAATCGTCCAATGTTAAGGGTCTTATTCAACTGAAGTAACGAAAAAAAAAATAGTCCGAACAATGGAATGGCCTATCTCAACATTACTTCATCATGAAAGTCATAAATAGCAAGCAGAACACAATAGATATCTTCAGCAGTTCTGCAGTTGTCCGACCTTTTCGCTTTGTCCTCACTGAGATACAAAAACATATTTCATTCTCTTCTCATTTTCAGTCATTGAAATTTGCAGACGACAAATCACAAGTAACTCTTATTGATTTCATTTGGAAGTAATAGCAACGGTTACTGCCCTTGAAAGACTTCAACAAAACTATTAATTAAACCGAGGCAGCAGCCGAGCAGCTTTAGAATTTCCATGTACTTTGTCCACTCATTTAAGTGACCAGAGCACATGCATTTGCATTGTGCGTAAGCGCGCACGAAGGGGAACAGAGTGACGGTTATTCAATGTATTAGAGGAATGAGATATCATATTTAATCGTATGACTTCTCTGTCTGGCAATGGGTTTCAATTTGTGTGTGTGTGTGTGTGTGTGTGTGTGTGTGTGTGTGTGTGTGTGTGTGTGTGTGTGTGTGTGTGTGTGTGTGTGTGTGTGTGTGTGTGTGTGTGTGTGTGTGTGTGTGTATGTGTGTGTATGTGTGTGTGTGTGTGTGTGTGTGTGTGTGTGTGTGTGTGTGTGTGTGTGTGTGTGTGTGTGCTAAACGTACTTGACTCTCTCTCTCTCTCTCTCTCTCTCTCTCTCTCTCACTGTCTTTGTCTCTATCTGTCTGTCTGTCCTACCTTTTCACTGTTCACTACAACTACTGCTACTGCTACTGCTTACAGGATCAGTAATAGCAGAGTAGCACCAGCATCAACAATCGGCTGAATTCACATGTTCCACACTATTATTCTACGACTTCTCTGTCTGGCAAAGGGTTTCATGTGTGTGTGTGTGTGTGTGTGTGTGTGTGTGTGTGTGTGTGTGTGTGTGTGTGTGTGTGTGTGTGTGTTGTCTCTCTCTCTCTCTCTCTCTCTCTCTCTCTCTCTCTCTCTCTCTCTCTCTCTCTCTCTGCGCGAGCGCGCATGTACGTGCGTGTGTGTGTGTGTGTGTGTGTGTGTGTGTGTGTGTGTGTGTGTGTGTGTGTGTGTGTGTGTGTGTGTGTGTGTGTGTGACAGACAGACAGACAGAGGCAGAGAGACAGAGAGACAGACGAAAGTGACAGGGCAGGGGTAGATGAAACGAATATATAGCTCAATTATAGAAATCTTCTATTCATACAGAAAGAGAGAGAGAGAGAGAGAGAGAGAGAGAGAGAGAGAGAGAGAAGAGAGAGAGAGTAGAAAGGAGGTAACAAAGGAAGGGACGGTCAGGACGGAGGATCGCAACGAACCGTCTTCATCCACAAACCGTGCTTCCACTATACGACAAAGGAAGCTTCGGGTAGAGATTCCAGAGTAACGCCAACGCCCGCCTCACAATCATACGGTCGACAGAACGCACACCATCAGCAAAACGACGTCGACCATTCGGAGCGGACTGCCAGAATCCCGATTTTCAAGCTGAGGTACCTTGAGGATCGACCAGGCCACTTCAAGAGGAAGAGTTCGATGAATTGACCAGATGCCTTTGAAACATTGAATGAAAGAGAAAGAGAGGGGGAAGAGGAAGAGAGAGAGGGGGAGAAGGAGAGGGAGAGAAAGAGAGAGAGAGAGAGAGAGACAGAGACAGAGACAGAGCTAGAGACAGAAAGAGGGAGATAGAAAGACAGAGACAGAAAGAGAGAGACAGACAAACAGAGACAGACAGACGGACAGAAAGAGACAGAGAGACAGTGAGAAACAGAGACACAGAGAGACAAACAGAAAGACAAAGACAGAGAGAGAAACAGTAGAGAAAAACAGAGAGAGAGACAGACAGACAGACAGACAGACAGTAGATAGATAGACAGAGCAAATCAGACAGACAGAGAGAGAGAGGTCTATCAAGTCTGTTGAGAGAGAGAGAGAGAGAGAGAGAGAGAGAGAGAGAGAGAGAGATCTAAGACTTGAGAGAGAAAGAGAAGTGGGGGGGGGGGGGGGTCTCAGACTGTTTAAATGAGGTAAATAAAACCCATGTCCCTCCTTGTCTGATGGGTAGCCGCCACCCACCCACCCCCCACTGCTTGGGCCCCTGCCCCTCTCTCTCTTTCTCGCCCCTGCCCATTCGATCTTCCTTTTCAGGATGGGCAAGTTCTTACCGCGAGTGACAGGGGAGACCACCCTTGCCTGGATGTGGACGACGGAAACAGTGGCCACACACCACAATTCAACTGGAATTTGGCACCAAAACACTATATAATCCTTGTAAGCGTTTTGACGCCTACCATCAATTAGAGCCAGCATTTAACGTTAAACTGATAATTGATCAAAAGAACAACAACTCCCCACCAATTCTTTCCCTTGTTTTGGGAGGATTTCCACCGATGAAATCGCAAACAGTCTTCAAATACATTACCTTCCACTTAGTTTCGGCCTTTGCACTCACCTGTGACCCTATCTTTGTGCCAGCTTGATGCGCCCAAATAGTCCCATTCCTTTGATTTTTAATTCGTCTGCTTGGAACCACCTGATATGTACCTTGATGGCCATATGACAGAAAATGAGGAAAATCAACTTTCAGACGGAATGAAAATTCTCAAAGCAATCTAATTGCGCCAGTCTGTAAATACTCGACCCCTTAAGCAAGGCCTTTGCGCGTCAATTTTTGGTGTGCGGCCAATGGGAGGAGGACAGGATGAGGGAGAGGAAGGTGGGGTGGGTGTAGATGGGGGGAGGGGGGTATCGTCTGTTGGTATCTCTCACGCAAGACAAAATACCAAGAGACACCAGCCGCCGTGGCGAAGTGGTTAGCGTCGCGGACTCCCGGCTGGGAGGTCCTGGGTTCGAGTCCCATCAGAGTCATGTGGGTTTTTCTGCCCCGACCGGCTCCTACCCAGAGTTGAGTTTGCTGCGGGCTCAGTTGGGAAGACTGGGACCACACAGTCGAGTTTCATCCACTTAATGGATGCGTTTCTGAGAGTGTTGCTCAAATTTCCTGACCAACACTGCAGGTGCCTGTATCTCTCGGGCCTGGTTGACGCCGGGATATATTATGAAAGGAACCGTAGAGTACAGCCATGTCATGTAGTCTCAGACCGAAATGGAAATCCGTAGCATCATCTTAATCATCCTCATTCTCATCGATTAGCATAAAAAAAACAAAATGTCTCAAGTTCTGTGGCCCTTCATGCCCTGCTCTCATGGTGACCTCAATTTCGATGTCCTCTCCACGTCTGTGGTCTTGGTTTGGTTCCGTCGGGGTCACCGGTATCGGCGAGTCCATGGGGGCTGTCGTTGGACGGACTTGGTGGCGCCCTCCGGAGGGAGAGCTCACTCGCGCCGGCTCCGCGACTAAGCAATTATTGTCGTCAGTAGGGGGCTTAGTAGGTGGTGTCCTGCGTATGTTAGATCAGAACAGGCGCCACTGAACACCACCGAAGTGACTCGCCAGCAGTGCACTGTCTCCTCCGGTGGGTTGCCTCTTGACGACTTGACATTGACTGCTCCCTGTGGATTGCCGGTGCCGGGGCTGCGGCGGGGCCGACCGGGCTGTGGCTGTGGACGGGGTGTCGGAATGAGCGGCGTAGGTGCACTGCCTCTGAGGTGGCGCAGAGGTTGGGACAGCAAAAAAAAAAAAAAAAAAAAAAAAAAAAAAAAGCAAGAGACTGTGTGTCTCATTTTAGGAAAAAATGCTCTGTGCGTGCGTGCGTGCATGCGTGCGTGCGTGCGTGCGTGTGTGTGTGTGTGTGTGTGTGTGTGTGTGTGTGTGTGTGTGTGTGTGTGTGTGTGTGTGTGTGTGTTTAATCACTTGTGACATGTGTCATCATCGATGTTGTTCTATCGTTTCTGAGGTTCTTGGTTTTGGTGTTTTTTTGTTGTTGTTTTTTCAGGGAGATAGGTGGTGGTGGTGGTTTTGTATAAACCTCATCGTCATTATACATAATACTCTTCGGCAGAAATGTAATGCCGATGAAATTGTGTAAAAAGTTAGCACTGCGATCAATGTCGCCTACCCATAGTGGTGAATTACATCCCTGTATCCTTACCCCAGCTTCTCTCCCTCTCTCTCTCTCTCTCTCTCTCTCTCTCTCTCTCTCTCTCTCTCTCTCTCTCTCTCTCTCTCTCTGTGGTAAATTACATCCCTATATCCTTACCCCAACTTCGCTCTCTCTCTCTCTCTCTCTCTCTCTCTCTCTCTCACACACACACACACACACACACACACACACACACACACACACACACACACACACAATTAAATAAATCAATCAGTCAGTCAGGCACCCAATGGAGTGACTGTCTACCTCGGAAAGATGTAATAGAGGCACGGAATTAGGCATCCACAAACCGCGCACATCATCCTCAGTTTCATCATGTCGTTGTATATTTCAGTCATCAAAGTCCACATTTAAAGAGAAACCATTATCCTTTCACCTTTTTTTGTTACATCATTCATTTAAGTTACGGGTGTCACACACTGGGCAAATTAATCAGGAAGATTGTCATCATTGTGCCATATTTGGTCAAATGTATCTTTGAGTTTCGGGAAAAGTGTTTTCCCTTCTCAGTTACTGTTTGCTTTGCAATGTTTTATGTGTCGCTAGGACAGAGACATTGTCTTTCAGTTTACATAGATCATCGTGGCGGTTGTTTTTTTTTTCCTGAATTTGTGGGAGCGCGGTTGGATGGTACCATCCCATCTATAACCGGCTAGGAATGTTTTCATCACACACCCAATAGATGGCATGGACCATGTGATCTTTCACATGCGTGTCTGGTCTTCTGTGTGAGTGTTACAGGAAGAAAGGGGGTCGGCGCGAGATTCCAGACAAACCGCTGACCTGTTGGAACGATATCGGTAACAGTGAACAAAAAGAAATAAGAAAAGAAAGTCCCATGTGGGGTTGGAATCAGCTGGGACATTCGACCGGATCTGTGTGTGGCAAAATTCCAACAACACTGTGTCTTGACAAAACCTTTTGTTGAGTGTGTGTGTGTGTGTGTGTGTGTGTGTGTGCGTGCGTGCGTGCGTGCGTGCGTGCGTGCGTGCGTGTGTGTGTGGGGGGGGGGGGGTAGGGGGGTTGTCTTCTCCGTGTTTCCAATCCATTGGCAACCCGGGCTCTGCAATGAAGACATGAACCAGCATGAGCTAGAAAGAGGAAAATACAGCTGAGGGGAAACAACTCTGACGTAAATCATTCAATGGGATCTGAAGCAGGATTTTGCTAAAGCTCTGATGCTGATGGCTGCTGAGCCGGTTGGGAAAACGCTAACCCTCTTCCAAGGAGGTAACTGTGGCTCGCGTGTCTGGTTTGTATAACATCTAGACGTGGGAGGGAGGGAGGGAGGGAGGGGGTTGGGGTGACAGTATCAAGCAGGTCTACACTATATTGCCAAAATTCGACAGCACCTTAACTTGATCAAAACCTTTCCGTCGATTTTTTTTTCGTTTTCTTTTCTTTTGTGTTTTAATTTGCCCGTCCACTTTCAATCCTATCAAGGCTGTTCAGTGAAGACAGGGGTAACAATGCAAACAGAGAGAGGACAGTATGACTGAAGGGAAACAACTCAGTCAGCCCAATTCTTTGGGACCTGACGCAGGGTTTTTCTTTTTCCTGAAGCTCCGGTGCCAGTGGCTGCTGAACCGTTTAGAGAAAATGTTAAACTCTGCGTTGGCTATCACTGCTTTCATTCCTCTGCTCCCACTCACCCCTTGTTCCATCCTCCCCCCCCCCCCCCCCCCACCCCTTTCTTCCTTGTTTTCGCCCCCATGGGCCCATTCCTCTCTGTCTGTCTGTCTGTCTGTCTTTCTTTCTCTCTCTCTCTCTCTCTCTCTCTCTCTCTCTCTTTTCTCTCTCTCTCTCTCCTCCCTTTCCCCTTCTCTCTCCTCCAGCTCTCTGTCATTCTCTCTCTCTCTCCCTCCCCCCCCTCTCTCTCTCTCTCTCTCTCTCTCTCTCTTTCGCGCGCGCGCGCGCGCGTGTTTTTGTTTGTGTGTGTTCCCCTCAGCTGTATTTTGCTTTTTCTGGCTCATTTTGGTTTGGGGGAGAGAGAGAGAGAGAGAGAGAGAGAGAGAGAGAGAGAGAGAGAGAGAGAGAAAAGAGAGAGAGAGAGACGCGAAGATCAGATTATTTGCCGCTGGGAGGTGGCTGGACTGGAACGAGAGAGACAGAGAGACAGAGAGACAGACAGACAGACAGACAGACAGACAGAGAGGAATGGGCCCATGGGGCCGAAAACAAGGAAGAAATCGAGATACAGTGAATTACTCTCGCGGTCTTTGGGAGAGACGCAGTATTCATGATATGCATTGCAAAGCTGGGCCTCTCCAAACCCAGTCAAGGGCTTTGCCTCTCTGGCTTTCTTCCCTCTCCCTCTCTCTCTCTCTCTCTCTCTCTCTCTCTCTCTCTCTCTCTCCATACCTTGTCTGTGGCCGCCTTCCCCATCCTCTGTCCACTCACATTTTCCATACCAGATCTACTTCTGGGAATTCTCTCATCGAAAGCGTGTGCGTATGTACATGTGTGTGTGTGTGTGTGTGTGTGTGTGTGTGTGTGTGTGTGTGTGTGTGTGTGTGTGTGTGTGTGTGTGTGTGTGTGTGTGTGTGTGTGGTGGTGTGTGGTGTGTGTGTGTGTTTGTTGTGTGTGTGTGTGTGTGTGTGTGTGTGTGTGTGTGTGTGTGTGTGTGTGTGTGTGTGTGTGGTTGTGGTGTGTGTGTGTGTGTGTGTGTGTGTGCGTGTTGGAGAGGAAGGGACGCTCACGCTGTCAGTATGTAGACGTGTGACAAATACAGGCATATATAGAGAAACAGACAGACAGACAGAGAGGGAGAGACAGACAGACAGACAGACAGATAGACAGAGACAGAGAGAGACACACAGACAGACAGACAGCTTCAGATTCAGATTTAGATTTACATGATACGAGAGAGAGAGAGAGAGAGAGAGAGAGAGAGAGAGAGAGAGAGAGAGAGAGAGAGAGAGAGAGAGAGAGAATAACTTTAAATCAATTGCACGGATTTCATGGAATAATAAAAGATTGTTAGGCACAGGGTTTGTTTTTTTTTAAAGTCTACGTTGACAGAGGATTGTTTGTGAGCTCTGTATTGACAAGGGACGGCTTATGAGCTCTATAATGAGGAGGGATTTTTTTTGTATTTGTATTTAAAGTGGGCTGTTCGCAATACCAAAATTGAGAGTGGGTTGTTTGCGAGGGCAATATTGGCAAGGGACTATTTGTTATGTCAACATAGACAAGACTGTTTGTGAAATCGATAATGACGAAGGGTTGTTTGCTTCTGAGATTTGTTTCGACAAGGAATTGTTTCTAAAGACCAATATTGACATAGGATTGTTTGTGAAGTCTTCATTGATGAGGGACAGTTTGTGGCGTCTTTATTACTTGAGGAGTCTCTTTCTACAAGGATTTGTTCGTGAGGTCTGTATTAAGTAATGTACTGTTTGTTAGGTTTGACGATAGACTGTTTATGATGTCTTTATTGAATATCGATTGTTTATGGCATTCATTTTGATAAAGGGATTGATTAAGGGGGGTCAATACTGAAAAGGCATTGTCTGTGAAGTTTATTTTGTCAAGAGATTCTGTGTAATATTTATATTGATAAGGAATTGTGTGAGTCCTATATTGACGAAGAATTATTTTTGGGGGATTCATTGTCAGCAAGGGGTTGTCTATACGATCTATATTGCTACGGAATTGTTTGTGAGGTCTGCATTGACAGGGGATTATTTGCAAGGCCTCTTTTGTCAAGAGATTGTGTTGCGAATTATGTGCTGACAAGGGGCTCTTTGTAACGCCTACATTTACATGGTTTTGTATGTAGGGTCGGAAATGGCCAGAGACTGTGTGAGCCCTTCACACAATTCAGACCCGACATATAATACCATGTAAATCTAAAGGGCTGTATGTGAGCATGCATTGACAAGAGATTGTTTGTGAGGTCTGTGTTCGCACTGGATTGTTTGTGAAATGTGTTGTCTCGTGTGTTCACACTGGATTGTTTGTGAGATCTGTGTTCACATGGGACTGTTTGTCAGGTCTGTGTTCACATGGGACTGTTTGTGAGGTCTGTGTTCACATGGGACTGTTTGTGAGGTCTGTGTTCACATGTGATTGTTTGTGAGATCTGTGTACACATGGGATTGTTTGTGAGGTATGTGTTCACATGGGATTGTTTGTGAGGTATGTGTTCACATGGGATTGTTTGTGAGGTATGTGTTCGCATGGGATTGTTTGTGATGTCTGTGTTCACACGGGATTGTTTGTGATGTCTGTGTTCACACGGGATTGTTTGTGATGTCTGTGTTCACATGGGATTGTTTGTGATATCTGTGTTCACATGGAATTGTTTGTGATGTCTGTGTTCGCATGGGACTGTTTGTGAGGTATGTGTTCACATGGGATTGTTTGTGAGATCTGTGTTCACATGGGATTGTTTGTGAGGTATGTGTTCACATGGGATTGTTTGTGAGATCTGTGTTCACATGGGATTGTTTGTGAGGTATGTGTTCGCATGGGATTGTTTGTGAGGTCTGTGTTCGCATGGGATTGTCTGTGAGGTCTGTGCTTCATGGGATTGTTTGTGAGGTCTGTGTTCACATGGGATTGTTTGTGAGGTCTGTGTTCACATGGGATTGTTTGTGAGGTCTGTGTTCACATGGGATTGTTTGTGAGATCTGTGTTCACATGGGATTGTTTGTGAGGTATGTGTTCACATGGGATTGTTTGTGAGGTCTGTGTTCACATGGGATTGTTTGTGATGTCTGTGTTCACACGGGATTGTTTGTGAGGTCTGTGTTCACATGGGATTGTTTGTGAGGTCTATGTTTCGCATGGGATTGTTTGTGAGTCTGTGCTTCATGGGATTGTTTGTGAGGTCTGTGTTCACATGGGATTGTTTGTGAGGTCTGTGTTCACATGGGATTGTTTGTGAGGTCTGTGTTCACATGAATGTTTGTGATGTCTGTGTTCGCATGGAATGTTTGTGATTCTGTTGCAATGGGACTGTTTGTGAGGTTTGTGTTCACATGGGATTGTTTGGGGATCTGATTTGTTAAGGGCTTGTTTGTGAAGTCTGAAATGTCAAGGTTTTTTGAGAGGTCTGAATTGTCAAGGGATGTTTGTGAGGTCTGAATTGTTTGTGAGATCTGAATTGTCAAGGTATTGTTTGTGAAATCTGAATTGTCAAAAGGTTGTTTGGGAGATCTGAATTGTCATGGGACAGTTTGTGGGATCTGAATCGTCAAGGGATTCTTAGTGAAGTCTGAATTGTCAAAGGATTGTTTGTGAGGTCTGAATTGTCATGGGCTGTTTTGGGGATCTGAATTGTCAAGGGCTTGTTTGAGATTGTCAAATGGTTGTTTGTGAGACCTGAACTGGGTTGTTGTAAAGTATTTGTGAGGTTTATGTTGACAACGGATTGTTTGCGAGATAATCTGAATACCGAGTGTTGGAATGCATTTATTATGATAGATGTTAATGAAGGTGTTTATCTCGTGCTGCATCAGTATGACCTTCATCCACATTTCAAAGCAGTACAGCAAGGCTGATTTGAAGTTTGAGTTGAATGTGTGCAGTTTGGTAGCTGTACCGATTTCCCTTCAGGCCCGCACGTCTTTCGCCGTGACAAAGACCTACTGAAAAGAAAAAAAGAAAAATGATCAAAATGTCTTAAAACAGAAAACATAAAAAAACAACGAAAAAAAGAAAACCAAACGATAACATGAACAGAAAAACAGTTTTAAAAAAATGAGTGCACTGGGAAAAAGAGCTGACCAGCGAAAGACAAGAGAGGGGAGAGAGAGAGAGAGAGAGAGAGAGAGAGAGAGAGAGAGAGAGAGAGAGAGAGAGAGAGAGAGAGAGAGAACAGTATATACATAAATGCATAAACGAAAGGTTAAAGAAACTGACCGGCAAATCGTCTCAAGGATACGTAAGTAAAGAAAGGGGGGGGGGGGGTGGGGGAGAGGAGACAG
The DNA here is from genome assembly GCA_033310375.1 of Conus canariensis. Classification (NCBI taxonomy): domain Eukaryota; kingdom Metazoa; phylum Mollusca; class Gastropoda; order Neogastropoda; family Conidae; genus Conus; species Conus canariensis. Next base: position 51,282,567 of record CM065731.1, read on the forward strand.
GAAGAAAAGAGAGGGAGGAGGGAAGAGAAGGAGAGAGGAGGAAAGGAGAGACACACAGACACACAGACAGACACACAGACTGACGGACGGACGGGTGAAACCGTAACTGAATCAACAGCTGCGTCAGTGGGTAAGTACTCCCAAGCTGAAGTCTATAATGTCATACTTTCCTCATGGAAACAGCTGACGGCGTAACTGTGAGATTGATAGGTAAGTTGATATTGATTGGACCAGCGGGAAGGGGAGGACGGTTGGGAAGGGGAATGAAGGGGAGGTGGGAGGGGAGGGGGGGGGTGAGGAGAGGACCGGCGGGGAGGGAGGGAGAGGGAGGGGGGACCATACATCACTACACGTTAATAGCAATCGGGCATTGCAAAATAATGATAAAGTACACTTCCCGTGCGTTTGTCGGGTTGCCGGGAGAGATGATGGAGCTGTGGGGATTTGGCGTCTATTGGAGAATACTACTGACTGGAGTAGACTGAGCGACGTGATCCCAATCTCTGTGTGTGTGTGTGTGTGTGTGTGTGTGTGTGTGTGTGTGTGTGTGTGTGTGTGTGTGTGTGTGTTACGTGTGTGTGTATGTGTGCGTGTGTGTATGTGTGTGTGTGTATGTGTGCGTGTGTGTATGTTGTGTGTGTGTGTGTGTGTGTGTGTGTGTATGTGTGTGTTTGTATGTGTATGTGTGTGTGTATGTATGAGTGTGTGTGACAGAGAGAGAGAGAGAGAGAGAGAGAGAGAGAGAGAATGTGTGTGGGAGAGAGACAGGGTATGTTTGTGTGTGTGTGTATGTGTGAGTGTGTGTGTGTGTGTGTGTGTGTGTGTGTGTGTGCGCGCGCGCGCGCGCGCGCGCGCGCGTGAGTGTATGTGTGCATGCAAGATCGTACACCCATGTGTGTGTGTGTGTGTGTGTGTGTGTGTGTGTGTGTGTGTGTGTGTGTGCGCGCGCGCGCGCGCGCGCGCGTGTGTGAATGAGAGAGAGAGAGAGAGAGAGAGAGAGAGAGAAAGTGTGTCTGTGTCAATATATATATATATATATACTACTAAAAACAATTGAAGTACCACCCCTAATTTTTGTATGCAATTTTTAAAAAGCTCTGATAAACCAATTAATATTGATAATTGAATAAACTCTGCTGGATAAGCTTACCCGGTTCTCAAATACTACTCCTCGTGCATTTTTGTTATGTTAAAGTCGGTCAGCAGTTATCTACCGCGTCGCATCTGAGGCAAAAAAATCCCGAGAAATTATCGAACTTGTGTCGCTCCCAGATTTTGACACAGACACAGCAAGAAAAAAAAATGTGATGCACGTGAAAGCAAGGTTTTTTCTGAGCAGAATTGCAATCAGTTAGCACATTTGACGGGTATAAAAAGTCGCGAAATTTAGGAAGATTTAACCATGCCTGACGAGACAACGACTAAGCAACACCGACAGAGGAAGAGCAATAGCATGGTACCAAGAAGGTATTGGCTTGAGGGAGATTGGTCGACGGCTTGGAGTGAGTCACCCAGTCATTCTGAGGCTCAGAGACCGTTGGCTTAACACTGGAAGTGTTGAAGAACAGCAGGGACGTGGACGGACGAGAAGCACCTCCAGACAGCAGGATCGGTTCATTGTTATCGCTTGTCTGAGAGACCGTTCAGCCAGTGCCACAGTACTCCGAGACCAGCTACGACAAGCCAGCAACGTCAACGTCAGTACCCAGACAGTTCGGAACCGGCTCCACGACGCCAACTTGAGGTCAAGGTCCCCAGCATGAGATCAATACTGACCCCAGCGCATCGAGCTCATCGTCGGGCCTGGGCAGCATGTCATAGAAGGTGGACAAGAGCTGAATGGGCAACAGTACTCTTCACAGACGAGTCAAGGTTCACCCTCAGGTTCAACGACGGGCGGGTTCGCGTCTGGCGACGTCCTGGAGAACGCTACGTTGACGCTGCCGTCAGGGAGCATGACCGCTATGGAGGTGGGTCCGTGATGGTGTGGGGTGGGTTCAGCCTACGTCACAGGACCCCCCTACACCGTGTTGAAGGCCGCCTGACCGGTGCCACCTACCGCGACACCATCATCCGCCCCCTTGTGATGCCCGCCCTGAGGGCAGTTGGCCAGGGCGCCCAGTTCCAGGACGACAACGCGCCGTGCCCACGCGCGCCGCCATCGTGAATCAGTTCCTACAAGGGCAGCAGGTGACAAGAATGGACTGGCCTGCCAGGTCACCAGATTTGAACCCCATAGAGCATCTGTGGGACGTGCTGGGGAGGCGAGTGCGGGCCCACAACCCTCCAGCAGACACCGTGGACCAGCTGTTTCAGTTGCTGGAGCAGGAGTGGCAGGCGATCCCCCAGGACACTCTCCGCCGCCTGGTGCACTCCATGAGACGTCGACGTGACGCTTGTTTGAACGCGAACGGTGGTCATACCCGTTATTAACATCATGACATCTACCATAGACTCTTGTTACTTTTCATTTTGGGGGTATGCCTCTTTAATCAAGTGTAAAACAAAGATAATTTTTTGTCACGGTGTTTGAATAAATTTGAATGGATTGAGGAATAATAAAAATAAAATATTCAATCATTAAATTATGTTCAGCTTTGTTTTCTTTCGAATGACAGCAGTTTTCCTAAGTGGTACTTCAATTGTTTTGAGTAATGTATATATATATATATATATATAGTGTGTGTGTGTGTGTGTGTGTGTGTGTGTGTGTGTGTGTGTGTGTGTGTGTGTACGTGCGTTGCGTGTGCGTGCGTGCAGAACAAGCTTACAGGTTATAATCTCAGGCTATGTATGACTCAGTTTCATGCATGTACACACACACACACACACACACA
>CM065731.1:51290403-51305403 GCA_033310375.1 Conus canariensis
AATGTGTTACTTTTTGGACAATCACTCATACAACTCCGGTGTTCTGGTATGGATTAATTGGCATCATTTAAATGTAGGCCGTTGAGTTAATGTTTGGTCTTCACGGTTCTTCCGTTGTCTGAAAGCAGGTCGTGATATGGAACAGTTGTTTTTTTTTTTCATAGCCTCAACAATATCATTTCAGTGTCTGCATGGGCAATACACACTTTCTGAAACATGTCAGTAATATTTTCATAGAAACCAATCATGATGTTTTGCTTAATTTGAACAAGGCCGTACATTCCTAGTCATCAGAAAAAATAGGTCCCGACACTTTTTGTAACACTTGTTTCGCTCCAAGATAACATCTTTACCACAGACATTGCGTCTTCGTGTGATGTTAGTGAATAGGAGTTACTGCACCACCGGTCGTTCATGACAGGAAGTCACAAGGCTCTTCCCCCGAGAGATGGAGACTTTCTCAAAGTCATTCTGGCTTCATGAAATATAGACACATATAATACTGATGTGACATGCTATTGAATAGTCCAGCTAATAAAGGACAGGCTGCAGTGTGTGTGTGTTCCCTTTTCCAGACTCTCCCCAGGGGGGGGGGGGGGGTGGCTAGTAGAATTGGTGGCCAGGTAATATATATTGTGCTAATACACTAGCATTAAAGGGGCCAACTGACAAGATCAGGGCTGTTTCTTGTGGGAGTTCCAGCCTCACAGGCTCACAGTCCAGTTCCAGTCTGATTATCTAAGGGAAGTGTTAGATGTTGCTCTGTTCTGTGCAACAGAAAAACCTGCAGAATATCCTCTTTTGGGCACTAGACACGAGAGGGCAAGAAATACGAGGGCAAGAAATACGAGAGGGCAAGAAATACGCACAAAGCCAAATCAAGAACTCCCATCTTGCGCCGAATTTGAGAAGATAAGAAATTACTCGTTCTTCGTTTCCATCGTCCTGAATGCTGTTCCATCTTGCCAGAAGAAGCACTAATAGGTCGAAACGCGTCGTGTTTTGTCTTGTAATTTGTTTGTCCATGCTCACCGGCGGAGGTACTTAAAATGACCTCAAACAAAGTTTGTTTCAATTTCCGCCTGTAGCCACATTAGCTGGAAACCAAATCAAGAAGGAAAATGACGTATGCAGCTGCAAGATGGCTAGCAGAGTGGTGTGTGACGGTAGTGTGCCGGACTTACACAATCTGAAGTCCTCAGGTTTACACCCATGCAATCTGCAGTTGGTGAAGACTGGATTGCTGGATATTGCCCGTCCACAGGGAGCAACATTATGTGCAAAGCAGCGTGTAAGCACAGACCTCTCTATGCTTATATGCATGCAGATGAAATACTCACAACGATCCTGTCATCGCGCAATGTTCGCAGTCGGTGAGTTGTGCCGAAATACACGGCATGTACTGGGATACTGGGACTGGGCACAACTGAGCACCCCATCGTGGGCACTAAAATATAGTATCATGGGCACACACAGTGAACCGCATCACACTGGTGTATGACAACCACTATAACCACCGATCAAAATGTCTCCCGTATATGTACATATATACATTCCACACACATACATCTCTCTCTCTCTCTCTCTCTCTCTCTCTCTTCTCTCTGTGCGTGTGTGTATGTGTGCGCATGGGTGCACGCGCGTGCATGCGCGCGAACGTGTATGTGCGCGCGTGCGTTTATGCGCGTGTGCATGCGTGCATGTGTGTGTGTGTGTATGTGTGTGTGTGTGTGTGTGTGTGTGTGTGTGTGTGTGTGTGTGTGTGTGTGTGTGCACGCGCGCGCGCTCATCTTGTCTGAAGGAAGCGGAAAGATTATCATTTATTTTGTTGCGACGTGTGTGTAAGACCATTCAAAAGGTACGGAAGACGACAGAGAACAGCAAAGTTTGCTGTTCTTTTTGCATTTATTTTTTTTTAGATTAAGGGCATGTTTACCATTCCAATACGTCATGCGCCAAAGATAGCGGCTACCGTTCTCCCCTTGCTCCCCCCCTCCCTCCCCGCCACCACCACCCCATCCCCACTCCGCTTCGCCAAGACCCGCGCAATTGTGTTGTCCTCCCAATCCATCACGCAATTAACTGATCAGTAGTTCTATAAATCCAACAGGCAGTACAGTTATAATACGCCTCACCTGACATACGTAACAAAGGAAAACATGGTGGTGCTTGGTGGGAGGAGGGGAGGGGGGTGGAAGGGGCGGAGGGGACGGGAACAGACTAAATGATGTTTTCGTCATTAACATATGTCATCAGACCCGCCGTGCGTGACGGATTGGGGACAAGCTAAAGTTGCAGGTCACAGAAACGGTTCGCTTCGATCCGGACAGTCGGAGTCAACAGCTGCTGCTGCTGCTGTTGTTGTTGTTGTTGTCGTCGTCCCTCTCCTTCCCTCCCCCACATCCCACCCCCCTTCCCGCTACCACCACTTCCCCGCGTGCGGCAGATGGTATCGAGAGGTGTGTTGAAGCACCATGTCAGGCTGATTGATGTATTTCCAATGGCTTGGAGATGTGTTAAAGCTCCCCTCACACCGGTGACGTGGTACCTGACCGTAAGAATACCGAGACACCTTCCTTCGTGTTGCGATCGGTGCCATTTCAAGTTTGCAGGCTGGGCAGTTGAGGGTTCGAATCACCTCAGGGACGTAATATTTGTGGAGTTTTCCCGAATGGCTTTCTCCCACCCAGATTTGATTGATTGTTATGTTATGTGCTTAAATGAGAAGACTGGATCAATACAGATGAGTGTTTATCTACTTACAGTGGATTCCATCTCTGACAACAATGCTCAGATCTTCAGACCAGCACTTCTCGCTCTTCTCGTGTCCCTTTACTCCGTGGGGGAGTCACCGGGGCATCAAGCGTCACCAAGTTCCCCCAGTTCTCTGGGTTGTATGTCAGGGCTCGGATGTTTTCCCTTGTCCATTCTGTATTGTTGTCGCTCCATCATTTTGTTTTTAGCTTTTTTCCTTTGTTCTCCGTCTTCCCCCCTCTACTGTTCCCTGGAGGACTGTGTTAGCGGGGCCGTTAGATCTCGTTACATGGCCGCACCAACGTAGTTTTTATTTCTGATGTCAGATCTCCATACGGTCTGGTGCTCATCTCGATGGTTTGGCGCACTCTTGTTCATTTGGTGATTATGATCACTACAGGTGTCTGTATCACTCAGGCCTGGTATACACCAGGCTATTTCATAACACAGAGTGTAGCCCTGTCATGTCGTTTACTGACTCGGACTAGAATAGAACTCCACAGCATCAGCTTTACTATACTCGTTAAAAGATATTAAGCACTGTATCCGCCAAACAAGAACAAACGAATCTCAAGACAAAACGCGATGCGTTTCGACCTCTTAGGTCTTCTTCAGGCAAAATAAACAGCACTCAGGGAAATTCAGTGAGATCGTTGTCCTGAGTGCTCTCTATCTTACCTGAAGAAGACCTAAAAGGTCGAAACGCGTCATGTTGTCTTGTGATTCGTTTGTTAATGTTTGGCGGATACAGTACTTTTTTTCTCAAAGATTTGTTTAGATTTCCGCCTGCAGTCGCCTCACTTTGCAGCTAACTTATATATACACATCGGTCATCTTTACAAAAAAAAAAAAAAAAAGTCAAATTTTGTGGTTCTCCAAGCTCATCCCTCTCAACCTCCATGTTCATGGTGTCTTAATCTTCATTATAGACTAGTTCATAAGGAACTTCACTGAATAGTATGAAACGTGTCAGCAACGTGTAGGAACTGTACTAGGTCAGCACAGAAATGATAAATCTACTCCTTTCATTTTTGTATTACACATATGTAGATAGGAACAGGATTTATTTTGGGACGCGTACATGGATTTATTTTTAGATGCGTACATGGTAAAGAGAGAGAGAGAGAGAGAGAGAGAGAGAGAGAGAGAGAGAGAGAGAGAGAGAGAGAGTTCATAATTGTAGTTCAGTCCAGGCATGTGTGAATGGTAGAAACAAGATGATTCTATTCTCTTTTCTTTTCTTGCACACTGTTAAAGACAATAGGAAAGATACCTTGGTGAACAAATAAATTCTTCTCTAATTCATTTCTCTCTCTTGGGCCTAAATCACATGCGAGCAGAACATGCCATCATTGAATTATGTGTGCCGATTTGCCAATGCACTGCTGATAGTTATTTTCACTTATGGAGGACAAGCAGAAATTTAGGGGGGGGGACTAGCAGATTTTTTTTATCCACTTGTCCGAAGGACAACTAAAAATTACATGAGAAATTCTAGCCCTGTAGCCAGGGGATGAAGAGGGAAAGACAGATTCAGCAACAGTGCATCGTCTCTTCTGGTGGGCAGCTTCATGACGACCTGACATAAACAGTGCGTTGTCAATGCTGATGCCAAAACAGGACGGTTGTGAGTGTGGCTACGTACATGGACGACTTCAATGACAGGCATGGGAGTAACACCACCAGGACAGCCCAGATTATAAGACAGGAGACACAAAATTATTGAAAAATGGCCAGTCTTCCAGAACAAGGAGGGGTGGGGTGGGGGCTGGTTGACGCTTTGATGGTGCACACAGTTCGCAGTCTGACCATTGGGAGTTTGAAAACGGCTGGTGCCCAACCTAGAAATGGCCATTGTCGTTGCCCCGTTGTGAAATGTTGTCGTTCTGGTGGTATCCCTGTAGAGCGAAATACATCCCCGACCCCCACTCTCCTTAGATAGATATTCCCGCCTGCTACTGACGTCACTTGGGTGGAAGTGGACGTTACACCTGACTGTAACCAACATCTACCAGTTCAGCATAATGAGCAAACATGTGCTTTAATCCTCTTTTTATACACATACATAACATTTATCTAAGAACCCGTATTTCATGTCAGCAACTGTGACATAGCTGGCGTCTATCCTTAAAACCAAAAAGGGGATGCCCAAGCCATAAACGGCCAAGCAAAAGCGGTCACCACTACAATCTAATCCATTCTAAGGTATAAGACGAAGAACTTCATATCTCAACAGGTATCTGCTTAATGAACCCCGACGATTTTTTCTTTTTTTATTTTTTTAGAATTACGCAGGCCGATCACATGTTCGCCGCAATATCTTCTGGACGCATACGATTGTCAGAACGATATACAACACAACAGAAAGATAGCTGGGATGAACGGTCATTTTCTTTAATTGGACCAAGTGGTCACCTGAATTAACGCTTTCTTGGTCAACATTCCATGCCTATTGCTTTCAGTGTGTGTTGGTTTTGTCCTGCTTATGTCTCTCTTCAGTTTCATGACATTGTTTTCCTCAGTCTGAGACGACCATCATTAATTTTGTGGACTACAAAATACACAGAAATGTGAGCATGCGCCACGCTTATCAGACATGCACATGCAAAGGAGATGGATATTCCAGGTCTGTTTTCTTTTCATGATAATCATACCCGCCCTAACAGCATAACTGCTATCAAAACTAAGACACTAGATATCTATTTCCATGCTGACTTTTGTGGCGATAAAACACTTCACACAGCTGCAGATCACAACGATGCAGAGACAAGCACACGGACGACGGACACTGGTCTTGTTATGTACACTATGGAATAATGCAGAGGTCAGTATCTAAGGCATCATGCACTTGTGTGGATGGCACTGCACACCACGTTAACAACGTCTGCATGCTGTCACTGGGTACTCAGGCCGAGGACTGCCCATGCCGTCGTGGCAACGTCTGTACAAGGCAGAGCAGAAAGTCTCTTAGAGCGAGGAAACAAGAAGGGTTGGGGGTGGAAATAGTGGAAGGGTGGCAGGATCGAAGGAGCCGGGGGGGGGGGGTAAACAGCACGATGCACGTGGGTGGAGTGGAGTGGAGGGAGGGAGGGGGGAGGGAGGGACAGCCAGCCTAGGGGTCACACGTCAAACTATACTTGGCTGCACAGGCCCATCCCGTGGTCCGAATCGTTGGAAGAGGTCTCCTGGGAAGAGGTCAGGGAATAGTTGGCCGAGTCTCGACGCCCGATTTCGGCCTTAGTCCTGGGCACGATGTTGAGGTGGCGGGAGTACACGTGTCCCGCCTTGTCGATGGACAGGTAGTCCATCTTGCCCAGCTGCCTGGGCGGTTTGTCCGCGGTCACAGCACACGGCAAGCTCAGCTGTCCGTTCTCCCTGATGGAGGGCAGGCTGCTGCTCTCCGACTCCAGGGTGCTGTTGGCCAAGCTGCCGGGGGACTTGTGGCTGTAGTGGGGGTGTAGGCTGGGCACCGGCTGATGATGGTGGTCGTCGTCGCTGCCGCTGAGGGTGGAACCCTGCTTGCTGGACCTGATCCCCGAGTCCAGGGAGTCGTCCAGGCGGAGGGTGATGTCCCCCAGGTCGGCGTCCCCGAGCGATCGCCGTGTCTCCCCCTCCTGACGGTCCAGTTCCCTGCCGCTGCCTCCTCCCACCCCATTGATCATCACGGAGGCGGGTGGTGGGGAGTCCACGGACGGCCTGTCTAAAGAGCCGTAGTGGCCCAGCTGGAGGTTCCGCGCTGCTCTCGGTAGGTGTTGGTCGTGCGGGAGGACTCCTTCACTTTGTTCCTGAAGGACGACATCAGCGTGCGCAGGGGGTCGGCGTGGGAGGAGCCGGCAGGCCCCACGGCCCCCTCCGTATCACAGGCCAGGTTGCTGAGGCTGCTGCTCTTGTTGCTGTGCTCCACCATGGCGTACATATCATCACACTTGCTGCGAATGCTGTTACGGTACTCCCGCGACAAGGTGTTCTCGTGCCCGCCGTTCTGCTTGCAGAGTTTGACCGCGCAGCTCCCTGGAGCGGAATGATCCCCGGTGCTGCTGCCTTCACCATGGTATCCCATGGCGGAAGCAGCACCAGGGGGAGCTTTGCTGTTGTCGTGCACGTCCACTTTCACGTTCAGATGTCTGGGGGCCGCGGGCTGTCCACCACCTACGTCACCACTCCCCCCAAGGTCCCTGCCACTGTCAGGGTTGTTGTGCACGGTGTCGTCGAAGGTCACTCTCTGTCCCCCGTGTCGTCGGCCTCCGGGTCGCACCTTGCGCCTAGCGCCACCCCTGTTGAATAGGGAGGGCAGGTAGTCGATGTTGTCGTTCAGGTTGGCAGGGTCCGACTCCTCCGTCCCGGCCTCGGAGTTGACGGCGTCGTGATCCGCGGCGACGTCCCCGGACCCGTTGGACATGGCCTCCAGGTACCCCGGAGGAGACTCCCTGTTCTGAGCGCGACGCGCCGCCCTGGACCCCTCCTGCATCTCCACGCTGGTGCTGCCGTCCCCGCTGCCGTTGCAGCGGTCGAAGGTGGGGTTCTTCATCACCTGGTCGTCGTGGATCATGAACAGGGGCTTGCCCAAGGGCACGTAGTCCAGGATGCGGAACTGCCAGCGCTGCTTGATGGTGAGGCCGAACCAGAGGGCGATCCACAGGATCATGTAACCGACCTCGCACACCAGGCCCGTCAGCACCAGGCTGTCCTGGGTGGGCCGGTACAGGTGGACAAAATCGTACATCAGGGGACCCTTGCACACGGCCAGACCCACCAAGGCCGCCATGGCGCAGGAGCGCGGGACGTAGCCCTGACAGCCGCTGTTCACCACGATCGTCTTCTTCACGTAGTTCTCCTGGTTGCGGTGCTTGCGCTCCACGATGCGCAGCTTCTCGGCGAAGTAGTGGGAGCCGTACTCGAACACGGTCATGGTGGACAGCAGCATGACGGTGGAGCCCAGCAGGCAGAGGGCCAGCGAGGCGCCGCAGCCCAGGGCCAGGTCCACGTTGATGTAGACGGGGTGGTTGTAGCAGACCTTGTACAGGCAGCCGAAGGCGGAGTAGCCCAGCACCGCCGTCAGGGTCATGGCCAGGAGTTACAGGGCGAAGACCACCGTCAGGGCTTTGTTGGTGTACCTGCCACAACAACGGCTGTCATGATAGGAGCTGACACGTCAGGTTGGGGGGGGGGGCAAGTCTACTGCATTCGATAAAATATTCGTTTAAACCTATAAGATGACAAAAACACGCATTCGGAGAATCCCAGTCTCTCTCTCTAAAAAAAAAAAAAAACATGTACATTTTGTCTCTGTCTGTCCGTCTCTGTCTCTGCTCTGTCTGTCTGTCTGTCTGTCTGTCTGTCTGTCTGTCTGTCTGTCTGTCTGTCTGTCTCTCTCTCTCTCTCTCTCTCTCTCTCTCACACACACACACACACACACACACACACACTCATTCACCATCACTCTTAGTTGAACGAATCCACGCACACGTACATCACTCAGTGTGCATGTATACCACGCACGCATAAACAAAAACATACATCACTGATTTATTTGAAGTCACGCGCGTGCGCGCACACCCGCACACCCGCACACACACGCACACACACACACACACACACACACACACACACACACACACACCACAAACGCGCGCACGTATGTATTCCCACTCATCCACCCCTTCCATCCCTCCTCCCCCCGCGCCCCCACCACACACACTACTCTTTCACTATTAGTCCCGTGCATGCACGCTCCAATACAACACCCATTCGCTCAAAGTCGCAATCGCACATTCTTACACACACACACACACACACACACACGCACACACACACACCACACACACACACCACACACACACATACACACACACACGCAAACAACTGTTATCTGCAAAGTGTGCGACATTGCCCTGAATTGATGACAACCCTCACGCCACTCCTCTCCCACCCCAGCCTCTTCCTCCAGACAGCGCATTATCTCCTCTTGGAAACTCTGTAACATCGCGTCTTTGGCTGGTGTCTGTTGCACTGCGTTTAAGACAGGTTAGTGGAACAACAAACACACACACTCAAACACGCAAGCTCTCACGCGCAGAGAGAGAGAGAGAGAGAGAGAGAGAGAGAGAGAGAGAGAGAGAGAGAGAAGAGAGAAGAGAGAAGGGGGGGTGGATACGTAACACAAGTTAAATCCCATTTTGCCCTTCTTACTCGTCATGGCGTGCCGGTGAGAGAATTCACACACAAAACAAAAGGAAAAACAAACAAAAAAGGAGAAGGAGCAGCAGCAGCAGAAGAAGAAGGAGAAGATGAAGAAAGGAGAAGAAGGAGGAGGAAGAGGAGAAGGAGGAGGAGAAGAAGAAGGAGGAGGAGAAGGAGGAGGAGAAGAAGGAGGAGGAGGAGGAGAAGAAGAAGGATGAGGAGAAGGAGGAGAAGAGGGAGGAGAAGGAGAAGACGAAGAGGAGAGGAAAAAGGAGAAGAGGAAGAAGAAAAGGAGGAGGAGGAGGAGGGGGAGAAGAAGGAGAAGGAGGAGGAGGAGGAGGGGAAGAAGGAGAAGGAGGAGCAGGGGAAGAAGGAGAAGGAGGAGGAGGGGAAGAAGGAGAAGAGGAAAGGGGGAGAAGAAGGAGAAGAAGGAGGAGAAGGGGAAGAAGGAGAAGAGGAGGAGGGGAAGAAGGGGAAGGAGGAGGAAAAGAAGAGGGAGGAGGAGGAGGAGGGGATGAAGGAGGAGGAGGGGAAGAAGGAGGTGGAGGAGGAGGGGGAGAAGGAAAAGAGGAGAAGAGGGAAAGAAGAAGGAGGAGGAGGGGATGAAGGAGGAGGAGGAGGAGGGGATGAAGGAGGAGGAGGGGAAGAAGGAGGTGGAGGAGGAGGAGGGGGAGGAGGAGGTGGAGGAGGAGGGGATGAAGGAGGAGGAGGAGGAGGAGGGGGATGAAGGAGGAGGAGGGGAAGAAGGAGGTGGAGGAGGAGGGGATGAAGGAGGAGGAGGGGAAGAAGGAGGTGGAGGAGGAGGGGGAGAAGGAAAAGAGGAGAAGAGGGGAAGAAGGAGGAGGAGGAGGGGAAAAGGAGGAGGAGGAGGGGAAGAAGGAGAAGAGGAGAAGGAGGGGAAGAAGGAGGAGGAGAAGGAGGAGGAGGAGAAGAAGACAAAGAAGAAGAAGAAGAGGAAGAAGGAAGGAGGAGGAGGAGGAGGGGAAGAAGAAGAGAGGAAGAAGAAGGAGGAGGAGGAGGAGGGGAAGAAGAGAGGAAGAAGAAGGAGGAGGAGGAGGAGGAAGAGGAGGAGGAGGAGGGGAAGAAGGAGAAGAGGAGGAGGCGGGGAAGAAAAAGAAAAAAAAAGAAGAGGAAGAAGAAAGAACACCGATTTGGTTAAAAGATTAGCTTTTTAACGATATATATGAAAACAGTAAACTGTATCCCGAGAGTCGGCAACGGGCGATGCGCAAACCAATGATGAAGTGGGGGGGGGGGGAGGTCAGACATGTTTCAGGGGGCCACTATACTCAGCTCAGTGGTGCTGATACTAATATATAAGAAGAACCACTTACCAGAATACCGAAGCGCATCTGACGCTGAAGGTGAGGAGACCCAGGACGAAGCTGACGAAGGCCAAGGACACGGAGTGGTCACTGCCCCATCCCCCGGGCGGTGGTCTTGCGGTGGGTACCACCACCCGCGAGCCGTTGGCCACGGTGTGGGTCAGGTTGATGCTGCCCCGCATGTCGCTCTGGTGGGGGCGCTCCTCGCCGAACAGGAAGTCCAGGTCCGAACTCCACACAGCGTCTGGAACCAGACTGTGAAACTTGGTTAGATAGCTCAATCTCCGACAATGAAGTCATCCCTGATATGTACACTTTATACTGCAAAGACAGATATAAACACGGATGCGGTGTCCTGGTGGCTGTCAGATCCAACCTGGAGAGTTTTATCGTCCCAGAACTGTCTACAGACTGCGAGATCGTATGGGTTGGTGTTAAGCTGCTTGGCAGGAAAACTCTCTACCTGTGCGCGTTTTACCGCCCCAAGACCGCAGATGTACCCAGCCTTGCAAAACTGGGCGAGTCACTAGACAGGGCGGCTAGGATCCCGAATGCATACATCCTTATGGGAGCGGATTTCAACTTTCCTGGTTGGGGCTGGAACACTTTGACACTCAAACCTGGTGCTAATTGTGTTGAACTCCACAGAAAATTCAGAGACCTACTGCATGACCATGGTATGCAACAACTAGTGCTAGAAACCACAAGAATAGACAAAAAGAAAGGTACCCATAGCACGCTAGATCTTCTTATTACCAACTGCCCGCATCTCATCCCTAGGGTTGAAGTCATTCCTGGCTTGTCGGATCATGACATCCCCTATGTGAATTCTCCTTAAGCCTACCACGTATCAAGCAGTCTCCAAGGCAGATCCCCCTCTACGATAAGGCCAACTGGGAGGCGATGAAGAAGGACATGAAGGACCTGCACTCGGCGCTGGTGAGCGATGAAAACAACCTCACCACAGAGGATCTTTGGACCAAGTTCAAGGACACCCTCATCGCAACAGTCCAGACCAATGTCCCCCACAAAACAGCGCGTACCAGGGTCTGTAAACCGTGGATCACAGCTGACATTCGTAAGATTGCCAAGCGCCATGTCAGAGTCTACAAGAGAAAGAAAAAACAAGGTATTCCTCAACTAGAAGAAGAACATAAACAACTCAGAAGACAGAAGCAGCGCATGATAAGATGCTCGTACTGGGAATATGTCCATAGGTCAGTCGCAGGTGACCCTGAGTCGGCAGAAGGTTCACCCCTGAACAAGCGATTCTACACCTTCGTCAAGCACCAGCGCAGCTCCAACTCTGGCGTCGCACCCCTGAAAGTCGATGGAAAGCTTGTGACGGATCCCACCGCAAAGGCGGAGGCTCTCAACAAGCAGTTCTAGTCAGTGTTCAGTGAGGGACGCGAGTACACAGATGAAGAGTTTCGCGCTAAGTGCAAGATGTCTGACATTTCTCCCAGCTCAACCCTCTCTGATGTCTTGATTACTGAACAAGGCATTCAGAAACTCCTTTCCAAACTCAACCCTTATAAAGCCTGTGGCCCTGACAACATCAGTCCTCGCATCCTGAAAGACCTTGCCCCTGAAATATCCCCAATCCTTACTATGATCTATCAGTCCTCTCTTGACACTGGTTATGTCCCTTCTGATTGGAGAAATGCAAAACGTTGCACCAATATTCAGAAGGGAGAACACTATAACCCATCTAACTACCGCCCAGTCTCTCTGACCTCTATCCCCTGCAAAGTCCTGGAACACGTCATCGTCAGCGCTCTCATGTCTCACTTAGAATCCAACGAAATCTTATGTCCAGAACAACACGGCTTTCGCAAGTTTCGGTCCTGTGAAACACAACTACTTAATTTTACAGAAGAACTGTTTGGAACTCTAGAAAAAGGAAATCAGGCAGATGTCATCATTATGGACTTTGCCAAAGCCTTCGATAGAGTGAACCACAGCCTCCTTATCCACAAACTGAAACATTACGGTGTCCTGGGAAAGATCAACAAATGGATAGGAGCATTCTTGAAAGACCGGCAACAATCGGTGGTAGTGGATGGCGCAGCTTCCAGCCGGGTCAGTGTGCAGTCTGGGGTCCCACAAGGCTCTGTTTTAGAGCCGGCGCTTTTCTTGGCGTACATTAATGACTTGCCAGAAGAACTCTCCTCACTGACACGCCTGTTTGCTGATGACACAGCTGTCTACCGTTTGAAGGCCTCAAAAACCGACCAAAGCTTACTTCAGGAAGACCTCAAGAAGTTAGAAGCATGGGAGCACAGCTGGGACATGGCATTCCATCCTGGAAAATGTACTACTCTCCCAGTTACAAAATCATCTTCTCCTGCAAAATCCGACTACACCCTCCACAACCATATTCTAGAAACTGTCTCTACCTCCAAGTATCTAGACGTTACCATCACAAGTGACCTAAGCTGGGACCTGCACATCAACGCCATCTGTGCTAAAGCCAACAAGACCCTCGGCTTCCTTAGAAGAAACCTGAAGATCCCAGCAGTGCGCCTCAAAGAAACAGCCTATAAGACTTTTGTCAGACCGATCTTGGAGTACGCGTGCACTGTATGGGACCCGCATACCCAAGGCAACATCAATAAGATTGAAGCTGTCCAGAGACGAGCAGCACGGTTTGTGGTCAACCGGTACCACAACACATCTAGTGTCACCGCGATGATCGACAAACTGCAATGGCCGACTCTGCAGCACAGACGCAAGGTAGCTAGGCTTGTCATGCTACGGAAAATAATGAACGGAGAGGCGATCGTCGACAAAAGCTGCATCGTGCCAGCCCCTCCCAGACAAAGAAGGAAACACTCCCGCCAGCTCAACCAGATTCTGTGTAAAACCCAATATCGACAAGCTTCCTTCTTCCCCAGAACGATACGTGACTGGAACAACCTGCCTGAAACAGCTGTGGCCGCGGACACCTTGGACACCTTTAAGTCTAGGGTGCCCCCCAGTCAGTAGTTAGTCAGATAATAGGTCCCTCCCCCCCCCCCTCCCCCTCCCCACTCTTACCCCAATAGCTTTTTGTTTTGTTCTTTATTTTTGGGGCCCTGCTGTCTTAGATCAGCAAGAGACCGGCTAGCTCGGAAGGGCGAAAAGTGAAGTAACAGTAGCCTGCCGGAGAACCCACTTAGAGCAGGACTAGGTTTTTATCCTCACTTTTAGGTCTGTCGCTTTCTATCATTTGTTTTTCTTTCATCGCAACCCCCACAAAACGCCGTAAAAATCAATTGGATGATTGTGGCCGTATACCCTGAAGAAGAAGAAGAAGAAGAAGAAGAAGAAACCAAGAGATGATTGAACAAGTGAACATCGACGGCTCTTTCAGCCAAGGGCAGGGAATTTTCTCTCTCTCTCTCTCTCTCTCTCTCTCTCTCTCTCTCTCCTCCTCCCCCCTTCCCCCGACTGTGTTATCTGGCTAAAGAAGATGACATTCATTTCTTATTCTGTTGTCCATGTCAAGGTGATATCAGAAAAACTGTTATCAAGCCAAGTATTACAATGACCCAAGTAATTTAAAATGACGTTGCTGTTATCATCAAGAAATGAAAATACTATATCCAATCTAGCACAATATGTTTACAAAGCTCAGAAAATGCTAGATACTGCAACCTCTTTGCATGTCCGTGTAATATATATTTTACTGTGCCAGTTGTTTCTAATACGGTGTTCGTTTTCCTTAATGTGGATAGTACAATGTCATCAGCTGCATTAAGTATTGTTAATGTGTTTCCTGTATATGTACCCCTTCAGTGAGGGGCCTTGGCCTAGACTGGATAAACTCATGCATTCGCATTCTCTCTCTCTCTCTCTCTCTCTCTCTCTTTTTTGAAACGGATAACCGGCCACGTAACCTTTAAACGTTCCCTTAAAAAGATTTTTTTGGATAAAATGGGATATTAAAGGTGCGCTGTCTTTTTTTTTTCTTTCCCCAGTTCACTGTATCAACGGATATTAAAGTGTTGTTTTTTTTCTCATGACAGAAATGGTATAACCGATATCCTTAATCGTCTTGCGTTTTGTTGCCGTTGTAGTTTTGTCGTTATCAAGCTGTGTACGTTATCTAAATGTTTTGTCGTTATGAAGCTGTGTACGTTATCTAAATGTTTTGTCCTTATCAAGCTGTGTACGTTATCTAAATGTTTTGTCGTTATCAAGCTGTGTACGTTATCTAAATGTTTTGTCCTTATCAAGCTGTGTACGTTATCTAAATGTTTTGTCGTTATCAAGCTGTGTACGTTATCTAAATGTTTTGTCGTTATCAAGCTGTGTACGTTATCTAAATGTTTTGTCCTTATCAAGCTGTGTACGTTATCTAAATGTTTTGTCGTTATCAAGCTGTGTGCGTTATCTAAATGTTTTGTCGTTATCAAGCTGTGTACGTTATCTAAATGTTTTGATTACACTCCTTTTGTTGGTTCACCTGTTCGCTCTCCCTCCCTCTCTCCTTCCCTCCCTCCCTTTCTCTCTCCTTCTCTTACACTCTGGATAGTTTAATGTATTGGACGTTATTATAGATCTCCCCCACCCCACCCCTCTGTCTCTCTTCTCCTGTCTTCGTGGATTTTTTTTCTCTTTATCATAGATCCTTTAGATGATATACATTTCTTCTGCTTGTGAATTGTGTGGAAGGTGATGGTATATGGGTCATTGAAACGGGTACGGTGGTGCGCGTGGAGATAGTGGAAGTTGATGTCGGGTGAGATGGAAGGGA
>CM065731.1:51310403-51357903 GCA_033310375.1 Conus canariensis
ATCTTTCAAATAAAGACCAAACTAACACCAGTCATTGAAATGGAAAAAAAAATGATACTTGAGGTCACACATTTCCATGTTTTTTTCGCATGGAATTCAGATATTCTATCCTTCACCCGTTTTTTTCCTTTCAGTTGTTATAAACTATAAAAAAAAAAAAAAGAAAAACACACACACACATCAACACACATTAAACAAAGAAGAAAGCTAAATATGATTTGTGGTGTGTGTGTTGGGGGGGGGGGGGGGGGCACACAGACCCCTTTTTTTTCTTTTTTTTAAAATTGGGAACAATTAATTCTCTCTCGCTCTTTCTCTCCCCCCAATCCCCCCCCCCCCCCTCCCTCACACTTAGTGTTTATTTTCTCGATCCCATTTAACAGTTTGTCACTACTGTGTGCTCTCACTCCCCCCTAATCCCACTCCCCACCCCACCCCACCCTACCACCCCCATCTCTCACACTTAAAGAGTTTATATTCTCAATCATGTTAACAGTTTATCATTACTGCATTACTATGTGATGACTCTCACTCTCTCCCTCTCCTCCTCCCCCCCCCCTCCTCCCACCTTCCCCTCCCCATTGCGTCCCGCTCGAGTAGAAAAGTACGTGTAATTTACCATTTTTCTTGTATGAAAAAGGATTACACGTACATTTTTAAAAATACAATCATGTTCATATATATACACCCACATGTTTCTCCAATTTAAAAAAAAACTCTAAAAAAGACTTGTCAGTTTGCTCTCTCTCTCTCTCTCTCCCGTCACCCCCCCACCCCATCTCTCTCTCTCTCTCTCTCTCTCTCTCCCGTAACCCCCCCCCCATCTCTCTCTCTCTCTCTCCCGTACCCCCCATCTCTCTCTCTCTCTCTCCCGTACCCCCCCCCCACCCCTCCATCTCTCTCTCTCCCGTACCCACCCTCCCCATTCTCTCTCTCTCTCTCTCCGTACCCCCACCCCCATCTCTCTCTCTCTCTCCCGTACCCCCCCCATCTCTCTCTCTCTCTCCCGTACCCCCCCCCATCTCTCTCTCTCTCTCCCGTACCCCCTCCCATCTCTCTCTCTCCCGTACCCCCCATCTCTCTCTCTCTCTCTCTCTCTCTCTCTCTCCCGTACCCCCCCATCTCTCTCTCTCTCTCTCTCCGTACCCCCCCATCTCTCTCTCTCTCTCTCTCTCCCGTACCCCCCCCCATCTCTCTCTCTCTCTCTCTCTCCATCTCTCTCTCCCGTCCCACCCCCCCATCTCTCTCTCTCTCTCTCTCTCCCGTACCCCCCATCTCTCTCTCTCTCTCTCTCTCCCGTACCCCCCATCTCTCTCTCTCTCTCTCCCGTACCCCCCCCCCCATCTCTCTCTCTCTCTCCCGTACCCCCCCATCTCTCTCTCTCTCTCTCTCCCGTATCCCCCATCTCTCTCTCTCTCTCTCCCGTACCCCCCCCCATCTCTCTCTCTCTCTCTCCCGTACCCCCCATCTCTCTCTCTCTCTCTCCCGTAACCCCCCATCTCTCTCTCTCTCTCTCTCCCCCGTACCCCCCCCCCCATCTCTCTCTCTCCCCCGTACCCCCCCCCCATCTCTCTCTCTCTCTCTCCCGTACCCCCCCCCATCTCTCTCTCTCTCTCCCGTACCCCCCCCCCATCTCTCTCTCTCTCTCCCGTACCCCCATCTCTCTCTCTCTCTCCCCCCTACCATCCCGTCTCCTCCTCCCATCACCCACCATTCCCGTCGTCCCCCCCCCCCCCCCCCCCCCCGATAAGAAAGTGCGTGTTGACCTGACCTTCACTTTTCTCTCTACCCCCTCCCCTCCACCCTCCACACACCACACACACACACACACACACACAACAACACAAACACACCTCTGCATGTGCAGATAAGCACACATGCAATGTCCAAACACAGACAAAGCAAAAACAACCTATTTGTCAAAGGAGTAATCACAGCATGCTGCTTTACTGTAATATTTCCAATGGCGTGTCAGTGATAGGCCCTTCCAGATATTTGACAGTAAATCCATTCATCTTTCAAATAAAGACCAAATAACACCAGTCATTGAAATGGACAAAAAATGATATTGAGATCACACATTTCCAGCCAAACAGAACATCGACAGATATGTTTTAGAAACCCATTTCTTCAACATTTGATACAACTAATATAACAACACGTCAACAATCCCACTCCACACACCACAACAACTACAGAACAAGTTTGCACAGACACGTAACAACTAGCACATAGGCCATTGCAAAGATGAGACAGCAGCATAGCTCATATAGTGGCACAAAGATTACTAAAGTATCTGGCATTAAGGAAAGCAAATACAAATTGTCATTTGGACTAGTAACCAAACCATCCACTAGACCAAACAATCCATACATGCGAACACACACACACACAACACGACACACACACACACACACACACACACACACACAGCACACACACCACACACACACGCACACACACATACGTCTGCACGTGCTGATTTACAGACAGCACTTCCAAACACAGACCAAACAAAAACAACCTATTTAGTAGTAACAGCATCTTGTTTTACTGTAAATTTGCAAAGGCGTATCAGTGATAGGCCCTTGCAAATATTTGACAGTAAAACCAATAATCTTTTAAAAAAGACCAAACTGACACCAGCATTAAAAGTAAAACAAATGATATTTGAGATCACACATTTCTAGCCCACAGGACATCAAATAGGTTTGGAAATCGATTTTCTTCCAAATTTGATCAGATTAACATAACAATAACGACAACAATCTCACTCACACCAAACATATAGAACAAGGTTCACAGAGACGTAGTACACGAGCACATATACTGCACACATAGATATGAAGAAAACATGCTTATCACCCATGGACTCGTCACGACAGGGTATGTTGCTGTAATATTTGAATGGTCTACCAAGGAAAGGCATTACTCATACAGTGGTACAAAGTTCAGACCAGTATCTGTCACTAAGGATAGTCTCATTCATACCGAGCCACACACACAACCACACACACACACTTCTCTCTCTTCCTCAAAAACAACACACACACACACACACACAACACAACACACACAGCACACCACACATACATATCACCTCTGACAGAATAAGCACACATGAATGTCCAAACATAGACAAAGCAAAAACAACCTATTTGTCAAGGAGTAATCACAGCATGCTGCTTTACTGTAATATTTCCAATGGCGTGTCAGTGATAGGCCCTTCAGATATTTGACAGTAAATCCATTCATCTTTAAATAAAGACCAAATGACAACCAGTCATTGAAATGGACAAAAAATGATACTTGAGATCACACATTTCCAGCCCAACAGGACATCGACAGATATGTTTGAGAAATCCATTTCTTCAACATTTGATACAACTGATATAACAAAACGGTCAACAATCCCCACTCACACACACACATACAGAACAAGGTTTGCACAGACACGTACACTAGCACATATAATGCACAGCATTGATAGAAGAAAACATGCTTATCAAGGACTCTTTAAAACAGGATATGTTGCTGTCATATTTGCAATGGCATACCAAGGATTGGCCATTGCAAAGATAGACAGCACATAGCTCATACAGTGGCACAAAGATTACTGAAGTATCTGGCATTAAGGATAAGCAAATACAAATTGTCATTACGACTAGTAACCAAACCATCCATCTGAAACAACAAGTCTCATTCATACCGAACAACATGACCACACACACACAACACACACACACACACCACACACACAACAACACACAAAACACACACACCACACACAACACACACCATAACGTCTGAACGTGCTGATTTACAGACATGCACTTCCACACACGGACCAAACAAAAACAACCTATTTGTTCGGGAGTAGTAACAGCGTCTTGTTTTACTGTAATATTTGCAAGGCGTATCAGTGATAGGCCTTGCAAATATTTGACAGTAAAACCAGTAATCTTTTAAATCAAGACCAAACTGACACCAGACATTAACAGTAAACAAATGATATTTGAGATCACACATTTCCAAGCCCACGGACATCAAATAGTTTTGGAAATCAATTTTCTTCCAAATTTGATCAGATTAACATAACAATAATGACAACAATCTCGCTCACACCAAAAGATAGAACAAGGTTCACAGAGACTAGTACACGAGCGCATATACTGCACACATAGATATGAAGAAAACATGCTTTATCACCCATGGACTCGTCACGACAGGGTATGTTGCTGTAATATTTGAATGGCCTACCAAGGAAAGGCATAACTCATACAGTGGTACAAAGTTCAGACCAGTATCTGGCATTAAGGATAGTCTCAATCATACCAACACACACACACACACACACACACACACACACACACACACACACACACACACTCACAAATACAACACCTCTGAACGTGAAGATAAGCACACATGAATGTCCAAACATAGACAAAGCAAAAACAACCTATTTGTCAAGGAGTAATCACAGAATGCTGCTTTACTGTAATATTTCCAATGGCGTGTCAGTGATAAGCCCTTCCAGATATTTCACAGTAAATCCATTCATCTTTCAAATAAAGACCAAACTAACACCAGTCATTGAAATGGACAAAAAATGATACTTGAGGTCACACATTTCCAGTGTTTTTCGCATGGAATTCAGATATTCTATCCTTCACCCGTTTTTTTTTCCTTTCAGTTGTTATAAACTATAAAAAAAAAAAAAAGAAAACACACACACACATCACACACATTAAACAAAGAAGAAAGCTAAATATGATTTGTGTGTGTGTGGGGGGGGGGGGGGGGGCACACAGACCCCTTTTTTCTTTTTTTTTTAAATTGGGAACAATTAATTCTCTCTCGCTCTTTCTCTCCCCCCAACCCCCCCCCCCCCCCCTCCCTCACACTTAGTGTTTATTTTCTCGATCCCATTTAACAGTTTGTCACTACTGTGTGCTCTCTCCCCCCTAATCCCCAGCTCCCCACCCCACCCCACCCTACCACCCCCATCTCTCACACTTAAAGAGTTTATATTCTCAATCATGTTTAACAGTTTATCATTACTGCATTACTATGTGATGACTCTCACTCTCTCCCTCTCCTCCTCCCCCCCCCTCCTCCCACCTTCCCCTCCCCATTGCGTCCCGCTCGGAGGTGAGAAAGTACGTGTAATTTACCATTTTTCTTGTATGAAAAAGGATTACACGTACATTTTAAAAATACAATCATGTTCATATATATACACCCACATGTTTCTCCAATTTAAAAAAAAACTCTAAAAAAAGACTTGTCAGTTTGCCTCTCTCTCTCTCTCTCTCTCTCCGTACCCCCCCCCCCTTCTCTCTCTCTCTCTCTCTCCCGTACCCCCCACCCCATCTCTCTCTCTCTCTCACGTACCCCCACTCCCTCCTCTCTCCTACCCCCCACCCCTCTCTCTCTCTCTCGTACCCACCCTCCCCCCATCTCTCTCTCTCTCTCTCCCGTACCCCCCACCCCTCTCTCTCTCTCTCACCGTACCCCCCCCATCTCTCTCTCTCTCTCCCGTACCCCCATCCCTCCCTCCTCTCTCCTCCTCCTCTCTCTCTCTCCCGTACCCCCCCACTCTCTCATCTCTCTCTCCCGTACCCCCCTCTCTCTCTCTCTCTCTCTCCGTACCCCCCCATCTCTCTCTCTCTCTCCCGTACCCCCCCCATTCTCTCTCTCTCTCTCTCTCCGTCCACCCCCCCCACTCTCTCTCTCTCTCTCCCGTACCCCCCCATCTCTCTCTTCTCTCTCCCGTACCCCCTCTCTCTCTCCTCCTCTCCCCCTCTCTCTCTCCCCGTACCCCCCCCCCATCTCTCTCTCTCTCTCCCCGTACCCCCCCCATCTCTCTCTCTCTCTCTCTCCGTACCCCCCCCATCCTCTCTCTCTCTCTCCTCCGTACCCCCATCTCTCTTCTCTCTCTCCCGTACCCCCCCCCCTCCCTCTCTCTCTCTCTCTCTCTCCCGTACCCCCCCTCTCTCTCTCTCTCTCTCCTTCTCCCGTACCCCCCCCCCCATCTCCTCTCTCTCTCTCCCCGTCCCCCCACCCCCCCCCCCCCCTCTCTCTCTCTCTCTCCCGTACCCCCCCCCCCCATCTCTCTCTCTCTCTCCCGTACCCCCCCATCTCTCTCTCTCTCTCCCCCCTACCATCCCGTCTCCTCCTCCCATCACCCACCATTCCCGTCGTCCCCCCCCCCCCCCCCCCCCCCGTGATAAGAAAGTGCGTGTTGACCTGACCTTCACTTTTCTCTCTACCCCCCTCCTCCACCCTCCACACACACACACACACACACACACACACACACACACACACACACACACACACCTCTGCATGTGCAGATAAGCACACATCAATGTCCAAACACAGACAAAGCAAAAACAACCTATTTGTCAAGAGTAATCACAGCATGCTGCCTTACTGTAATATTTGCAATGGCGTGTCAGTGATAGGCCCTTCCAGATATTTGACAGTAAATCCATTCATCTTTCAAATAAAGACCAAATTAACACCAGTCATTGAAATGGACAAAAAAACGATAGTTGAGATCACACATTTCCAGCCCAACAGGACATCGACAGATATGTTTTAGAAATCTATTTCTTCAACATTTGATACAACTAATATAACAACACGGTCAACAATCCCACTCACACCACACATACAGAACAAGGTTTTGATCAGACACGTACACTAGCACATATAATGCACACATTGATATGAAGAAAACATGCTTATCATGGACGCTTTAAAACAGGGTATGTTGCTGTCATATTTGCAATGGCGTACCAAGGATAGGCCATTGCAAAGATGAAACAGCAGCATAGCTCATATAGTGGCACAAAGATTACTGAAGTATCTGGCATTAAGGATAAGCAAATACAAATTGTCATTAGACTAGTAACCAAACCATCCAACTAAGTAACCAAGTCATCATATGAAACAACACACACACAACCAATACACACACACACACACACACACACACACACACACACACACCACACACACACACACACACACACACACACACACACACACACGTCTCCACGTGCTGATTTACAGACACGCACTTCCAAACACGGACCAAACAAAAACAACTTTTTGATAGTAACGGCATCTTGTTTTACTGTAACATTTGCAAAGGCGTATCAGTGATAGGCCCTTGCAAATATTTGACAGTAAAACCAGTAATCTTTTAAAACAAAGTCAAACTGACACCAGATATTAAAAGTAAACAAATGATATTTGAGATCACACATTTCTAGCCCACAGGACATCAGCTATGTTTGGAAATCAATTTTCTTCCAAATTTGATCAGATTAACATAACAATACGACAACAATCTCGCTCACACCAAACATATAGAACAAGGTTCACAGAAACTGGTACACGAGCACATATACTGCACACATAGATATGAAGAAAACATGCTTATCACCCATGGACTCGTCACGACAGGTATGTTGCTGTAATATTTGCAATGGCCTACCAAGGAAAGGCATAACTCATACAGTGGTACAAAGTTCAGACCAGTACCTGGCATTAAGGTAGTCTCATTCATACCGAACACACACACACAACACACACACACACACACACACACACACACACACACACACACACACACCACTCTCACCTGCGAACACAGATCAACATATGTCCAAACACAGACAAAGCAAAAACAACCTATTTGTCAAAGAGTAATCACAGCATGCTGCTTTACTGTAATATTTGCAATGGCGTGTCAGTGATAGCCCTTGCAGATATTTGACAGTAAATCCATTCATTTTGAAATAAAGACCAAATTAACACCAGTCACTGAAATGGAAAAAAAAAGCTGAATCACACATTTCAAGCCCAACAGGACATCGACAGAAATGTTTTAGAAATCCATTTCTTCAACATTTGATACAACTGATATAACAAAACGCTCAACAATCCCATTCACACCACACATACAAAACAAGTTCTCACACACACGTACACCAGCACATATAATGCACACACTGATATGAAGAAATATGCTTATCACGGACTCTTTAAAACAGGGTATGTTGCTGTCATGTTTGCAATAGGGTACCAAGGATAGGCCATTGCAAAGATGAGACAGCATAGCTCATATAGTGGCACAAAGATTACAAAAGTATCTGGCATTAAGGATAACAAATACAAACTGTCATTAGGACTAGTAACCAAACCATCCGACTGAAAGAACAAGTCTATTCATACCAACACACACACACACACACACACACACACACACACACACACACACACACACACACACACGTGTACACAACACGCATACACACGTCTCCACGTGCTGATTTACAGACACGCACTTGCAAACACGGACCAAACAAAAACAACCTATTTGTTCGGGAGTAGTAACAGCATCTTGTTTTACTGTAATATTTGCAAAGGCGTATCAGTGATAGGCCCTTGCAAATATTTGACTGTAAACCCAGTATTCTTTTAATGAAAGACCAAACTGACACCAGACATTAAAAGTAAACAAATGATATTTGAGATCACACATTTCCAGCCCACAGGATATCAGATATGTTTTGGAAATCAATTTTCTTCCAAATTTGATCGATTAACATAACAATAACGACAACAATCTCGCTCACGCCAAATATATACAACAAGGTTCACAGAGACTGGTACACGAGCACATATACTGCACATATAGATATGAGAAAACATGCTTATCACCCATGGACTTGTCACGACAGGATATGTTGCTGTAATATTTGCAATGACCTCCAAGGACAGGCATAACTCATACAGTAGTACGAAGTTCAGACCAGTATCTAGCATTAAGGATAGTCTCATTCATACCGAACACACACACACACACACACACGCGACGCACGCGCGCGCAGCACGCACGACCACATGCACACACACACACACCACACACACCACACACACACACACACACACACACACACACACACACACCACCTCTGCACGTGCAGTTGAGATCACACATTTCCAGCCACAGGACATCGACAGATATGTTTTAGAAATGCATTTCTTCAACATTTGATACAATTGATATAACAAAACGTCAACAATCCTGCTCACACCATACATACAGAACAAGGTTCACACAGACACGTACACTAGCACATATAATGCACACATAGATATAAAGAAAAAAATGCTAATCATGGACTCTTTAAAACAGAGTATGTTGCTGTCATATTTGCAATGGCGTACCATGGATAGGCCTTTGCAATGATGAGAGCAGCATAGCTCATATAGTGGCACAAAGATTACTAAAGAGTCTGGCATTAAGGATAAGCAAATACAAATTGTCATTAGGACTAGTAACCAAACCATCCATCTGAAAGTCCAAGTCTCATTCATACCGAATACATGGAGAAGAGAGCACACACACACACCCACACACACACACACACACACACACACACACACACACACACACACACGTCTACACACACAATGGCCTACCAAGAAAAGGCATAACTCACACAGTAGTACAAAGTTCAGACCAGTATCTGGCATTAAGGATAGTCTCATTCACACCGCACACACACACACACACACACACACACACACACACACACACACACACACACACACACACCTCTCTGCATGTGCAGATAAGCACACATCAATGTCCACACACAGACAAAGCAAAAACAACCTATTTGTCAAGGAGTAATCACAGCATGCTGCTTTACTGTAATATTTGCAATGGCGTGTCAGTGATAGGCCCTTGCAGATATTTGACAGTAAATAAATTCATCTTAGAAATAAAGACCAAATTAACACCAGTCATTGAAATGGAAACAAAGGTAGTTGAGATCACACATTTCTAGCCCACAGGATATCAGATATGTTTTGGAAATCAATTTCCTTCAAATTTGAAAGATTAACATGACAATACCGACAACAAACTCGCTAACACCAAACATATAGAACAAGGTTCACAGAGACTAGTACACGAGCACATATACTACACACATAGATATGAAGAAAACATGTTTATCACCCATGGACTCTTTACGACAGGATATGATGCTGTAATATTTGCAATGGGCTACCAAGGAAAGGCATAACTCACACAGTGGTACAAAGTTCAGACCAGTATCTGGCATTAAGGATAGTCTCATTCATACCGAACACACACACACACACACACACACACACACACACACACACACACACACACACACACACACACCTCTGCACCTGCAGATAATCACACATGAACGTCCAAACACAGGCAAAGGAAAAACAACCTATTTGTCAAAGAGTAATCACAGCATGCTGCTTCACTGTAATATTTCCAGAGGCGTGTCAGCGATAGGCCCTTGCAGATATTTGACAGTAAATCCATTCATCTTTGAAAGAAAGACCAAACTGACACCAGTCATTGAAATGGGAAAAAAATGAAAGTTAAGATCACACATTTCTAGCCCACAGGACATCAGATGTGTTTTAGAAATCAATTCCTTCAACATTTGATACAATTGACACAACAAAACGGTCAACAATCCCACTCACACCTCACATACAGAACAAGGTTTGCACAGAAACGTACACTAGCACATATAATGCACGCATTGATATGAAGAAAACATGCTTATCATGGACTCTTTAAAACAGTAAACAAGTTGGGTATTTTTTTGCTCCCATAAGAAAACCTAATACAGAGTAACTTTTATTCAAGACTGGCACAGCCTTTTAAACTTGAATAAAGTCAGACAAATACATAGACGAACAATCTAATAGTGGGGGAAAAAAACAAGCGCAGGCCAACAACTGAACTATCTTCATAGTAATGAATTGGCAAAGATTTGAATTTAAGGGGGGGGGGGGGGGGGAATTTGAAGATGGAGAAACTGGGAACATGAAATTAAGAAAATATGTTACACATATGAAAACTCTTCATTAGCTGCATAAGGGAACCATCGCAATCCCTTTTGAAGGCAGATATATTTGTAATGCCTGCTCCGAGGCCTTTCCCTGCCTCATTTCATTTCCGACTTTCTTTAAAACAGGATATGTTGCTGTCATATTTGCAATGGCGTACCAAGGATAGACCATTGCAAAGATGAGACAGCAGCATAGCTCATATAGTGGCACAAAGATTACTGAAGTATCTAGCGTTAAGGATAAGCAAATACAAATTGTCATTAGGACTAGTAACCAAACCATCCATCTGAAAGAACAAGTCTCATTCATACGGAAGACATGGAGGCACACACACACACACACACACACACACACACACACACACACACACACACACACACACACACCTGCACGTGCTGATTTACAGACACGCACCAAACAAAAAGAACCTATTTGTTCGGGAGTAGTTGTTTTACTGTAATATTTGCAAAGGCGTATCAGTGATAGGCCCTTACAGCTTATTTGACAGTAAAACCGTTCATCTTTTATATCAAGAGCAAACTGGTATCATGCTCAGAAAGATAAAAAAAGAAAAGAATGACAGCCGTGATCACACATTTCTAGCCCACAAAACATCAACAGAGATGTTTTAGAAATTCAGTATCTTCAATCCCAACTCACACCAAACAAATAGAACAAGGTTCAATGGGACAGGTCAAGCACATATATAGTAGAGTATCTGGTATCAAAGATGACAGGAAATAAAAGACAAATTGTTAGTGGCACTAGAAACCAAATCATCCTGCTAATACAAATATAAATACTCTGAAGTCGTGATGACCAAAGCAAAAGTTCATAAAGAATGCATGGATCCAGACACTAACAGGACATACACACACACAGGTGGTCAAATTAGACCTTTTTTTAGTGGCATTTCCTTTCTCCGTTTTTTTCTTGCTTTTTTCCTTTTTCTCAGTTTTTCATACATCTCGTTTTTCTCATGGACTTCAGATATTCTATCCTTTACCCGCTGTTTTCCTTTTAGTTGTTATAAACGCTGAAAAAAAACCAAATAAACAAAAAGAAAACGCGCGCACACACACACACACATGCACACACGCGCGCGCGCGCACACACACACACACACACACACATACTAAACAAAGAAGAAAGCCGAATGTCATTCATGTATACACAGCAATCATTCTTTCCTAATGGGCATATTTCATAAAACAGACAACGTACAGAAGTCGTTACGGTTTAGTTTGTCATTTGTCCTCTTTCTGGTGATACTG
Source organism: Conus canariensis (assembly GCA_033310375.1). Classification (NCBI taxonomy): domain Eukaryota; kingdom Metazoa; phylum Mollusca; class Gastropoda; order Neogastropoda; family Conidae; genus Conus; species Conus canariensis. The sequence continues at coordinate 51,322,613 of CM065731.1, forward strand.
TGTGCACACAAACAGAGCTAAAAAACAAAAAACAAAAAAACGGGCCTATCATTCACCCTTCACAACATGGTACATCGCTGCAATATTTGCAATGGCGTATCAAAGACAGGCCATAGCAAAGATTGGACAGCAGCTTGACTCCTTTACTTCTACTAAGTGTGATAAAACATCTGGTTTATCTTCACTATCAACTCTAAAGCTATCAAGAAATGGAATGCAATAAATCCATTATTCTTATTATTAGTGAAGGGGGGGGGCAGTGTTTTCCCGTTAGTTTCAAATGTTGATTTTTGGCCACTGGTTGGACTGTGTTTTGGAAGGATTAAACATACCAAAAAATGATATCGCCATTTTTTGTGATTTCTTTATACTTTTTCTCTCAATTTCAAATTTCGGCCCAAATCGTTCTAAGTAATTTGATTATATCACCCCAAAATACATTCTGTACGCAAAACAAACACCCAACATATTGCTAAAAGTAATATAATTATTAAGAAAAAAAACACTCCTTTCAACAACAACTTTTTTTGTTCTTGACTTCTAACTTGTACATACAGTGATAATCTCATAGCTCAAACCTGTTTTATTTAGTTCTTTCGGTCCACCATCTGGCTGGTTCTGGTCAGCCAATGTAGGACAGAACTTCAATGTTCATTTAGTGTTTGTGGTTCATAGTTAAATGGAAGGATCTCCTTCTTCATCATCCTCTTCAATTCCTAAGAGTGCCTGGTTGATATTACCGAATACCTCCTCATCAGCTCCACTCAAACACATCTGGAGCAGTTGAGGCCCTGCGACCGACAGGAACAGTGTGATGTGCAACTGGTCTTCTTGCACCCACATTTGATGAGGTGAGTAACTGTGGCTGGAGCTGGAGGATCCCTTGTTGGAGCTGGTACCAGCCTATCCCCTTCATCCTTCCACCCGTAGGTTGTTGCTGGTGGTAGCCGAGGGTGAGGAATGTCATCCTGACGCCACACCTTCCAAGTGTGATTCTTGCTTTCATCAACAGCCTTTTGCAGTTGTTTCCCTGCACTGAATGTACACAACTCATGAACTGGTTCCTTCCTGTCTTCTTGGCAGAAGAAACACTGTTTTGCATTGAAAGGAGATGTTGCTGAACGTGTGAAGTGAAGAGTCTCACTTTCAGCAGAGCCTGATGCACTAGTGGCTGCAGAAGAAGGCCGTCCACTCCTCTTCTGTACATGCTGATTCTCTCCTTCTTGGCGCCTTCTGGTTTCGTGCCTTGGCATGCTCAAGGTGACCACTGTGCAAGAAGATCCATAACATTTTCTGACCACTTTGCTTAATATCTTTTAGATTGGAGGCAGTGTACCCACGCAATCGCCCACTGATCTGTGCATGATCAGCATCTCCATACTGTCCTCTTTCGTGCACAAACTGGAGGAACTTTTGAGTAGGGTTCCTCTGATGGTTCCGACGCTAGGACACCAGTGCCAGGCTCCTGACACTGAATACACAGTTTGAAATCAGTTTCTGGTCTTGGTTTCTTACTGGTACTGGGCTCCATCTCGTGTGACTGCTCCTAATGGCTCATGCACTTCAATCTGCAACACACGAAATTTAGGGTAATGTAGATGTGTATTTCTTACTTCTAAGGCCTTAGCTGTCACGCAAACGTTAGCTGATATGGATCATCATTGCATCTTCCTGAAGAGGAGAAAGTGAGATCTCAGTATTATATGCTGGTCTGAATGGGTCGTGGCTGCAAAGTTCAACAAGAAGTTAATTGTATATCATAAACAGGACAAACAGATAATCTGTAATGAAGACACTGTTAGTTCAGATTGAATATTTGTCGGAAACACTTTAGAAAACACAATGTAACATTCTGGCACTCCACAGTCTGAAACAAAGCGTGATAAATACAGTACGTTGGGTCAAAAATGACCTTTCAGCTTTGACGCTATGTCAAGTTTACTGAAGGCCCACAGAAAAAATGGCCACATTTTTCCACTTCCTGGCAATGCTAAAAACACAATTCATAATAGTTGCAAAAAACTAACATGCAAAACCGACGGGAAGCCCAGTCTGTTACGACAGAGAGAGAGAGAGAGAGAGAGAGAGAGAGAGAGAGAGAGAGAGAGAGAGAGAGAGAGAGAGAGAATGTTTAAATGACAACTTTTTCGGTGGTGATTTTTTTTTTTTACTTAATTCCCTTTTTTTCTCATTCGTTTCATATATCTTTTTTTTCATTTCATAGGCCTCATCCAGTCTTTTCTTCGCTTTTTTTTAAGAGAGAGAGAAGAGAGAGAGAGAGAGAGAGAGAGAGAGAGAGAGAGAGAGAGAGAGAGAGAGAGAGAGAGAGGAGAGAGAGAGAGAAATGTGACACTCATGCAGACATTCTTCATGAACATATTTCATGAAGGACATATTCATAGAAACCGTTACCGTTATCTTTCAATTCATACTCTCTCTGACAACGATACTATGTGTACACACATATATTTTTAAAACCCACCTGGCACATCATTCATCCTCCACAGCACGTTATGATGCTATAATATTTGCAATGGCGTACCAAACGTAGGCCATAGCAAAGACTGGACGCAACATGCTTGTTAATTTTAACTTAGTGTACTATAATATCAGGCATATAATTTCTATCAGTCCTAAAGCTGGTAAGAAATGGAATGTAAAAGTCAGTAACACCTAAATAAATCATATGTGTCCAAGTGATCAAAGCATGAAAGGTCTTTTACCGAGTTAAACACGTGATCTGTTGCGTTGCCTTGAGTAAAGCAGAGCGCAGTTGTCCATGTAGCGTCACCTTGAACAAAGCAAAACACTGTTGTTCTCTGTTGTGTACCTTGAATAAAGCAAAACACACTGTCCTCCGTTGTGTACCTGGAATAAAGCAAAACACGGTTGGCCTCTGCTATGTACCTGGAATAAAGCAAAACACGGTTGCCTCTGCTATGTACCTGGAATAAAGCAAAACACGGTTGGCCTCTGCTGATGTACCTGGAATAAAGCAAAACACAGTTGTTCTCGGTGTGTACCTTGAATAAAGCAAAAACAGTTGTCCTCTGGGTACCTGGAAAAGAGAAACACACATTGTTCTCTGCGCGCTACCTGGAATAGAAGCAAAACACACTTTTCTCTGCTGCTACCTGGAATAGAAGCAAAACACCCTGTTCTCTGCTGCATACCTGGAATAGAACAAAAACACACTTTTATCTGCTGCATACTTGGAATAGAAGCAAAATCGCTTGTTCTCTGCTGCGTACTGGAATAGAAGCAAAACACACTTGTTCTCTGCTGCATACCTGGAATAGAAGCAAAAACACTTGTTCTCTGCTGCATACATGGAATAGAAGCAAACACATTGTTCTCTGCGCGTCATACCTGGAACAGAAGCAAAACACACTTGTTTCTGCTGCTACCTGGAATAGAAGCAAAACACACTTGTTCTCTGCTGGGTACCTGGAATAAAGCAAAACACGGTTTGCCCTGCTGGTAACCTGGAATAAAGCAAAACACACTTGTTCTCTTTGGTACCTGGAATAGAAGCAAAAACCTGACGTCTGCTGCGTACTGGAAACACTTGTTCCTGCTGTACCTGGAATAGAAGCAAAAACACTTGTTCTCTTCGCGTACCTGGAATAGAAGCAAAACACACTTGTTTCTCTGCTGCGTACTGGAAATAGAAGCAAAACACACTTGTTCTCTGCGCTACCTGGAATACGAAGCAAAAACACACTTGTTCTCTGCTGCTACCTGGAATAGAAGCAAAACACACTTGTTCTCTGCTGCATACCTGGAATAGAAGCAAAACACACCTGTTTCTCTGCTGCATACCTGGAATAGAAGCAAAACACACTTGTTCTCTGCTGCGTACTGGAATAGAAGCAAAACACACTTGTTCTCTGCTGCATACCTGGAATAGAAGCAAAACACACTTGTTCTCTGCTGCATACCTGGAATAGAAGCAAAACACACTTGTTCTCTGCACATACCTGGAATAGAAGCAAAACACACTTGTTTCTCTGCTGCATACCTGGAATAGAAGCAAAACACACTTGTTCTCTGCTGCATACCTGGAATAAGCAAAACACACTGTTCTCTGGTACCTGAATAGAAGCAAAACACACTGTTCTCTGCTGCATACCTGGAATAGAAGCAAAACACACTTGTTCTCTGCCTGCATACCTGGAATAGAAGCAAAACACACTTGTTCTCTGCTGCTACCTGGAATAGAAGCAAACACACTTGTTCTCTGCTGCGTACCTGGAATAGAAGCAAAACACACTTGTTCTCTGCTGCATACCTGGAATAGAAGCAAAACACACTGTTCTCTGCTGTACCTGGAATAGAAGCAAAACACCTTGTTCTCTGCGGATACCTGGAATAGAAGCAAAACACTACCTTGTTCTCTGAACTGCGTACCTGGAACTAGAAGCAAAACACACTTGTTCTCTGCTGTGACCTGAATAGAAGCAAAACACACTTGTTCCTGCTGGTAACCTGGAATAGAAGCAAAACACACTTGTTCTCTGCTGGTACCTGGAATGAGAAGCAAAACACACTTGTTTCTGGTACCTGATAAAGAAACACTGTCTTCGTACCTGGAATAGAAGAAAACACATTGTTCTCTGCTGCATACCTGGAATAGAAGCAAAACACACTTGTTCTCTGCTGGATACCTGGAACAGAAGCAAAACACACTTGTTCTCTGCTGCATACCTGGAATAGAAGCAAAACACACTTGTTCTCTGCGCATACCTGGAATAGAAGCAAAACACACTTGTTCTCTGCTGCTACCTGGAATAGAAGCAAAACACACTTGTTCTCTGCTGCATACCTGGAATAGAAGCAAAACACACTTGTTCTCTGCTGCATACCTGGAATAGAAGCAAAACACACTTGTTCTCTGCTGCGTACCTGGAATAGAAGCAAAACACACTTGTTTCTGCTGTACCTGGAATAGAAGCAAAACACACTTGTTCTCTGCTGCGTACCTGGAATAGAAGCAAAACACTTGTTCTCTGCTGCTACCTGGAATAGAAGCAAAACACACTTGTTCTCTGCTGCATACCTGGAATAGAAGCAAAACACACTTGTTCTCTGCTGCATACCTGGAATAGAAGCAAAACACACTTGTTCTCTGCTGCGTACCTGGAATAGAAGCAAAACACACTTGTTCTCTGCTGCATACCTGGAATAGAAGCAAAACACACTTGTTATCTGCTGGTACCTGCAAAGAAGCAAACACCCTTGTTCCCTGCTGAGAACCTGGAATACAAGCAAAACACACTTGTTCTCTATTTGGTACCTGGAATAGAAGCAAAACGACTTGTTCTCTGCTGCGTACCTGGAATACACTTGTTCTCTGATGGGAACCTGGAATAGAAGCAAAACATCCTTGTTTTCTACAGCGTACCTGGAACAGAAGAAAACACACTTGTTTCTGCTGCACACCTGGAATAGAAGCAAAACACACATTGTTGACTGCTGGGTACCTGGAACACAAGCAAAACACACTTGTTCTCTGCTGCGTACCTGGAATAGAAGCAAAACACACTTGTTCTCTGCTGCATACCTGGAATAGAAGCAAAACACACCTGTTCTCTGCTGCATACCTGGAATAGAAGCAAAACACACTTGTTCTCTGCTGCGTACTGGATAAAGCAAAACACCTTGTTTCTGCTGGGTACCTGGAACAGAAGCAAAACACATTGTTCTCTGTGGTACCTGAATAGAAGCAAACACACTTGTTATCTGCTGATACCTGGAATAAAGCAAAAACACACTTGTCTCTGCTGCTACCTGGAATAGAAGCAAAACACACTTGTTCTCTGCCGCATACACTGGAATAGAAGCAAAACACACTTGTTCTCTGCTGTACCTGGAATAGAGCAAAACACACTTGTTCTCTGCATACCTGGAATAGCAAAAACACACTTGTTCTCTGCTGCATACCTGTCTGTAACGAAAGCAAAACACACTTGTTCTCTGCTGCGTACCTGGAATAGAAGCAAAACACACTTGTTCTCTGCTGCGTACCTGGAATAGAAGCAAACACACTTGTTCTCTGCTGCTACCTGGAATAGAAGCAAAACACACTTGTTCTCTGCTGGTACCTGGAATAGAAGCAAAACACCTTGTTCTCTGCTGCGTACCTGGAATAGAAGCAAACCACTTGTTCTCTGCTGCGATACCTGGAATAGAAGCAAAACACACTTGTTCTCTGCTGCGTACCTGGAAAGAAGCAAAACACTTGTTCTCTGCTGCGTACCTGGAATAAAGCAAAACACACTTGTTTCTGCTCTGGAACAGAAGCAAAACACACTGTTCTCTGCTGCGTACCTGGAATAGAAGCAAAACACACTTGTTCTCTGCTGCATACCTGGAATCAGAAGCAAAACACACTTGTTCTCTGCTGCGTACCTGGAATAGAAGCAAAACCACTTGTTCTCTGCTGCGTACCTGGAATAGAAGCAAAACACACTTGTTCTCTGCTGCGTACCTGGAAAGAAGCAAAACACACTTGTTCTCTGCTGGTACCTGGAATAGAAGCAAAACACACTTGTTCTCTGCTGCATCTGGAACAAACACACTGTTCTTGCTGCTACCTGAATAGAAGCAAAACAACTTGTTCTCTGCTGCGATACCTGGAATAGAAGCAAAACACACTTGTTCTCTGCTGCATACCTGGAATAGAAGCAAAACACACTTGTTCTCTGCTGCGTACCTGGAATAGAAGCAAAACACACTTCGTTCTCTGCTGCAACCTGGAATAGAAGCAAAACACACTTGTTTCTGCTGCGATACCTGGAATAGAAGCAAAACACACTGTTCTCTGCTGCGTACCTGGAATAGAAGCAAAACACACTTGTTCTCTGCTGCTACCTGAATAGAAGCAAAACACACTTGTTCTCTGCTGGTACCTGGAATAAAGCAAAACACACTTGTTCTCTGCTGCGTACCTGGAATAGAAGCAAAACACACTTGTTCTCTGCTGCGTACCTGGAATAGAAGCAAAACACACTTGTTCTCTGCTGCGTACCTGGAATAGAAGCAAAACACACTTGTTCTCTGCTGCGTACCTGGAATAGAAGCAAAACACACTTGTTCTCTGCTGCTATACCTGGAATAGAAGCAAAACACAGTTCTCTGCTGCGTACCTGAATAAAGCAAAACACCTTGTTCTCTGCTGCGTACCTGAATAGAAGCAAAACACACTTGTTCTCAGCGGTACCTGGAATAAAGCAAAACACACTTGTTCTCTCTGCGTACCTGGAATAGAAGCAAACACCTTGTTTCTGCTGCGTACCTGAATAGAAGCAAAACACACTTGTTCTCTGCTGGACTGAATAAACAAAACACCTTGTTCTCGTGCGTACCTGAATAGAAGCAAAACACTTTGTTCTCTGCTGACCGGAATAAAGCAAAACACACTTGTTCTCTGCTGGTACCTGAATAAAGCAAACACACTTGTTCTCTGCTGCGTACCTGGAATAGAAGCAAAAAAACACTTGTTCTCTGCTGCTACCTGAATAAAGCAAAACACTTGTTTCTGCTGACCTGGAATAGAAGCAAAACACACTTGTTCTCTGCTGGTACCTGAATAGCAAGCAAAACACACTTGTTCTCTGCTGCTACCTGGAATAGAAGCAAAACACCTTGTTCTCTGCTGGTACCTGGAATAGAAGCAAAACACACTGTTTCTGCTGCGTACCTGCAAAGAAGCAAAACACACTTGTTCTCTGCTGCTACCTGAATAGAAGCAAAAACACTTGTCTCTGCTGGTACCTGAATAGAAGCAAAAACACTTGTTCTCTGCTGCTACCGAATAGAGCAAAACACACTTGTTTCTCTGCTTGCGTACCTGCAATGAAGCAAACACACTTGTTCTTGCTGCAACCTGCAATGAAGCAAAAACACTGTTCTCTCTGCTACCTGGAATAGAAGCAAAACACACTTGTTCTTGCTGCGTACCTGAATACAAGCAAAACACACTTGTTCTCTGCTGCGTACCTATAGAACAAAACACACTTGTCTCTGCTGCGTACTGGAATAAAGCAAAACACACTTGTTTTTGTGCACCTGGAATAGAAGCAAAACACACTTGTTCTCTGCTGCGTACCTGGAATAGAAGCAAAAAAAAAAAAAAAAAAAAAAAAAAAAAAAAAAAAAAAAAAAAAAAAAAAAAAAAAAAAAAAAAAAAAAAAAAAAAAAAAAAAAAAAAAAAAAAAAAAAAAAAAAAAAAAAAAAAAAAAAAAAAAAAAAAAAAAAAAAAAAAAAAAAAAAAAAAAAAAAAAAACCCCCCCCCCCCCCCCCCCCCCCCCCCCCCCCCTGCTGCGTACCTGGAATAGAAGCAAACACACTTGTTCTCTGCTGCATACCTGGAATAAAAGAAAAACACCTTGTTCGCTGCTAGGGTACCTGGAAAGAAGCAAAACACACTGTTCTCTGCCACATACCTGGAATAGAAGCAAAACACACTTGTTCTCTGCTGCATACCTGGAATAGAAGCAAAACACATCTGTTCTCTGCCGCATACCTGGAATAGAAGCAAAACATCACTTGTTCTCTGCTGCATACCTGGAAAGAAGCAAAACTCACTTGTTCTCTGCTGCGTACCTGGAATAGAAGCAAAACACTTGTTCTCTGCTGGTACCTGGAATAGAAGCAAAACACTTGTTCTCTGCTGCACATGCTGAATAGAAGCAAAACACACTTGTTTCTGCTGCGTACCTGGAATAGAAGCAAAACACACTTGTTCTCTGCTGCATACCTGGAATAAAAGCAAAAAACACTGTTCTCTGCTGCATACCTGGAATAGAAGCAAAACACACTTGTTCTCTGCTGCATCCTGGAATAGATGCAAAAACACACTTGTTCTCTGCTGCATACCTGGAATAGAAAGCAAAACACACTTGTTCTCTGCTGCGTACCTGCAATAAAGCAAAACCCTGTTTCCTGCTGAAACCTGGAATACAAGCAAAACACACTTGTTCTCTATTGGTACCTGGAATAGAAGCAAACACACTTGTTCTCTGCCCGCTACTGGAATACACTTGTTCTCTGCATGGGAACCTGGAATAGAAGCAAAACATCTTGTTTCTGCAGCGTACCTGGAATAGAAGAAACACACTTGTTCTCTGCTGCACCTGGAATAGAAGCAAAACACAATTGTTACTGCTGGGTACCTGGAATAGAAGCAAAACACATTGTTCTCTGCTGCGTACCTGAATAGAAGCAAAACACACTTGTTCTCTGCTGCATACCTGGAATAGAAGCAAAACACACTTGTTCTCTGCTGCATACCTGGAATAGAAGCAAACACACTTGTTCTCTGCTGCTACCTGGAATAAAGCAAAACACGCTTGTTCTCTGCTGGGTACCTGGAATAGAAGCAAAACACACTTCTTCTCTGCTGCGTACCTGAATAGAAGCAAAACACACTTGTTCTCTGCTGCGTACCTGGAATAGCAACCTGGAATACAAAGCAAAACACACTTGTTCTCCACTGCGTACCTGGAATAGAAGCACAAACACACTTGTTCTCTGCTGCGTACCTGGAATAGAAGCAAAACATAATTGTTCTCTGCTGCGTACCTGGAATAGAAGCAAAACACACTTGTTCTCTGTTGGGTACCTGAAATGGAAACAAAGACACTTGTTCTCTGCTGCGTACCTGCAATACAGCAAAACACACTTGTTCTCTGCTGCGTACCTGCAATAGAAGCAAACCACCCGTGTTCCCTGCTGAGAACCTGGAATACAAGCAAAGCACACTTGTTCTCTCCTGCGTACCTGGAACGCAGGAGAGAACAAGTGTGCTTTGCTTGTATTCCAGGTTCTCAGCAGGTGGGGTGGGGTGGAGTGTTTTATGAGGTTGTGGTGTGTTGGGGGTGTGGGGTTGTGTGCTGTGGAGTGGTGTGGTGTGTGTGTTGAGCATTGTGTTGTGCATTGTGTTGTGGTGTGGTGTGGTTTATTGTGTGGTGATGTTGTGTGTTGTAGTATGGTGTGTGTCGTGTTTTGTGGTGTGGTGGAGATGTGGTAGTGGTGTGGTGAGGGTGTGGTGAGGATGTGGTGGTGTGTGTGGGGGGGGGTTGTGTTGTGGTCGGGGTGTAATGGGGGTGGGTTGTGTTGTGGTGGGGAAAAGAAGAGGGCACTGAATCCTTGGAACGAAGAAAGACTAAACACTGTAGAATAAAGAAGGCACGAAGTACTGAGAAAGAAGTGGGCACTAAAGCCTGGGAAAGAAGGCATGGAACCCTGGAAAAGGACAGACCACTAAATCCTGGGGAAGAAAAACGCACTAAACCCAGGAAAAAGACACGTGATCTTAGGACAGAAGAACCCTGGGAAAGAAGGTGGCACTAAATCCTAGGAAAGAAGAAGACATAATACTCTGAGAAAGAAGACCAAAATCCTGGAAAAGAAGACGCATGGAAAGAATCACTGAAGACTAGAAAGTTAGGAAAGGTACAACCCAATTAAAAAAAGACGAGCATCAGCTGTGGAAAATATGGGACACTAGTTCCTGAAGAAAAGGACACAAACATCTGTGAATCAAGAAAACACTAAACCCTGAATAAGAAGATTAGCATCTGAGAACGAAGAAGATTCTAGTACCGCAGAAAGGAGATTTCAACTTGTGAGTGTCGAAAATATACCCCCGTAAAAGACAGTAGAACTTTTGTGAGGAAAGGCGAATACTAAATCATATCTGGAAGAAGATGACACAACTCTACACAAGGAAACACTAACTCTATGACAGCACACTTAAATATGAAAGAAAGGGACAGCTACACTGGAAGAGTGTAAAGACGAGGAGAAGAACGAGCGAAAAATCACGACAATATCCCCATTTGTGGTTGCCGCATCCACGAGTTCGTTCACGTGACCTGGTCTCCGTTGTCCGTGCTCCGTTGATGTACCAGTTTCTTGCCCTGTCAATATATAATCAGTATCTTCAGTTAAGATCTTATTCCATCTGCTAACAAATCTGATTCATCAATTCATCAAAACTAACTTAGTTTAAGAAACATTTTAGTTGTGCTTTTTCCATCTGACTATATTTCGTTTCACGCCATGTATTATGGGGAACTGAGTAAAAGCTTGTGTGTCTTCAATGTTTGTGGTGTGTGTGTGTGTGTGTGTGTGTATGTTGTCCTTGTGTGAGTGTTTGTTGTGTTTTGTTTTTTGTTGTGTGTGGTCCGTGTGAGTGTGTGTGTGTGTGTGTGTGCCTGTGTGGTCGACGGTGATGGTGTGTGATGTGTGTGTGTGTGTGTGGTGTGCTGTGCCGTTTGTGTGTGTGGGTGTGTGTTTCGCAGGCCTCAGTATCGTTTGCGTCGCGACCGGCGTGATATACATCCAGTGCGTGATGGCATGTAAATGTGACTGCGGGCTGTCTTGGATGCATATTTGTGTATGTTTGTGCATGTTAAACCAATGGGCGTTCAAGTATATTATTGTGCACGCACGAACGTCTATATTCATTTCATTCCAAACTGAGTTTGCTAAAAAGTGTACGTTCATACGTATGTGTCAGGTTATACACGTACACACTAACATACGAATACACACACGAACATTACCGCAGATACATCCATGCATGCAGCTCATATCTAAATACACATTTTCATTTAACGAACACTCTCACATACTGAACAATGCCCTGATCATTGTAATTTACACCAGCAATGACTCAGATAAAACAAAGAGTGCTTCAAATTTCTTTTTCATCATATAATTGCAGATTGGAGGTAAAGATGTGCTGTTGTTATTCTTCACAGCTCCGCCGAAAGACCTCACAGAACTAAGAAGACTGACACCACTGTTAAATGACACACCCTCCAGCCACCCTTCTAGGAAAACAAGCTCTACATCAAATTACTAAAAGAAGTCTCAAAACACGATCACACATATTAGCAGGGAGAAAACAGGTGTGCAGTTCAAGCTCCTTTTAGGTGATGAAAACAGACCTCCTTATCATACTACTGATTCTAAAATTAACAGAGATGCCAGACTGGACCGTACCAGGTCTTCATACACATATTCCAGATGTTCACAAAGTTTGTTTTTTGTTGTCAGTGCTCTCGCTTATTTCTCAATGTTCAGTCATGAAACGTACAGAGTTTTCTACCAATTTGTGAATGTCTGTGCATGTTAAAGCCAATACTGGACATGTATGGTGGTTTTAAGGGCTTGGTAGTGAGAAGTAGTTCTGGCATATGCCAGAACTACCGTACTATAAGCCTCATCAGCCACCCAAGCAAAGTCATGCTTAAGGTAATCCTGAACAGACTGAATCCCCAAGCGGAAAAGATCATCGCCGAAGAACAGGCGGGTTTCAGGCCAGGCCGCAGTACAACAGAGCAAATCTTCAATTTAAGAATACTGTGTGAAAAGTACAACCAACACCAACAAGATCTGTACCACGTGTTCATAGATTTCAAGAAAGCCTTTGACCGAGTGTGGCATGAAGCATTATGGGCGACAATGAAACTCTACAACATCAATGCCAACCTCATCAAAGTCATCGAGAGCCTCTACAACAAAGCCACCAGTGCGGTTTTCTTCAACAACAACATAGGCGAATGGTTCCGAACAACTGTCGGAGTGCGCCAGGGCTGTCTACTCTCTCCCACGCTCTTCAACGTCTTCCTGGAAAGAATCATGACTGATGCACTTGAAGACCATGAAGGATCAGTCAATATTGGAGGCAGAACCATCACAAACCTCCGTTTTGCCGACGACATCGACGGTTTCAGCTGGAGAGGAACAAGAGCTAGTCAATCTGATCAACAGGCTGAACAACACCTCCACAGAATTTGGCATGGAGATCAGCGCAGAAAAGACCAAAGTGATGACCAACAACCCAATCGGTTTTGCCAACGACATAATGATCAACAACAAGAAGCTCGAACCCGTCAACAGCTTCAAATACTTGGGTGCAACAATCGCAGATGAAGGATCAAGACCAGAAATTCTCTCCAGAATTGCTCAGACCACAGCCGCATTGACAAAGTTGAAGCCAATATGGAACAACAAAAACATCTCCATCAGCTCAAAAATCAGACTGATGCGATCCTTAGTCATGGCAATCTTCCTCTATGCTTGCGAATCATGGACACTAAAAGCTGACCTCGAAAAAAGGATCAAAGCAGTTGAAATGAGGTGCTATAGAAGACTCCTTGGCATTTCATACAGAGATCACATCACCAACGAGGAAGTAAAGAGACGCATCGAGAATGAAATCGGTCCATATACAGATCTCCTCACTTCAGTTAAACGACGCAAGCTGAAGTGGTATGGACATGTCACGAGGTCATCAGGCCTTGCCAAAACAATCCTGCAGGGCACAGTACGAGGAGGAAGGCGGAGAGGTCGACAAAGAAAGAGATGGGAAAACAACATCACAGAGTGGACGGGCCTGGAGTTGAGGGACGTGTTGAGGAGGGCGGAGTGCCGGGATGAATGGAGAGGACTGGTTGTCAGAGCTACACAGGTGCCCCTACGGACGGGAGTCTAAGGGATCAAGGACAAGGACAAGGAAGTGAGAAGTATGGCAATCAGTGTTCCATATATCTTTGGTCCACCAGTAATTAAAACAAAACAACAAGCAAAAGAAAGCACAAGCAAGTAAAACAAAAAGAGAAAACAAAGAATACGTCCAAATTTTAGATCCCTCTAGGGGGAGATCGCTACTATGTACATCCACTGACAGTTCCCATGACCTGACCAACTCTTAAAACTTTGGCACACGCCAGAGGCGAAGATGTGAAGGGGAAACCAAACGTTATGAGAAAAGGGCCATCAGAGTTTAACATCGAAATGTGAACAATATTTTAAACATCTGTAAAATTCTTATAAAAAATATTTTATATTATTCTGCGGAAATCTGAATATCTTGCTTTAAAACATGGACAGTTAAAACGATATTTTTGTCGAAGAAATTTCGTCTACCACACAAACGAAAGAATATCTAGAGAGAGCTGGGATCTGTGGTAAATTCCAAACATTATTTCTAAAACCCATTAAGACAAAAAATCTGACTGCTTTACTGCAGGGATGCACACCCTGAGAACAAAAAAGGACAACGATCAATGCCATGATGGTTATAAATACCCGTTACACACCCTTTTAATAATCTTTATTGTCGAAACAGTATGACTGATGTTCCAGTACCTACTTAATTGGGGAACAAAATGAAAATGTAACAGTTCTGCTACTATTACGACATTCGAATTAACTACTTTAACAAGTAGTGGCGCACCTTCTCTCTGGTCTGCGATCCTGGTGGTCGTCTGGCAGACTGGCACCGCTTCCTGTTTGGTCCTGCCACAAAAAAACTGTGTTGAAATACTTACGAAGAAAATTCTAACTAAACATCAAGAAAGAAGACATTAACACCTATGAATAACTATATTCCAGAAAAGGATGCATTAAACCCTAAGAAAGGAGAAGTCGACGTACGACGACGTAATTCTGTAAGAAAGAAAATATGTTAAACTCTGTGAAAGAATACTTCCAATCATATAATCACAAAGGCACTGAATCGTGCGAAAGAGGATACAAAAGCCATGAAAGTATGGTGAACCCTATAAGAGAAACACGTAGAACTCTGTGAAAAGGTAATACTAAACCCTAGAGCTAAGAACAATACAGAGGACAAAAGGACACTGAATTCGATAGAAAGAGACACACTAAGTCATCACAAAAAAGACACTAGGCCCTTTGTAAAGAGGACACTAAACTCTATGCAAGAAAGGCATTCTACCTGTGAAAGGACAACAGACCATGGAAAAGAAGATGACAGAAACATCAATAAAAGACAATAGTCCATATGAAAGAACACAACACAAAGGGCATTAAAAAGCAAGATTGGACATAAAAACCATACGAAAGGAAGAGCATAAACTTAAAGAAGGGGACACTACACACCAAGAATGAACAGTACACTGAATCTATGAAAGGAGAAAACACGAGCCCATGTGAAAAAAAGGACGCTAGCCCGTATGAAAGGAGATAACACTAGCCCCTGTGAAAGAAGTAGAGCTCCAACCCCTATGAAAGGAATGAACACTAGCCCAATGAAGAGGAAGTCTAGCCCTGTGAAGAAGAACGCTACCCTATAAGAAGAGAGAAAGAGAACACTAGCCTGTGAAAGAAGAGGACCTAACCCTTTAAAAGGAGAGAACAGACACTGCCTGTGAAAAAGAGGACGCTAACCCTTGAAGGAAAACACTAGCTCTGTGACAGAAGAGGACGCTAACCCTTAAAAGGAGAGACAAGAGAACACTAGCCTCTGTGAAAGAAGAGGAAGCAAAAACCTTTAAAGGAGAGAACACTAGCCCCTGTGAAAAAAGAGACGCTAACCCCTATGACAGGACACAAACACTAGCCCTGTGAAAGAAGAGGACTCTAACCCCTATGAAAGGAGAGAACACAAGCCCCTATGAAAGAAAAGAACACTAGCTCTGTGAAAGAGAGACACTAACCTTTATGAAATTCTACCCCCTGTGAAAACGTTCTGAAAGGATATTAAATTCTAGGAAAGAATACTAAATACTGTATGAAAGTAGACGAAAGAGAAGGAAAGCTAAACCCAATGAAAGGAAACACTAAGCCATACGAGACGACACTTAACCAAGGATAGAAACAGGACCGTAAATTCTGTGGAAGAAAGGGGATCTTAAATGAGGCAGGGAGCAGTGAACAGTAAGTACTAAACAAGTAAGGTTATCTTGCTCCCCATGAAGAAATAAATACATGTGTATTTATTTCATCACGGGGGGAGCAAGAGCTACCCTCCTTGTTATTACTTCATGTGGAAGAAAGTTGCTGAGTCCTAATAAAAGGATCCGCATGCAGGCTCCTCAATGCCATGTCAGTCTTTCTGTGGAATGCGGACTACTCAGACAAGGAGGAACCAGGTGCGCACAAAGGAAATAGTTCTGGAACAGGATCAAAGACTTCCTAAGCAGCTCTGCAGCAAAACCCCAAAGATCTGAAAACATGCGTCCACGTTCCAGATCCCGAAACATGAGGCCTGCGACATCCCTGGAGGGGTCATTTGATACTTTCCTGAACCATCCACTCGGGTGCCTACTGTTTTGTATCCTTGTTCAACAGAAGACTGCCATAGGAAACAAGAACATCCATGGCAATCATACGAATGAAGACTGTAACCTAGGAAAGACACAGGCATTAAACCCTGGGAAAGAAAACACTAAAACCTAGAAAAGAAGTCACCAAGTCCTGGGAAAGAAAATACACCAAACCTGGAAAATGTGAAGACACAAAACACTGGGAAAAGGACATTAAACCCTAGAAAGATAGAAAACTATACTACATGGAACCCTGGGATGAAGGAAACACCCAACCAAGGGAGAGAAGCGATGATTCCTGGGTGTGGTGTGGTGTGGTTGATGGTGTGTGGTGTTGTGTGGGGTGTGTGTGTGGTGGTGTGGTGGTGTGTGAGGTGTGTGGTGATGTGTAGTGGTGGTGGTGTGTGGTGGTGTGGTGGTGTGTAGGTGTGTGGTGATGTGTGTGGTGGGTGTGTGTGGTGGTGTGTGTGTGTATGGTGTGTGGTGTGGTGGTGGTGTTTTGTGTTGGTGGTGGTTGTGGTAGTGGTGGTGGTGGTGGTGTGTGGTGTGTGGTGTGGTATGGTGGTTGTGGGTTGGTGTGGTTAGTGTATGGTGGTGGTGGTTTGTGTGGTGGTGGTATGGTGGTGGTGTGGTGTGGTGTGTGGTGGTGTGGTGTCGTGGTAGAGTGGTGGTGGCCTGGGCCAGTTTGGCCTGGGATAGGGTAGGGTCAGGGAAGGTCAGTGGGGTGGGGAGGGTCAATCTGGCCTGGCCACCTAGCCTGGCCAATTGGCCAAGGCTGGCCTGGGCCTAAGCTGGCCTAGTGGCCTGGCCATGGTAGGGTAGGGTAGGGTACGGTAGGGTCGGGAAGGGTCAGCCTTGCCTTGGCCACCTAGCCTGAGCCAGTTTCACCTGGGCTGGCCTGGGAGTCTAGGAAGAGAACAAGAGGAGTAAGACACTTCTTGTTCAAATAACCACCTTTCCCAGACACATGAAC
Source organism: Conus canariensis (assembly GCA_033310375.1). NCBI lineage: Eukaryota > Metazoa > Mollusca > Gastropoda > Neogastropoda > Conidae > Conus > Conus canariensis. The sequence goes on from CM065731.1 coordinate 51,339,674, forward strand.
AATCTGACCCCCAGCTGGCCGATGACCGATCCACGGATACCTCCAATTCTCTTGCCTCACAATCACGTCATGAAAAGATAAACATCCCCTGCACACTGGTCCAGGATGCACAGCAACTCCTTCAACTGCATCCATCTATGGAACACAACAGAAGGTAGCCAGCAACTCTGATTCCCGGGAACCATCACCCTGACTGATGAATCACCAGAAAAGGGAATCATGCGCAGAATGAATGGCAATGGTTACACCAGAGACAAATATGTACATATACATCTATATGTACGTATTTCTCTGGCCAGGCTTCTTTAGTACCCCCTGCCCCTTCCTCTGCTCCCCACTTATTTAACTAATCCAACACAACATCCAGTCACTAACAGAACTAAAGGCATGCAGTGGCGTTGTTGAAAGATCCGTGTGGAAGAGAGACCCGATTTGTAACACGAATCGCGAATCGGCCACGAATCAGGGGCGAAATTTAGACATCCTCGACAGGAAACACGAGCGACGTTAAGGCCTATACTGAAGCCAGTTCCACGGGACCTCCGGTGTGAACTCCATGCTGATATGACCGCCATGACAGGTTCTCTGCAAAACAAGGGGTACTCAGACAGTACCAGGGGATCCCAAGAGACACTTCAGGAAATGCATGCCTTTCCTGAAGCATCTCGTCTGGTACCACTGTTCTGTACCTTTGGTCCGCAGACAACTGTCACAGAAACCAGAGCAGCCATGTGTCACACAGGAAGGCCAGTGGCACTCTGCTCTATGAACTACAGCTCTGACACCTCCAGGGTCCCCACACCCTGATAGCTCCCACGCGCAGGAGCCTGTCATGTCAAGCTGATGCCACCGCAAAATGGATCTCATGGTAAGGCCATTCCGATCCATTCAGACCGTTTTATCTAAATACTCCGCCAGAGATATTTCTCTGTATATGTCTCCGACTACGCGGCGCCAAAGTTTCTTATCCACACAGAAGTTCAACATCGCAGCATCCTGCACATCTTCAGTCTTGCCAGGAGCTAAATGATGCGCTGGAACGGGCCTCCCCTAACCCCTACCTCCCCCCACCCCCAAAGCTACTAAAGCCTAGCCAAAGCCACCATTCTGCACCAGACTCCCTGTCCTAACAACCCACCATCCAAGGTGACAAGCCACCTGGGAGTCGAAGTTTCTGAACGCCTTCTGCTGTATCCCACAGAGAGATGTAGTCAAAGAAGGCACCGTACACTGTGGTTCCTGCTTACAGAAGACCCCCACCGATCCATGACAGACTGTGAGGCAACAGAATGTGCAGATCTGCGCAAAACGTGGCAATGACAAAATGAAAACCACACTCTTCACGCATCAAATGAAAGCGACCACTGCCGGAGAGCCTCTTCAAGACTTCCTACAGACCTCGGTACAAGCACCAAGGCGAAGTGCTGGACAATAAAACACCCTAGGTCTGAACGTTGGACACGCATATTTCAGTTCAGACCTCAACACACACGGCCAAACAGGCCTTAGTGTAAAATACCAGAGTCCCCACTCTTGTGAACCTCGGTTTAGTCTCATTCAAAGGACTGTAAGGGAGATGGAGTCAGAACCAATGCCAACTCCGAGTGAAAAATCCCCCTGTACCGAAACGGCCCGGCGGGATTTCAACCACCCCAGGATCACCAAGATTATGAGTCCGGGGCTCTACCGCTGAGCTATTCGACCCCCTGGTATGGTGTGGTGTGTCGTTGTGTGTTGTGTTCTGGTGTGGTGTGGTGTAATGTGATGTTTTGGTGGTGTGGGGTGGGGTGGCGTGTTTTATGAGGATGTGGTGTGTTGGGGGTTGGGAATGTGTGGTGTGGGGTTGTGTACTGTGGAGTGGTGTGGGTGTGTGTGGTGCATTGTGTTGTGCATTGTGTTGTGGTGTGGTGTGTGTTATTGTGTGGTGATGTTGTGTGTTGTAGTGTGGTGTGTGTCGTGTTTTGTGGTGTAGTGGAAGTGTGGTAGTGATGTGTTGTGGTGTGTTGTGGTGTGGTGGATGTGGTGAGGGTGTGGTGGGGTGCTGTGTTGTGGTCGGGGTGTAATGGGGGTGGGTTGTGTTGTGGTGGGGAAAAGAAGAGGGCACTGAATCCTTAAAATGAAGAAAGACTAAACACTGTGGAATAAAGAAGGCACCAAGTACTGCGGACGTTGTGGGCATAAAGCCTGGGAAAGAAGGCATGGACCCTGGGAAAGGACAGAAACACTAAACGCCTGTACAAAGAAAAAAACGCACTAAACCCAGGAAAAAAGACACGTGAATCTGAGGACAGAAGAAACCCTGGGAAAGAAGGGCACTAAATCCTAGGAAAGAAAGAACATAATACCTAAAGAATAGAAGAACCCAAAATCCTGGAGAAAAGAAGATGCACGGAAAAGAATCACTGAAAAGACTAGAAATTTTAGGAAAGGTACAACCCAATTAAACAAAAAAGACAGGCATCAGCTGTAGGAAATATGGGCACAGTTCCTGAAGAAAAAACAACAAAATCTGTGAATCAAGAAACACTAAACCCTGAATCATAAAATTAGCATCTGAGATCGAAGAAGATTCTGTACGCAAAGAGGAGATTTCAAACTTGTGAGATGTGAAAATATACCCACTGTAAAAGACAGAAAACTTTTGTGAGGAAAGGCGATACTAAACTCTGGGAAAGAAGACAATGAATCCTGGGATAGAAGACGACACAACTCTACACAAGGAAACACTAAACTCTATGACAGTACAGATAACTACGAGAGAAAGGGACAGCTACACTGGAAGAAGTGTAAAGACGAGAGAGAAGAACGAGCGAAAAATCAACAACAATACTCCCCATTTGTGGTTGGCCGCATCCACTGAGTTCGTTAACATGGCCTGGTCTCCGTTGTTCGTTGATGAAGCAGCTCCTTCCCCCGTCGATGTAGCAGTGTCTTGCCCCTGTCAATATATAACCAGTATCTTCAGTTAAGATCTTATTCCATCTTCAAACAAATCTGATTCATTCAATTCATCAATACTAACTTAGTTTAAGAAACATTTTTAGTTTGTGCTTTTTCCATCTGACTATATTTTGTTTTACGCTATGTATTATGGGGAACCGAGTAAAAGCTTGCTGTTGTCTTCAGTGTGTGTGTTTGTGTGTGTGTGTGTGTTGTGTGTGTGTGTGTGGCGCGGGTGTGTGTGTCCATGTGTTTGTGTGTGTGTGTGTGTGTGTGTGTGTGTGTGTGTGTGTGTGTGTGTGTGTGTGTGTGTCCGTGTGTGTGTGTGTGTGTAAGGTAAGTAAGGTAATGTTGCTTGTAGCCAGCCGACCGCAAGGGCCACATAGGCTGTCACCACGTTAAAACAACTACAGTCATCTTAAAAAAAAAAAAACTTTCACACATCTCTTTAATTACAACTTCTACAAACGCACAGAAAGGTAAAACTTTCTTCGCAAAATCTTAAATGTCCGTGTGTGTGTGTGTGTGTGTGTGTGTGTGTGTGTGTGTGTGTGTGTCGTGTGCGTGTGTACCGTTGTGGTGTGCGTGTATACGCTCGCGCCCGCGTGCTTATGCTATGCACGTGCGTGAGGGCATGTATGTGTGACTGCGGGCATTGCTTGGATGCATATTTGTGTATACTTGTGCATGTTAAAGCAATGGGCGTTCAAGTATATATATATATTATATGTGCGCGCACGAACGTCTATATTCACTCATTCGAAACTGAGTTTTGGAGAAAAAAAAGTGTACGTTCATACGTATGTGTCTGGTTATAACTACACTTACATACGAATGCACACACGAACATTACGGCAGATACATCCATGCATGCAGCTCATATCTAAATACACATTTTCATTTAACGAACACTCTCACATACTGAATCAATGCCCTGATCATTGTAATTTACACCAGCAATGACTCGGAAAAAAACAAATGCGCTGCTTCAAATTTCTTTTTCATCATATAATTGCAGATTTGGAGGTAAAGATGCGCTGTTGTTATTCTTCACAGCTCCGCCGAAAGACCTCACAGAACTAATGAAGACTGACACCACTGTTAAATGACACACCCCTCCAGCCATCCTTCTAGGAAAACAAGCTCTACATCAAATTACTAAAAGAAGTCTCAAAACAAGATCACACATATTAGCAGGGAGAAAAAGGTGTGCAGTTCAAGCTCCTTTTAGGTGATGAAAACAGACCTCCTTATCATACTACCAATTCTAAAATTAACAGAGATGCCAGACTGGATCGTACCAGGTCTTCATACACATATTCCAGATGTTCACAAAGTGGTTTTTTTTTTTTTGTTTGTCAGTGCTCTCGCTTATTTCTCAATGTTCAGTCATGAAACGTACAGAGTTTTCTACCAATTTGTGAATGTCTGTGCATGTTAAAGCCCATACGTGGACATGTATGGTGGTTTTAAGGGCTTGGTAGTGAGAAGCATGCAATCAGTGTTCCATATATCTTTGGTCCACCAGTAATTAAAACAAAACAACAAGCAAAAGAAAGCACAAGCAAGTAAAACAAAAAAAAGAAAACAAAGAATACGTCCATTTTTTAAATCCCTTGGGGGAGATCGCTACTATGTCCATCCACTGACAGTTCCCATGACCTGACCAACTCTTAAAACTTTGGCACACGTCAGAGGCGAAGATGTGAAGGGGAAACCAAACGTTATGAGAAAAGGGCCATCAGAGTTGAACATCGAAATGTGAACAATATTTTAAACATCTGTAAAATTCTTATAAAAAATATTTTGTATTATTCTGCGGAAATCTGAATATCTTGCTTTAAAACATGGACAGTTTAAAACGATATTTTTGTCGAAGAAATTTCGTCTACCACACAAACGAAAGAATATCTAGAGAGAGCTGGGATCTGTGGTAAATTCCAAACATTATTTCTAAAAACCCATTAAGACAAAAAATCTGACTGCTTTACTGCAGGGATGCACACCCTGAGAACAAAAAAGGACAACGATCAATGCCATGATGGTTATAAATACCCGTTACACACCCTTTTAATAATCTTTATTGTCGAAACAGTATGACTGATGTTCCAAGTACCTACTTAATTGGGGAACAAAATGAAAATGTAACAGTTCTGCTACTATTACGACATTCGAATTAACTACTTTAACAAGTAGTGGCGCACCTTCTCTCTGGTCTGCGATCCTGGTGGTCGTCTGGCAGACTGGCACCGCTTCCTGTTTGGTCCTGCCACAAAAAAACTGTGTTGAAATACTTACGAAGAAAATTCTAACTAAACATCAAGAAAGAAGACATTAACACCTATGAATAACTATATTCCAGAAAAGGATGCATTAAACCCTAAGAAAGGAGAAGTCGACGTACGACGACGTAATTCTGTAAGAAAGAAAATATGTTAAACTCTGTGAAAGAATACTTCCAATCATATAATCACAAAGGCACTGAATCGTGCGAAAGAGGATACAAAAGCCATGAAAGTATGGTGAACCCTATAAGAGAAACACGTAGAACTCTGTGAAAAGGTAATACTAAACCCTAGAGCTAAGAACAATACAGAGGACAAAAGGACACTGAATTCGATAGAAAGAGACACACTAAGTCATCACAAAAAAGACACTAGGCCCTTTGTAAAGAGGACACTAAACTCTATGCAAGAAAGGCATTCTACCTGTGAAAGGACAACAGACCATGGAAAAGAAGATGACAGAAACATCAATAAAAGACAATAGTCCATATGAAGAGCAACACAACACAAAGGGTATTAAAAAGCAAGATTGACATAAAAACCAACTAAAGGAAGAGCATAACTTAAAGAAGTGGACACTACACACCAAGAGAATGAACACTACCACTGAATCTAGAAAGGAGAAAACACGAGCCCATGTGAAAAAAGAGGACGCTAGCCCGTATGAAAGGAGAACACAACACTAGCCTCTGTGAAAGAAGATGGAATAAAAACCTATAAAGGAGAGAACACTAGTCCTGAAAGAAGAGGACCTAACCCATATGAAGGAACATACACTAGTCCTAGAAGGAGAAACAGGCCCATGATAAAAGAGACGCTAGCCTAGAAAAGAGAACACTAGCCCTGTGAAAGAAGAGGAACACTAACCCTAAAAGGAGAACACTAGCCCTGTGAAAAGAGAGCGCTAACCCCTATGAAAGGAGAGAACAAGAAACACTAGCTCCTGTGAAGAAGAGGACGCTAACCCTTAAAGGAGAGAACAAGAGAACACTAGCCCTGTGAAAGAAGAGAGAAGCAAAGAGAAGCCTTTAAAAGGAGAGAACACTAGCCCTGTGAAAAAAGGACGCTAACCCTATGACAGGACACAACACTAGCCCCTGTGAAAGAAGAGGACTCTAACCCTATGAAAGGAGAGAACACAAGCCCCTATGAAAGAAAAGAACACAGCTCTGTGAAAGAAGAGGACCCTAACCTTTATGAAATTCTACCCCCTGTGAAAAACGTTCTGAAAGGATATTAAATTCTAGGAAAGTAATACTAAATACTGTAAGAAAGTAGACGAAAGAGAAGGAAAGCTAAACCCAATGAAAGGAGAACACTAAGCCATACGAGACGACACTTAACCAAGGATAGAAACAGGACCGTAAATTCTGTGGAAGAAAGGGGATCTTAAATGAGGCAGGGAGCAGTGAACAGTAAGTACTAAACAAGTAAGGTTATCTTGCTCCCCATGAAGAAAAATACATGTGTATTTATTTCATCACGGGGGAGCAAGAGCTACCTCCTTGTGTATACTTCTGTGGAAAAAAGTGCGAGTCCTAATAAAAGGATCGCATGCAGACTCCTCAATGCCATATCAGTCTTTCTGTGGAATGCGGACTACTCAGACAAGGAGGAACCAGGTGCGCACAAGGAAATAGTTCTGGAACAGGATCAAAGACTTCTAAGCAGCTCTGCAGCAAACCCCAAAGATCTGAAAACATGCGTCCACGTTCCAGATCCGGAAACATGAGGCCTGCGACATCACTGGAGGGGTCATTTGATACTTTCCTGAACCATCCACTCGGGTGCCTACTGTTTTGTATCCTTGTTCAACAGAAGACTGCCATAGGAAACAAGAACATCCATGGCAATCATACGAAAGAGACTGTAACTAGGAAAGACACAGGCATTAAACCCTGGGAAAGAAAACACTAAAACCTAGAAAAGAAGTCACAAGTCCTGGGAAAGAAAAGTACACCAAACCCTGGAAATGTGAAGACACAAAACACTGGGAAACAGGACATTAAACCCTAGAAAGAATAGAAAACTATACTACATGGAACCCTGGCGATGAAGGAAACACCCAACCAAGGGAGAGAAGGCGATGATTCCTAGGGGGGGGGGGGGCGTTGTTGGTGTGGTGGTGGAGTTGTGATTGTTGTGTTAGTGGTATGGTGGTGGAGGGTGTGGTGGTAATGGTAGTGGGATGGTGGTAGTGGTGGTGGTGTGGTGGTCGTGTTGATGGTGCTGTGGTGATTGTGCTGGGGGTGGTGTTGTGGTGGTGTGGTGGTCGTGTTATGTGTTGTGGTGTTGTGTGTGTGTGGTGGTGGTGGTGGGGGTGGTGTGGGTGGTATGGTGGTGGTGTGGTGTGGTAGTCGTGTTTATGGTGTTGTGGTGGTTGTGTTAGTGTGGTGGTGGTGGTGGTGGTGATGGTGGTGGTGTGGGTGTGGTGGTGGTGGTGTGGTGGGTTGTGGTGTGGTTGTAGTGGTATGGTGGTGGGTGTGGTATTGGTGTGGTGGTGGTAGTGGTGGTGGTGTGGTGTGGTGGTGGTGTGGTGTCGTGGTAGAGTGGTGGTGGCCTGGGCCAGTTTGGCCTGGGGTAGGGTAGGGTCAGGAAGGTCAGTGAGGGTCGGGGAGGGTCAATCTGGCCTGGGCCACCTAGCTGGGCCAGACTGGCCAAGGCTGGCCTGGGCCTAAGCTGGCCTAGGCCTGGGCCCTGGCCATAGGGTAGGGTAGGTAGGGTCGGGAAGGGTCAGCCTTGCCTTGGCCACCTAGCCTGAGCCAGTTTCACCTGGGCTGGCCTGGGAGTCTAGGAAGAGAACAAGAGGAGTAAAACACTTCTTGTTCAAATAACCACCTTTCCCAGACACATGAACAATCTGACCCCCAGCTGGCCGATGACCGATCCACGGATACCTCCAATTCTCTTGCCTCACAATCACGTCATGAAAAGATAAACATCCCCTGCACACTGGTTCCAGGATGCACAGCAACTCCTTCAACTGCATCCATCTATGGAACACAACAGAAGGTAGCCAGCAACTCTGATTCCCGGGAACCATCACCCTGACTGATGAATCACCAGAAAGGGAATCATGCGCAGAATGAATGGCAATGGTTACACCAGAGACAAATATGTACATATACATCTATATGTACGTATTTCTCTAGCCAGGCTTCTTTAGTACCCCTGCCCCTTCCTCTGCTCCCCACTTATTCAACTAATCCAACACAACATCCAGTCACTAACAGAACTAAAGGCATGCAGTGGCGTTGTTGAAAGATCCGTGTGGAAGACAGACCCGATTTGTAACACGAATCGCGAATCGGCCACGAATCAGGGGCAAAATTTGACATCCTCGACAGCAAACACGACGACGTTAAGGCCTATACTGAAGCCAGTTCCACGGGACCTCCGGTGTGAACTCCATGCTGATATGACCGCCATGACAGGTTCTCTGCAAAACAAGGGGTACTCAGACAGTACCAGGGGATCCCAAGAGACACTTCAGGAAATGCATGCCTTTCTGAAGCATCTCGTCTGGTACCACTGTTCTGTACCTTTGGTCCGCAGACAACTGTCACAGAAACCAGAGCAGCCATGTGTCACACAGGAAGGCCAGTGGCACTCTGCTCTATGAACTACAGCTCTGACACCTCCAGGGTCCCCACACCCTGATAGCTCCACGCGCAGGAGCCTGTCATGTCAAGCTGATGCCACCGCAAATGGATCTCATGGTAAGGCCATTCGATCCATTCAGACCGTTTTATCTAAATACTCCGCCAGAGATATTTCTCTGTATATGTCTCCGACTACGCGGCGCCAAAGTTTCTTATCCACACAGAAGTTCAACATCGCAGCATCCTGCACATCTTCAGTCTTGCCAGGAGTAAATGATGCGCTGGAACGGGCCTCCCCTAACCCTACCTCCCCCCACCCAAGCTACTAAAGCCTAGCCAAAGCCACCATTCTGCACCAGACTCCCTGTCCTAACAACCCACCATCCAAGGTGACAAGCCACCTGGGAGTCGAAGTTTCTGAACGCCTTCTGCTGTATCCACAGAGAGATGTAGTCAAAGAAGGCACCGTACACTGTGGTTCCTGCTTACAGAAGACCCCCACCGATCCATGACAGACTGTGAGGCAACAGAATGTGCAGATCTGCGCAAAACGTGGCAATGACAAAATGAAAACCACACTCTTCACGCATCAAATGAAAGCGACCACTGCCGGAGAGCCTCTTCAAGACTTCCCACAGACCTCGGTACAAGCACCAAGGCGAAGTGCTGGACAATAAAACACCCTAGGTCTGAACGTTGGACACGCATATTTCAGTTCAGACCTCAACACACACGGCCAAACAGGCCTTAGTGTAAAATACCAGAGTCCCCACTCTTGTGAACCTCGGTTTAGTCTCATTCAAAGGACTGTAAGGGAGATGGAGTCAGAACCAATGCCAACTCCGAGTGAAAAATCCCCCTGTACCGAAACGGCCCGGCGGGGATTTCAACCACCCCAGGATCACCAAGATTATGTGTCCGGGGCTCTACCGCTGAGCTATTCCGACCCCCTGGTATGGTGTGGTGTGTCGTTGGTGTTGTGTTCTGGTGTGGTGTGGTGTAATGTGATGTTTTGGTGGTGTGGGGTGGTGGCGTGTTTATGAGATGTGGTGTGTTGGGGGTTGGGATGTGTGGTGTGGGGTTGTGTACTGTGGAGTGGTGTGGTGTGTGTGTGGTGCATTGTGTTGTGCATTTGTGTTGTGGTGTGGTGTGTGTTATTGTGTGGTGATGTTGTGTGTTGTAGTGTGGTTGTGTTGTGTTTTGTGGTGTAGTGGAAGTGTGGTAGTGATGGTGGTAGTGGTGTGGTAGGGTGTGGTGAGGGTGTGGTGGGGGTGCTGTGTTGTGGTCGGGGTGTAATGGGGGTGGGTTGTGTTGTGGTGGGGAAAAGAAGAGGGCACTGAATCCTTAAAATGAAGAAAGACTAAACACTGTGGAATAAAGAAGGCACTAAGTACTGCGGACGTTGTGGGCTAAAGCCTGGGAAAGAAGGCATGGACCCTGGGAAAGGACAGAACACTAAAGCCTGGTAAAAGAAAAACGCACTAAACCCAGGAAAAAAGACACGTGATCTTAGGACAGAAAAACCCTGGGAAAGAAGGTAGCACTAAATCCTAGGAAAGAAGAAGACATAATACTCTGAGAAAGAAGACCCAAAATCCTGGAAAAGAAGATGCACGGAAAGAATCACTGAAGACTAGAAAGTTAGGAAAGGTACAACCCAATTAAAAAAAAGACGAGCATCAGCTGTGGAAAATATGGGACACTAGTTCCTGAAGAAAAGGACATAAACATCTGTGAATCAAGAAAACACTAAACCCTGAATAAGAAGATTAGCATCTGAGATCGAGGAAGATTCTAGTACCGCAGAAAGGAGATTTCAAACTTGTGAGTGTAGAAAATATACCCCCTGTAAAAGACAGTAGAACTTTTGTGAGGAAAGGCGATACTAAACTCTGGGAAAGAAGACAATGAATCATGGGATAGAAGACGACACAACTCTACACAAGGAAACACTAAACTCTATGACAGTACAGATAACTATGAGAGAAAGGGACAGCTACACTGGAAGAAGTGTAAAGACGAGAGAGAAGAACGAGCGAAAAATCAACAACAATACTCCCCATTTGTGGTTGGCCGCATCCACTGAGTTCGTTAACATGGCCTGGTCTCCGTTGTCGTTGATGAAGCAGCTCCTTCCCACGTCGATGTAGCAGTGTCTTGCCCTGTCAATATATAACCAGTATCTTCAGTTAAGTCTTGTTTCATCTGTCAAACGATCTGATTCATTCAATTATCAATACTAACTTAGTTTAAGAAACATTTTTAGTTTGTGCTTTTTCCATCTGACTATTTTTGTTTTGCGCTATGTATTATGGGGAACCGAGTAAAAGCTTGCTGTTGTCTGTGTGTGTGTGTGTGTTGTGTGTGTGTGTGTGTGTGTGTGTGTGTGTGTGTGTGCTGCCGCGCCGCGGCCATGTGTCCATGTTTGTGTGTGTGTGGTCGTATGTTGTGTTTGTGTGTGTGTGTGTGCTGTGTGTGTGTGTGTGTGTGTGTGTGTGTGTGTGTGTGTTGTGTGTGTGTGCGTGTGTCGCTCGCGCCGCGTGCGTATGCGCATGCACGTGCGTGAGGGCATGTATGTGTGACTGCGGGCATGTGCTTGGATGCACTATTTGTGTATACTTGTGCATGTTAAAGCCAATGGGCGTTCAAGTATATATATATTTATATGTGCGCGCACGAACGTCTATATTCACTCATTCGAAACTGAGTTTTGGAAGAAAAAAAAAGTGTACGTTCATACGTATGTGTCTGGTTATACACTTATACACTTACATACGAATGCACACACGAACATTACGCAGATACATCCATGCATGCAGCTCATATCTAAATACACATTTTCATTTAACGAACACTCTCACATACTGAATCAATGCCCTGATCATTGTAATTTACACCAGCAATGACTCGGAAAAAAACAAATGCGCTGCTTCAAATTTCTTTTTCATCATATAATTGCAGATTTGGAGGTAAAGATGCGCTGTTGTTATTCTTCACAGCTCCGCCGAAAGACCTCACAGAACTAATGAAGACTGACACCACTGTTAAATGACACACCCCTCCAGCCACCCTTCTAGGAAAACAAGCTCTACATCAAATTACTAAAAGAAGTCTCAAAACAAGATCACACATATTAGCAGGGAGAAAACAGGTGTGCAGTTCAAGCTCCTTTTAGGTGATGAAAACAGACCTCCTTATCATACTACCAATTCTAAAATTAACAGAGATGCCAGACTGGATCGTACCAGGTCTTCATACACATATTCCAGATGTTCACAAAGTTTTTTTTTTTTTTTTTTTTTTTGTCAGTGCTCTCGCTTATTTCTCAATGTTCAGTCATGAAACGTACAGAGTTTTCTACCAATTTGTGAATGTCTGTACATGTTAAAGCCAATACGTGGACATGTATGGTGGTTTTAAGGGCTTGGTAGTGAGAAGCATGCAATCAGTGTTCCATATATCTTTGGTCCACCAGTAATTAAAACAAAACAACAAGCAAAAGAAAGCACAAGCAAGTAAAACAAAAAAGAGAAAACAAAGAATACGTCCATTTTTTAAATCCCTCTAGGGGGAGATCGCTACTATGTCCATCCACTGACAGTTCCCATGACCTGACCAACTCTTAAAACTTTGGCACACGCCAGAGGCGAAGATGTGAAGGGGAAACCAAACGTTATGAGAAAAGGGCCATCAGAGTTTAACATCCAAATGTGAACAATATTTTAAACATCTGTAAAATTCTTATAAAAAATATTTTGTATTATTCTGCGGAAATCTGAATATCTTGCTTTAAAACATGGACAGTTAAAACGATATTTTTGTCGAAGAAATTTTGTCTACCACACAAACGAAAGAATATCTAGAGAGAGCTGGGATCTGTGGTAAATTCCAAACATTATTTCTAAAAACCCATTAAGACAAAAAATCTGACTGCTTTACTGCAGGGATGCACACCCCTGAGAACAAAAAAGGACAACGATCAATGCCATGATGGTTATAAATACCCTTTTACACACCCTTTTAATAATCTTTATTGTCGAAACAGTATGACTGATGTTCCAAGTACCTACTTAATTGGGGAACAAAATGAAAATGTAACAGTTCTGCTACTATTAGACATTCGAATTAACTACTTTAACAAGTAGTGGCGCACCTTCTCTCTGGTCTGCGATCCTGGTGGTCGTCTGGCAGACTGCACCGCTTCCTGTTTGGTCCTGCCACAAAAAACTGTGTTGAAATACTTACGAAGAAAATTCTAACTAACATCAAGAAAGAAGACATTAACACCTATGAATAACTATATTCCAGAAAAGGATGCATTAAACCCTAAGAAAGGAGAAGTCGACGTACGACGACGTAATTCTGTAAGAAAGAAAATATGTTAAACTCTGTGAAAGAATACTTCCAATCATATAATCACAAAGGCACTGAATCGTGCGAAAGAGGATACAAAAGCCATGAAAGTATGGTGAACCCTATAAGAGAAACAAGTAGAACTCTGTGAAAAGGTAATACTAAACCTAGAGCTAAGAACAATACAGAGGACAAAAGGACACTGAATTCGATAGAAAGAGACACACTAAGTCATCACAAAAAAGACACTAGGCCCTTTGTAAAGAGGACACTAAACTCTATGCAAGAAAGGCATTCTACCTGTGAAAGGACAACAGACCATGGAAAAGAAGATGACAGAAACATCAATAAAAGACAATAGTCCATATGAAAGAACACAACACAAAGGGTCATTAAAAAGCAAGATTGGACATAAAATCCATACGAAAGGAAGAGCATAAACTTAAAGAAGGGGACACTACACACCAAGAATGAACAGTACACTGAATCTATGAAAGGAGAAAACACGAGCCCATGTGAAAAAAGAGGACGCTAGCCCGTATGAAAGGAGATAACACTAGCCCCTGCGAAAGAAGAGGACGCTAACCCCTATGAAAGGAGTGAACACTAGTCCTGTGAAAGAAGTCTCAACCCCTATGAAAGGAATGAACACTAGCCCAGATGAAGAGAGCTACCGAAACACTAGCTCTGTGAACAGAGAGGACCTAGCCCTGAAAGAAGAGGACAAGAGAACACTAGCCCTGTGACAGAAGAGGACGCTAACCCTTAAAGGAGAGAACAGAGACACTAGCCTCTGTGAAAGAAGAGGAAGCAAAACCTTTAAAAGGAGAGAACACTAGCCCTGTGAAAAAAGAGGACGCTAACCCCTATGACAGGACACAACACTAGCCCCTGTGAAAGAAGAGGACTCTAACCCTATGAAAGGAGAGAACACAAGCCCCTATGAAAGAAAAGAACACTAGCTCTGTGAAAGAAGAGGACCTAACCTTTATGAAATTCTACCCCCTGTGAAAAACGTTCTGAAAGGATATTAAATTCTAGGAAAGAATACTAAATACTGTATGAAAGTAGACGAAAGAGAAGGAAAGCTAAACCCAATGAAAGGAGAACACTAAGCCATACGAGACGACACTTAACCAAGGATAGAAACAGGACCGTAAATTCTGTGGAAGAAAGGGGATCTTAAATGAGGCAGGAGCAGTGAACAGTAAGTACTAAACAAGTAAGGTTACTCTTGCTCCCCCATGAAGAAATAAATACATGTGTATTTATTTCATCACGGGGGGAGCAAGAGCTACCCTCCTTGTGTATTACTTTCTGTGGAAAAAAGCTGCTGAGTCCTAATAAAAGGATCCACATGCAGACTCCTCAATGCCATATCAGTCTTTCTGTGGAATGCGGACTACTCAGACAAGGAGGAACCAGGTGCGCACAAAGGAAATAGTTCTGGAACAGGATCAAAGACTTCCTAAGCAGCTCTGCAGCAAAACCCCAAAGATCTGAAAACATGCGTCCACGTTCCAGATCCCGGAAACATGAGGCCTGCGACATCCACTGAGGGGTCTTTGATACTTTCCTGAACCATCCACTCGGGTGCCTACTGTTTTGTATCCTTGTTCAACAGAAGACTGCCATAGGAAACAAGAACATCCATGGCAATCATACGAAAGAGACTGTAACTAGGAAAGACACAGGCATTAAACCCTGGGAAAGAAAACACTAAAACCTAGAAAAGAAGTCACCAAGTCCTGGGAAAGAAAAATACACCAAACCCTGGAAAATGTGAAGACACAAAACACTGGGAAAGAGGACATTAAACCCTAGAAAGAATAGAAAACTATACTACATGGAACCCTGGCGATGAAGGAAACACCCAACCAAGGAGAGAACGGCGATGTTCCTGGGGAGTGGATGTGGTAGGTAGGTTGGATGTGTGTGATGGTAGTGATGGTAGTGTGTGTGTGTGGTATGGTGGTGGTAGTGTGTGGGGTGTGGTGTGGTGTGTGGTGTGTGTGGTTGGTGTGGTGGTGGTGTGGTGTGGTGGTGGTTAGTGGTGGTGTGTAGTGGTGGTGGTGTGTATGGTGTGTGTGTGGTGTGTGAGTGTGGTGGTGGTGGTGGTGTGTGGTTGGTGTGGGGTGTGTGTGGTTTTGGTGGTGGTGTGTGTGTGTGGTGGTGTATGGTGGTGGTGTGGTTGGTGTGGTGTGGGTGGTGGTGTTTGGTGTGGGTAGGTGGTGTGGTTTGTAGTGGTATGGTGGTGGGTGTGGTATTGGTGTGGTGGGGTAGTGTGGTGGTGTGGTGGTGGTGTGGTGTCGTGGTAAGTGGTGGGCCTGGGCCAGTTTGGCCTGGATAGGGTAGGGTCAGGGAAGGTCAGTGAGGGTCGGGGAGGTCAATCTGGCCTGGGCCACCTAGCGCTGGGCCAGATTGGCCAAGGCTGGCCTGGGCCTAAGCTGGCCTAGGCCTGGGCCCTGGCCATGGGTAGGGTAGGTAGTAGGGTCGGGAAGGGTCAGCCTTGCCTTGGCCACCTAGCCTGAGCCAGTTTCACCTGGGCTGGCCTGGGAGTCTAGGAAGAGAACAAGAGCAGTAAAACACTTCTTGTTCAAATAACCACCTTTCCCAGACACATGAACAATCTGACCCCCAGCTGGCCGATGACCGATCCACGGATACCTCCAATTCTCTTGCCTCACAATCACGTCATGAAAAGATAAACATCCCCTGCACACTGGTTCCAGGATGCACAGCAACTCCTTCAACTGCATCCATCTATGGAACACAACAGAAGGCAGCCAGCAACTCTGATTCCCGGGAACCATCACCCTGACTGATGAATCACCAGAAAAGGGAATCATGCGCAGAATGAATGGCAATGGTTACACCAGAGACAAATATGTACATATACATCTATATGTACGTATTTCTCTAGCCAGGCTTCTTTAGTACCCCCTGCCCCTTCCTCTGCTCCCCACTTATTCAACTAATCCAACACAACATCCAGTCACTAACAGAACTAAAGGCATGCAGTGGCGTTGTTGAAAGATCCGTGTGGAAGAGAGACCCGATTTGTAACACGAATCGCGAATCGGCCACGAATCAGGGGCGAAATTTAGACATCCTCGACAGGAAACACGAGCGACGTTAAGGCCTATACTGAAGCCAGTTCCACGGGACCTCCGGTGTGAACTCCATGCTGATATGACCGCCATGACAGGTTCTCCTGCAAAACAAGGGGTACTCAGACAGTACCAGGGGATCCCAAGAGACACTTCAGGAAATGCATGCCTTTCCTGAAGCATCTCGTCTGGTACCACTGTTCTGTACCTTTGGTCCGCAGACAACTGTCACAGAAACCAGAGCAGCCATGTGTCACACAGGAAGGCCAGTGGCACTCTGCTCTATGAACTACAGCTCTGACACCTCCAGGGTCCCCACACCCTGATAGCTCCCACGCGCAGGAGCCTGTCATGTCAAGCTGATGCCACCGCAAAATGGATCTCATGGTAAGGCCATTCCGATCCATTCAGACCGTTTTATCTAAATACTCCGCCAGAGATATTTCTCTGTATATGTCTCCGACTACGCGGCGCCAAAGTTTCTTATCCACACAGAAGTTCAACATCGCAGCATCCTGCACATCTTCAGTCTTGCCAGGAGCTAAATGATGCGCTGGAACGGCCCTCCCTCAACCCCTACCTCCCCCACCCCCAAAGCTACTAAAGCCTAGCCAAAGCCACCATTCTGCACCAGACTCCCTGTCCTAACAACCCACCATCCAAGGTGACAAGCACCTGGGAGTCTGAAGTTCTCTGAAACGCCTTCTGCTGTATCCCACAGAGAGATGTAGTCAAAGAAGGCACCGTACACTGTGGTTCCTGCTTACAGAAGACCCCCACCGATCCATGACAGACTGTGAGGCAACAGAATGTGCAATCTGCGCAAAACGTGGCAATGACAAAATGAAAACCACACTCTTCACGCATCAAATGAAAGCGACACTGCCGGAGAGCCTCTTCAAGACTTCCCACAGACCTCGGTACAAGCACCAAGGCGAAGTGCTGGACAATAAAACACCCTAGGTCTGAACGTTGGACACGCATATTTCAGTTCAGACCTCAACACACACGGCCAAACAGGCCTTAGTGTAAAATACCAGAGTCCCCACTCTTGTGAACCTCGGTTTAGTCTCATTCAAAGGACTGTAAGGGAGATGGAGTCAGAACCAATGCCAACTCCGAGTGAAAAATCCCCCTGTACCGAAACGGCCCGGCGGGGATTTCAACCACCCCAGGATCACCAAGATTATGAGTCCGGCGCTCTACCACTGAGCTATTCCGACCCCCTGGTATGGTGTGGTGTGTCGTTGTGTGTTGTGTTCTGGTGTGGTGTGGTGTAATGTGATGTTTTGGTGGTGTGGAGTGGGGTGGCGTGTTTTATGAGGATGTGGTGGGTTGGGGGTTGGGAATGTGTGGTGTGGGGTTGTGTACTGTGGAGTGGCGTGGTGTGTGTGTGGTGCATTGTGTTGTGCATTGTGTTGTGGTGTGGTGTGTGTTATTGTGTGGTGAGGTTGTGTGTTGTAGTGTGGTGTGTGTCGTGTTTCGTGGTGTAGTGGAAGTGTGGTAGTGATGTGTTGTGGTGTGTAAAGGTGTGGTGAGGGTGTGGTGGGGTGCTGTGTTGTGGTCGGGGTGTAATGGGGGCGGGTTGTGTTGTGGTGGGGAAAAGAAGAGGGCACTGAATCCATAAAATGAAGAAAGACTAAACACTGTGGAATAAAGAAGTCACTAAGTACTGTGGACGTTGTGGGCATAAAGCCTGGGAAAGAAGGCATGGACCCTGGGAAAGGACAGAACACTAAAGCCTGGTAAAAGAAAAACGCACTAAACCCAGGAAAAAAGACACGTGATCTTAGGACAGAAAACCCCTGGGAAAGAAGGTGGCACTAAATCCTAGGAAAGAAGACATAATACTCTAAGAAAGAAGACCCAAAATCCTGGAAAAGAGATCCACGCAAAGAATCACTGAAGACTAGAAAGTTACGAAAGGTACAACCCAATTA
>CM065731.1:51360403-51412903 GCA_033310375.1 Conus canariensis
AATATTTCTAAAAACCCATTAAGACAAAAAATCTGACTGCTTTATTGCAGGGATGCACACCCCTGAGAACAAAAAAGGACAACGATCAATGCCATGATGGTTATAAATACCCATTATACACCCTTTTAATAATCTTTATAGTCGAAAAAGTATGACTGATGTTCCAAGTACCTACTTAATTGGGGAACAAAATGGAAATGTAACAGTTCTGCTACTATAATGACATTCAAATTAACAACTTTAACAAGTAGTGGCGCACCTTCTCTCTGGTCTGCGATCCTCGTGGTCGTCTGGCACCGCTTCCTGTTTGGTCCTGCCACAAAAAAACTGTGTTGAAATACTTACGAAGAAAATTCTAACTACACATCAAGAAAGAAGACATTCACACCTATGAATAACTATATTCCAGAAAAGGATGCATTAAACCCTAAGAAAGGAGAAGTCGACGTACGACGACGTAATTCTCGTAAGAAAGAAAATATGTTAAACTCTGTGAAAGAATACTTCCAATCATATAATCACAAAGGCACTGAATCGTGCGAAAGAGGATACAAAAGCCATGAAAGTATGGTGAACCCTATAAGAGAAACAAGTAGAACTCTGTGAAAAGGTAATACTAAACCCTAGAGCTAAGAACAATACAGAGGACAAAAGGACACTGAATTCGATAGAAAGAGACACACTAAGTCATCACAAAAAACGACACTAGGCCCTTTGTAAAGAGGACACTAAACTCTATGCAAGAAAGGCATTCTACCTGTGAAAGGACAACAGACCATGGAAAAGAAGATGACAGAAACATCAATAAAAGACAATAGTCCATATGAAAGAACACAACACAAAGGGTCTTAAAAAGCAAGATTGGACATAAAATCCATACAAAGGAAGAGCATAAACTTACAGAAGGGGACACTACACAAAACGAATGAACAGTACACTGAATCTATGAAAGGAGAAAACACGAGCCCATGTGAAAAAAGAGGACGCTAGCCCGTATCAAAGGAGATAACACTAGCCCCTGCGAAAGAAGAGGACGCTAACCCCTATGAAAGGAGTGAACACTAGCTCCTGTGAAAGAAGTCTCCAACCCCTATGAAAGGAATGAACACTAGCCCAAAGAAGAGGAGAGAACACTAGCTCCTGTGACAGTAGAGGACGCTAACCCCTGTAAAAGGACAGAACAAGAGAACACTAGCCTCTGTGAAAGAAAAGGAAGCAAAAACCTTTAAAAGGAGAGAACACTAGTCCTTGTGAAAAAAGAGGACGCTAATCCCTATGACAGGACACAACACTAGCCCCTGTGAAAGAAGAGGACTCTAACCCCTATGAAAGGAGAGAACACAAGCCCCTATGAAAGAAAAGAACACTAGCTCTGTGAAAGAAGAGGACACTAACCTTTATGAAATTCTACACCCTGCGAAAAACGTTCTGAAAGGATATTAAATTCTAGGAAAGAATACTAAATACTGTATGAAAGAGAAGGAAAGCTAAACCCAATGAAAGGAGAACACTAAGCCATACGAGACGACACTTAACCAAGGATAGAAACAGGACCGTAAATTCTGTGGAAGAAAGGGGATCTTAAATGAGGCAGGGAGCAGTGAACAGTAAGTACTAAACAAGTAAGGTTAATCTTGCTCCCCCATGAAGAAATAAATACATGTGTATTTATTTCATCACGGGGGGAGCAAGAGCTACCCTCCTTCTCCATTACTTTATGTGGAAGAAAGTTGCCGAGTCCTAATAAAGGGATCCGCATGCAGACTCCTCAATGCCATGTCAGTCTTTCTGTGAAATGCGTACTACTCAGACAAGGAGGAACCAGGTGCGCACAAAGGAAATAGTTCTGGAACAGGATCAAAGGCTTCCTAAGCAGCTCTGCAGCAAAACCCCAAAGACCTGAAAACATGCACCCACGTTCCAGATCCCGGAAACATGAGGCCTGCGACATCCCTGGAGGGGTCGTTTGATACTTTCCTGAACCATCCACTCGGGTGCCTACTGTTTTGTATCCTTGTTCAACAGAAGACTGCCATAGGAAACAAGAACATCCATGGCAATCATACGAATGAAGGCTGTAACCTAGGAAAGACACAGGCATTAAACCCTGGGAAAGAAAACACTAAAACCTAGAAAAGAAGTCACCAAGTCCTGGGAAAGAAAAATACGCCAAACCATGGAAAATGTGAAGACACAAAACACTGGGAAAGAGGACATTAAACCCTAGAAAGAAAAGAAAACTATACTACATGGAACCCTGGCGATGAAGGAAACACCCATAGAGAAGTCGATGATTCCTGGGCATTGTTGGTGTGGTGGTGGAGTTGTGATTGTTGTGTTAGTGGTATGGTGGTGGAAGATGTGGTGGTAATGATTAGTGGGATGGTGGTAGTGTGGTGGTGTGGTGGTCGTGTTGATGGTGCTGTGGTGGTTGTGCTGGGGGTGGTGTTGTGGTGATGTGGTGGTCGTGTTTATGGTGTTTTTGTGGTGGTGTTAGTGCTGGTGGTGGTGGTGGTGGTGGTGTGGTGGTGGTATGGTGGTGGTGTGGTGTGGTGTGGTGGTGGTGGTCGTGTTTATGGTGTTGTGGTGGTTGTGTTAGTGGTGGTGGTGGTGATGTGGTGGTATGGTGGTGGTGTGGTGTGGTGGTGGTGGTGGGGTGGTGGTGGGTTTGTGGTGAGGTTGTGGTGTGGTTGTAGTGGTATGGTGGTGGGTGTGGTATTAGTGTGGTGGTGGTGGTGGTGGTGGTGTGGTGTGGTGGCGGTGTGGTGTCGTGGTAGAGTGGTGATGGCATGGGTTAGGGTAGGGTCAGAGAAGGTCAGTAAGGGTCGGGGAGGGTCAATCTGGCCTGGGCCACCTAGCCTGGGCCAGATTGGCCAAGGCTGGACTGGGCCTAAGCTGGCCTAGGCCTGGGCCCTGGCCATTGGGTAGGGTAGGGTAGGGTCGGGAAGGGTCAGCCTTGCCTTGGCCACCTAGCCTGAGCCAGTTTCAAATAGGCTGGCCTGGGAATCTAGGAAGAGAACAAGAGCAGTAAAACGCTTCAAATGACCACCTTTCCCAGACACATAAACAATCTGACCCCAGCTGGCCGATGACCGATCCACGGATACCTCCAATTCTCTTGCCTCACAATCATGTCATGAAAAGATAAACATCCCCTGCACGCTGGTTCCAGTATGCACAGCAACTCCTTCAACTGCATCCATCTATGGAACACAACAGAAGGTAGCCAGCAACTCTTATTCCGGGAACCATCACCCTGACTGATGAATCACCAGAATTGGGAATCATGCGCAGAATGAATGGCAATGGTTACACCAGAGACAAATATGTACATATACATCTATATGTACGTATTTCTCTGGCCAGGCTTCTTTAGTACCCCCTGCCCCTTCCTCTGCTCCCCACGTATTTAACTAATCCAACACAACATCCAGTCACTAACAGAACTAAAGGCATGCAGTGGCGTTGTTGAAAGATCCGTGTGGAAGAGAGACCTGATTTATAACACGAATCGCGAATCGGCCACGAATCAGGGGCGAAATTTAGATATCCTCGACAGGAAACACGACAGACGTTAAGGCCTATACTGAAGCCAGTTCCACGGGGCCTCCAGTGTGAACTCCATGCTGATATGACCGCCATGACAGGTTCTCCGCAAAACAAGAGGTACTCAGACAGTACCAGGGGATCCCAAGAGACACTTCAGGAAATGCATGCCTTTACTGAAGCATCTCGTCTGGTACCACTGTTCTGTACCTTTGGTCCGCAGACAACTGTCACAGAAACCACAGCAGCCATGTGTCACACAGAAGGCCAGTGGCACTCTGCTTTATGTACTACATCTCTGACACCTCCAGGGTCCCCACACCCTGATAAGCTCCCACGCGCAGGAGCCTGTCAAGCTGATGCCACCGCAAAATGGATCTCATGGTAAGGCCATTCCGATCCATTCAGACCGTTTTTTCCAACTACGCGACGCCAAAATTTCTTATCCACACAGAAGTTCAACACCGCAGCATCCTGCACACTTTCAGTCTTGCCAGGAGCTAAATGATGCGCTGGGACGGGCTTCCCTCTAACCCCTAACACCCCCCAAGCTACTAAAGCCTAACCAAAGCCACCCTTCTGCACTAGACTCCCTGTCCTAACAACCCACCATCCAAGGTGACAAGCCACCTGGGAGTCGAAGTTTCTGAACACCTTCTGCTGTATCCCACAGAGAGATGTAGTCAAAGAAGGCACCATACACCATGGTTCCTGCTTACAGAAGACCCCACCAATCCATGACAGACTGTGAGGCAACAGAATATAGAGATCTCCGCAAAACGTGGTAACGACAAACTGAAAATGATACTCTTCACGCATCAAAAGAAAATGACCACTGCCGGACAGCCTCTTCAAGACTTCCCACAGACCTCGGTACAAGCACCAAGGCGAAGTGCTGGACAAAATTAAACATCCTAGGTCTGAACGTTGGACACGCATATTTCAGTTCTGACCTCAACACACACGGCCAAACAGGCCTTAGTGTAAAATACCAAAGTCCCACTCTTGTGAACCTCGGTTTATCGTCTCATTCGAAGGACTGTAAGGGAGATGGAGTCAGAACCAATGTCAACTCCGAGTGAAAAATCCCCCTGTACCGAAACGGCCCAGCGGAGATTCAAACCTGCAACCCCAGGATCACCATATTACGAGTCCGGCGCTCTGCCACTGAGCTATTCCAACCCCTGATATGGTGTGGTGTGTCGTTGTGTGTTGTGTTCCTGTGTGGTGTGGTGTAATGTGATGTTTTGGTGGTGTGAGGTGGGGTGGAGTGTTTTATGAGGATGTGGTGTGTTGGGGGTGTAGGGTTGTGTGCTGTGGGGTTGTGTGCTGCGGAGTGGTGTGGTGTGTGTGTGGTGCATTGTGTTGTGTATTGTGCTGTGGTGTGGTGTGTGTTGTGTGGTGATGTTGTGTGTTGTGGTGTGGTGTGTGTCGTGTTTTGTGGTGTGGTGGAGATGTGGTAGTGGTGTGATGAGGGTGTGGTGAGGGTGTGGTGTGCGTGTGTGTGGGGGGGGGGGGTGTTGTGTTGTGGTCGGGGTGTAATGGGGTGGGTTGTGTTGTGGTGGGGAAAAGAAGAGGGCACTGAATCCTTGGAACGAAGAAAGACTAAACACTGTGGAATAATGAAGGCCTTAAGTACTGAGAAAGAAGAGGTACTAAAGATTGGGAAAGAAGGCATCGAACCCTGGGAAAGAACAGAACACTAAAGCCTGGTAAAAGAAAAACGCACTAAACCCAGGAAAGAAGACACGTGATCTTAGGACAGAAAAACCCTGGGAAAGAAGGTGGCACTAAATCCTAGGAAAGAAGAAGACATAATACTCTGAGAAAGAAGACCCAAAATAGGGGAAAAGACGACGCACGGAAAGAATCACTGAAGACTAGAAAGTTAGGAAAGGTACACCCCAATTTTTAAAAAAAAAGACGAGCATCAGCTGTGGAAAATATGGGACACTAGTTCCTGAAGAAAAGGACACAAACATCTGTGAATCAAGAAAATACTAAACCCTGAATAAGAAGATTAGCATCTGAGATCGAAGAAGATTCTAGTACCGCAGAAAGGAGATTTTAAACCTGTGAGCGTCGAAAATACACCCCCTGTAAAAGACAGTAGAACTTTTGTGAGGAAAGGCGATACTAAACTCTGGGAAAGAAGACAATGAATCCTGGGATAGAAGACGACACAACTCTACACAAGGAAACACTAAACTCTTATGACAGCACGCATAACTATGAAAGAAAGGGACAGCTACACTGGAAGAAGTGTAAAGACGAGAGAGAAGAACAAGCCAAAAATCAGGAACAATACTCCCCCATTTGTGGTTAGCCGCATCCACTGAGTTCGTTCACATGGCCTGGTCTCCGTTGTCCGTAGATGAAGCAGCTCCTTCCCCCGTTGATGTAGCAGTGTCTTGCCCCCGTCAATACATAATCAGTATCTTCAGTTCAGATCTTATTCCATCTGCAAACAAATCTGATTCATTCAATTCATCAATACTAACTTAGTTTAAGAAACATTTTTAGTTTGTGCTTTTTCCATCTGACTATATTTTGTTTTACGCTATGTATTATGGGGAACCGAGTGAAAGCTTGGTGTTGTCTTCAATGTGTGTGAGGTGTGTGAGTTGTGTGTGTGTGTGTGTGTGTGTGTGTGTGTGTGTGTGTGTGTGTGTGTGTGTGTGCGTGCGTGCGCGCGTGTGCGCGGGCGCACGCATGCTTGCCTGCCTGTCAATGCATGCAGTAATGCGCTTTTACTATGGTGACGAGAGGTGCATTTAGAGAACACGTCATAACAATATATGTGTTCTCTTTAGCTTTCACCCCCAGGTTAAAACAAACAAACAAAAAACCGAACAAATGGTATGTGCGTGTGTTGCGGGTCAGGGTGGGGGTGGGAGTCTGAGGGTTTCCGCTTAGTTTAAACTTCCAGTCTTGACACGTTGACAAGAAATCGGCCCTGGTTGTCAGCTTACTGCACGATGCCGGTTCCCAGAGAAATCAGCCCTGGTTGTCAGCTTACTGCACGGATGCCGGTTCCCAGAGAAATCAGCCCTGGTTGTCAGCTTACCGCACGGATGCCGGTTCCCAGAGAAATCAGCCCTGGTTGTCAGCTTACCGCACGGATGCCGGTTCCCAGAGAAATCAGCCCTGGTTGTCAGCTTACCGCACGGATGCCGGTTCCCAGAGAAATCACCCTGGTTGTCAGCTTACCGCACGGATGCCGGTTCCCAGAGAAATCAGCCCTGGTTGTCAGCTTACCGCACGGATGCCGGTTCCCAGAGAAATCAGCCCTGGTTGTCAGCTTACCGCACGGATGCCGGTTCCCAGAGAAATCAGCCCTGGTTGTCAGCTTACTGCACGGATGCCGGTTCCCAGAGAAATCAGCCCTGGTTGTCAGCTTACTGCACGGATGCCGGTTCCCAGAGAAATCAGCCCTGGTTGTCAGCTTACTGCACGGATGCCGGTTCCCAGAGAAATCAGCCCTGGTTGTCAGCTTACTGCACGGATGCCGGTTCCCAGTGAAATCAGCCCTGGTTGTCAGCTTACTGCACGGATGCCGGTCCCAGAGAAATCAGCCCTGGTTGTCAGCTTACTGCAGGATGCCGGTTAGATAATCACCTTCAGCTTACTGCACGATCGTTCCAGAGAAATCGCCCTGGTTGTCAGCTTACTGCACGGATGCCGATTCCCAGTGAAAAATAAAAGCAGCAGAAAATCAAAGAGGCTCACAGTATTAAGAACAACTGGTTTTTCAACCGCCGTTTCTTCTAAGGTACTTCACACGATACACCCATGTCAGAATGCCAGACGTTCAAGCCGACACACTGCCGACACCGCCGATTTCTTAACTGGTGCTCAAAATTAATAATCAGCCAGAACCACCTTCTTGATTCTGCCGCTGTTTTTTTCAGTCTGCTATACTGGGCCCAATGGTAAAGTAGCGGTGGAATGAGTCGACCTAAAATACACTTTTTATCATGCAACTCGTAGGAATTTGGGTCCGGCCGGAGCAGTTCTCTTCTGCCATTTGATCGTCGAGCCAGAAATAATCACCTGCGTACCAGCAGATCTGATCTTTAGCTCATGATGCTAAATGCAGACAAAGCCTTTCGCCATGCCAAGGCATGCCATGAAATGCTTTTAAAGCACAAAATAGTTTGAAATTGTTACTTATCATCGAATGTCAGATGAAGACTCAAATCTGGGTCACACACAGCTACAGAGGAAAACTGAAACTATGCAGGACCCTTAAAGGCAATGAAAACTGTCCCTCGTGTCTTAAAATTTTGTCTTTCCTACCCAATGGTCTAAGCTAAATGCTGTCCGTAAGGTAGAAAAACGCACATGAAAGAGGCAGAATACAGTAAAAAATTTTCGGAGATCCTGTTCTGGCATATCTCAGACATATTTCATTGTTCAAGCAAACTGAAATATATCTTTTTTTTCTAATCCACGCGTATAAAAGTCGAAAGACATATCCCATTCCTTGGTAAGGAAACCCAGCATAGATAACGGGACGTTCGAATTTTAAGAAATGATACAAAACGAGACCAGACGGTTTGGGTCAATTTCTGAATTTCGGATCTCTCTCTCTCTCTCTCTCTCTCTGTCTCTCTCTCTCTCGCTCGCTCGCTCGCTCTGTATTTGTATGTGCGCGCGCGTGTGCGTGCGTGCGTGAGTGCGCACGCGCGCGCGCGTGCAGATATTTTTTTTTTTAAATCATGACCAACGGCGCTTATGGACATGTGTGGATCTCATATCCCTTCACTTCCAGCCATCTGCGAGGATCGCACTAAAACTTCAACAGTGGTGTGTTAAAGTTGTGCATCACAGAACTGGGAGCAGTACTTTTGATAAAGAAACAAAAGAAGAAAAGAAAACATAACCATGAGCCATGCTTTGGTGTCATTTGTTTGATAAACTCACTCACAGACACTGGCGCCTGTGACAAGATGAGTAAGTGTTAGGTAGGTCCTCTAGGGGAAGGACTAGGGATAATTTCTCAATGAGAATTACCTTAACATTTCACCTACACCCTCTCTCTTACTAGTGGTGGAAGGAGCAACTTTCCGATACTAGTCATCGAAGAAATTTTTATTTTTTACCGGGACTGGGTAAAATACTAAACAGTGGCTCTGAGATAGTTTTCCTTAGGCCTGTACTCTTATAAGTATTGTAGCTCCGAGAGACAGAACTGAAGAGAGAAGTTCAAACATTCAACATTTGATTGAACAACAAAGAACTGCCACAAGTTAAGCGCACTTTCACACATCAACTTTTATTGTTTACACATAGGTAAGTATTAGGGGTCAATTCCATAGGCTAGGGTTTAATTCTCATGGACTACCACAATGAGTGGACCCTTCCACACTCCTACTTTACTCGTTTGCACTCAGTGCCACAAGCTTAAGTTGGCATATAGGGGGGGGGGGGGGGGGGGGGGGGGGGTTCAGTCTAAGTTACACTGAATGTATATGGTTATTATACATCCACTTCGTTTGCAAATCACCCGGTGACTGTAGCCAGAGTGGTACTCATAGACTGGTTCTCCCTATGTCATCATAAAGGAGGGCAAGGGTCTGATGGGTTTGAGTCCAGGTGGTAAGCTAACTTAGCTTTGCTTCGGAGAGGGTACTTGATCTCTCCTGTGGTTGGTGACTGCCCCACTGGTGTAGATTGGTTGTCTGGTGTCGCCCTGGTGTTGGGCTTTTGGTCCCGCATGTGTAGCTTGGTACGCCGGACGCTGCAGAATGAGATCACGTGTCCAGGATAGTACCGATGGCCTGGTATCGCGTGACCCAGGATAGGGTGACCAGAAATCGCGTGTCCAGGATAGGGTGACCAGGATCCCAGTTCTGCGATAAAGAGAACTTGGTCTGTAGGTGAGAATCTGATGGCTGGTTTGTCGAGTGCACACATTTACCCTGGTTTACTTTCAGCACAGGTGTGAGACTCAGCCAGCAAAGTATTCTCTATGGTAGAGTTTCTGCTATAACTATTAATCTCCACTTTTGTTTAAAGACTAAGTTAAGCTTACAAAAGGGTAGGAGACAGTAATTCTATGTTACATAGTTTCAGTCAAACAACTCTTCCATGTTTCTTATGAATTAAATCACACTGACTTGGGCTACACTTAGTCCAAGTACACATGTGGTGTAGACTTAAAGTCATACACTACAAATCATTCCAACAATCACCAGTGTTTATAAATCAGGGTAGCAGTTCTTAACCTAGTACAGGCATACTGTTTTCCTGACCAAAATTAACCATTTAATTATTATCTTAACAGACAGAATTGCCTACTGGCAAAAGTCAGGGTGAATACAAAGAACAGTGATCAGACAGTTAACAAAGAATCATAACCACTGGGAGAGAGCTTTTGCCATATGATGGCAAGCAAACTCCTACACAGAATAATCATTCATCAGTTTGATACATGTTGCTAAGCATTTGTACAAATCTACAATGTTAACACACACAGCATACATAGAATCAATACATAGATTCGAAAAGGTAAAACAGAGTTCCAACTCACTTTTCCTGGGAATGAACAGTGAATGACTGGAGATCAGCGAGGTTACCGGATTGTCCCACGCCTTCTCTAGTTGTCTTTTTTGTCTTCCTCTGGTCTGGTCTACAGGTAGTCTTGAGGTGTCAGTGAAGGTGAGCCCTGTGTGTCTGGTATATATGAATTCTAACTGCGGAATTCTATTTTGACAACCTGTCACTCACACATCAGGGGTGAGAGGGGGAGGGATCTAGTCTTATCACTAGTCGCCTCGGGAACCGTTTGATCCTAATTGGCATAGCTCACGGACATCCGCGGCCAGTTTAATTTATGCGTCCATATGGATACATACTATCGTGGAACGATTCCCGTGACATACGTTATAGTTCAAATCTACAAGACTGAAAAGTATGCTGATCTGGCAAACAGCCTGAGGAGAGAAGGCTATCAGGTCAAAGTCCTCACTGCAGAAAATGGAGCTAGGGGGTTTGTAGGAACGTCTGCATACAGCCTCATGAAACAGCTCTCAGTTGCAGGGAGGGAAAAAAACAGAGCCCTGAAAGCAATGGCAGAAGCGGCAGAGAGGTGTTCAAGCTGGATCTGGTCAAGGAGGAACAAAAGTGAACTTCATAAGGCTTAATTTCCCTACAAATATCTGGTGTCCCTGTGGCTCAGTGGTTAAAGCGCGAGTCATTAAGTGGAAAATGAGCATGTCCAGAGGGTCATGGGTTCGAATCCCAGCCATGGCTCGTCCCAAGATGGAAAAAAAATTTAAAAAAAAGGGGGGGCAGCAGAGGGGCATACGGAGTCATGAACCGGAGCCTAGAGTGTCTGGAGATAAGGGCCGAAACACTTGCTTGAAGGGGGCTCCTCTTCTGAGGACTCTCTGCTGCCGCGCTCTCCACGAGTTTCTTTCTACATCCAGTGCACGAACTGTAGATATGAAGGGGAGGGGGGGGTGTGAGTGGTGGTGGGGGAAGAGCACGGCAGAGGCGTCGCGCCTTTGTTTTCACGGGATAGAGGGGGGATGGTGTGTGAAGCTAGCGCCTGGAAGGGAGGCGGGGTGGGGGGGGGGGGTGAGACAGGCAATTGCCACAATGAAATTGAAATTTCACTGCGTCGTAGCTACTCAGAGTGGGGAAGGAGAGTAGAGAAAAGAACGACAGGCATCACGCATTTCCCATGACGCAATCTTTTTCTTCGTCATAGATCGTGTCAGCTGGGCGATTCGCACCGTCGTAAACAAGAGAAAGGGGGGGGGGGGGGAGGGGGTTTGAGAGAGGGGAGTGGGTATAGATTTGAAATCCTTTTTTTTTTTTTTGGTTTGGGGTTTTAGTGGGACCGATCGGATGGTTTTTTCAAGCGTTTCGTCACAGCGCCCACATACACAGCAGAGCGGACGAACGACAGGGGAGGGGAAGGGAGGGGCAGAGGGGGTTCTGAATTTCCCTCCCCTGGATGGTCAAAACTGCATTTTCGCCATGTTGCTCCTCTCCCTTTTCCCCATCCCCTACCCTGGGGAGGGACCCCCAGACCCCCCTTTGAAAAACCACTTCTGATGTGTGAATTATCCAACGGGTGGTGTTTCTTTCGTAAGAGGAGACGTCACCACCACAACTACCACCCTCACTTTAACACAAAAAAAAAAAGGACAGCAGAGGCCCCCTGTACCCCCCCCCCCCCCCCACTACCACCACCACCCCATCTCCCTCTCGATTTAAAAGTAGTTTGGAGGAGTGTGTACATACGGAATTGGTCGCTTATGTTTTTTTTTTTTGTTGTTGTTGTTGTTT
Source organism: Conus canariensis (assembly GCA_033310375.1). Taxonomy (NCBI): domain Eukaryota; kingdom Metazoa; phylum Mollusca; class Gastropoda; order Neogastropoda; family Conidae; genus Conus; species Conus canariensis. Next base: position 51,372,251 of record CM065731.1, read on the forward strand.
TTTGTTGTTTTTTTTTTGCTTTGATACCGAGCCTTTAATATTTAACTACCATTGTTATCATGTTTGGGAGGGGGGGAGGTTGCGGGGGGGGGGGAGGGGGAGGGGGAGAGAGAGAGAGGGAGGGAGAGAGAGAGAGAGAGAGAGAGAGAGAGAGAGGTGTGTGTGTGTGTGTGTGTGTGTGTGTGTGTGTTGCAACACAAAAAGAAGCCAGCAGATATTCTCCATCTCTCTCGTTACTTGGGAAAAACTGAAATGAAAGAAAATAATTAAGTCTCTTGTTTAATCCATGTTGTTTTCTTTGTACAAGCAACACATTGTCAGAGTGAGTGTGCCAGTTCACCACACATAGAACACTAACAAACCCAGACACTTTGTATCAAACGCCGAAACATTAAAATCTGCACACACAAAAATGTCCATTTGTAAATTAACAAACAGACTAAGCATGGTGTGTATGGGACTGGTTCGGAAAAAAAATAGTAGTGGAAATTGTTTTTGGTTTTTTTGCTTTTTATTTTTTAGGCAAATGAAGAGGACAGTGTGAAGCACCAAAAAATGAAGAGGTGGATTTTGGCCTTAGGGAAAAAAAAAAAAAAAGAAAGAAAGAAAATGACCGCCTTAGGTGCTCCATTGATCCGATAACTGATGCCTTAAAAAAAAAAAAAGCCAAATGAAAAAAAAAAAAAAAAAAAGTAGTTTGGAAAAGAACACTCAACCATACCCGAGCCCTCTGTCTAGGGGATTCTCTTGTGTTGTCGGCTCTGGTCCTGGTGGAGGTCTCTGCGGGCGGCAGTGCTCCCTCCTCCCAGCGGTTCTCTTTCCCCTGGCATGTCCTCTCGTTTCTGGTGCCTGTTGCTCTTCGTAGCGGTCGCCCTTGTTCCCCGTCTGGAATAAAAATCCCTCCATGATTTCTTTTTCTCGCTCATATTCCATCGTTTAAGCAATCGTGGAAACGTACAATTTTTGTTGCACCGGTGTACCGAACATGAGAAGCTGGGTGGTTTTTTTCGTTCTTCTTCTTGTCCTAAATGTTATCTGTTTTTGCCTGATGAAGACCCAAGAGGTCGAAATGCATTGTGTTTTGTCCTGTACTTTGTTGGTCTATGTCCCTGACAGGAACTAACCCCGTCTTTTTCTAAATTTTGCTTCATTTTCCGCCCTCAGTCACTCTGTTTTGAAACCTATTTATTGATCTTTCTGTCGAGAGCTTGTCTTCTCTTACGGGGAGTAAATGTGGATGTAGCCAATTCTTCACGACTTTAGGCTTATTTGTGCGAATTGTCTCCTAGTTTCTTTTTCAGAATGATCTGGTGTCTGGGGCAGAGCGGGATATGGACATGCGAGCATGTCGAATGGCTCTCCGCCTGTACAAAGTACCTTAAGGAGATCGCCCTCACACTGACGTCACAAAGTCTGATCAGCCTCTACAGAGGGGTGCCGTAGTCAAATGGTTAGAGCATTTGCCCGCGGAGGCGACGGCTGTGAGTTCGAACCACACATGGCGTCGGATTTTTTTCGGCTCGAAAACCCTCTCTGTAGGCAGCAGTAAACGGGTACCCGGTTCACTTTAGAGAAGGTTAGAGACGGCGAAAGACCAAAGATAGGCTGCACCTTCCAACATGCCATGCCATAGACACGGTGAATCTCTAACTGTTCACTGCCCCTATGGTCGAAAGTCTATGAGAACTTTAGACCTTTTATTGGCGCAGTGCGGTGGTTAGTGTCGGGAGTCGCAGGCTGGGAGGTCGTAGGTTCGAGTCCCGTCAGAGGCGTCCCCCCCCCCCCCCCCCCCCCCCCCCCCCCCCACGCCCTGGCCGGATTTAGTCTTAAGTGAACGTGTTATTTTTTTTTTTCTTATCTCAAACAGAAAGACACGTCCAGAGTCCCATTTCATTCACTTAATGGATAACTGGTACTGAAGCCTAGCAAGACACTTGGATGCTCAAAAGGGAATCTGTGATCTGAAATAGAGACAATTTGACCCAAACATTTAGATTTGTTCTTTTTGCTTGTTGTGGATGCAGGTTTCTTTTTAACAACTTGTTCAGGGTAGACCAAGTACTGGCAAAACATTTAAACAGTCTCGGTCAGTTAGCAGTCAAGTATTTATTCCCAGTTCTCTCTCAAGCTCTTTTTTTTTTTTTTAGATCAAACCAAATAGGAATATGCTAAATGCGTACATTACAGCTTGAGGCAAACAAATGTTTATTACTTTATTTGGGGGACTCAGCTACCACACTGTGTGATGCTAGCGGGTCGGCCTGCTCCACTGGTCTGCAACTTGTCAAAATGTAAGAACTCGTAGCCTGACAATTAAAATCCTTCTTTTACAAAAAAAAAGGGAAGGGGGGTTGGGTGGGAGGCGTTAAAAAATCAAGGTCGGCATTGATGCAGTAAAACTTTGAGGATGCTTTGAAATGGCAAGGGAACATACGCCTTTACCTTTTCATTTCACTAAAAATACGCTGTAATATTTGACGGAAAACTTTAACGTAAAAAGGGTGTTAAAGTAAATTTTACAGGTGTCCAGGCGGGTGGAGAGAGAGCGACCGAGAGAGAGAGAGAGAGAGAGAGAGAGAGAGAGAGAGAGAAGAGATGGGGGGAGGGGGGAAGGAGAGACAGGCAGACAGCAGACAGAGACAGACGAACAAATGAACGGATGGGCGGGACGGTCAGACAGACACAGAGACAGGGGGGATGAACACGAAAATATAAGAAAAAATGTATAAAACGCATTGGACACAGAAATTTACAGACACCAAGCAGTGAAGAGAGAGAGAGAGAGAGAGAGAGAGAGAGGATGGCTGCAAAACGAAAAGCAAAAAGAAACTGAAGGAGATCAGTATGGAGGGGTGTGCATGCAAATCCTGCCTTTATGAGCTTACCGACAACCGATTTAAAATTAGGAGATATGAGGTGTGGAAGGGCAGAGAGAAAGAGACAGAGAGAGAGGGGGGGGGGAGGGAGGGGGGAGGGGGAGAGAGAGAGAGAGGGAGGGAGGAAGAGGGAGGCAGAGAGGGAGAGACAGACAGAGAGACGGCTAGAGACAGAGAGAAGGAGGGGGGGAGAGATGGATGATGTAATGCTTCTTGCTGGTAGCCAAGCAAGGGAAGCCACTATCAGGGAGGAAGGGAGGAACAGAGAGAGAAGAGAGAGAGAGAGAGAGAGAGAGAGAGAGTTTTCCTGACAACTTAACCATAACACTGCAAGAATTAAATTAATTTCATCTCGGTAAAAAAAAAAGGAATAAAGGCTGCTAGTTGCAAGCCATACAGATAGTGGAGAAGGGGAGAGGCAGGGAGAGAATAAATCTGGTCAGACTTAGCTTTCCTCAAATCAGCAAACAAGGCCATTTCATTAGGCTACCCTAAACGAACCGACAGGTCATTTTTAAAAGAATCAATATTTTTTCCTATCCCCCCCCTCCCCGTCCATCTACACACATCCTGGTGATTTAGGGAAGCTGTCTTCTACCCCTACCCCTCCATTCTTCTTCCAGCCCCCCTCCCTCCCCCCACTCAATTAAAAACAAAATTTATGTGCTTGACACCCCCCCCCCCCCCCCCACATACACACACCCCATCCCATCGCTAGCGTTCAACTAAAGAAAATCGTAAACATATTCAGCATACATTACATACAGTTTTAACTACCTCCGCCCGTCTCCTTACACACACACACACACACACACACACACACACACACACACACATCAAACCTTGGTAGTATGTTCAGAAGTGAAGGGGAGGGTGGGGAGGCGCGGCGGGGGGAGGGGGGGGGGCGAGGCGGGGAGGCGCGGCGGCCGGAGAGGGCAGCAGACATAATAAATTATTATTTCATCTCGCACGTCCCTTCCCCTCGAGCTTATCGTCAATACAGCCAATCTGATTTACTGAAATGCACTGGCACAGTAAGTTTCTTTATCATGTCAGTGTTTTCTTCTTTTTTTCTTTTTTTCTTTTTTTTTTTTTTGATCATTTCTGCAATCGAACTGTCCTTGATATTTGACGGGAAGAAAGGTTTGGTACGGGAGTGGGGTTTCAAAGGTATTCTTCCCACAAAAAAAAATCATTTTATATATGTAGGCCCTTACTGTTAGATTTAAACGACAAAAAAATGAGGACTTTGAGATCAGTCAAACTGACACTTTACACACATTCAAAACTTCGGTGTGTTCTGATAGCTTCCCTTCAATTTTAACGTGGAATTGGGCATGACAACGAAACTAGTGTCTATTTCAGGACCTTCATTTTCATGATGTGGTTATCAGTCACAGGCTTCCAAACCGACTAAAGGCAGACAAACTTTTTCTCTCTCGCTCTGTCACACTCACACTTACCGACTTGGACCAGCCCTTTGTCGTGTTATCTAACCTCAGTAGAACACAATGGCTTAATAGTATTCGAGAGACGATTCTTCTGAACGTTGTTTATCCTCCATTACTCCGACCAAGTCCCCCGTATTTCAGGCAGTCGACATCCGGCGCTACAACCATTCTAAATAATGATTGGTCAATAATGTTATAATAATGCATCTCATTATTCTACACCCTTCATGCTAAATGCGCGTGAACTCCGAATACCAGGTCAATGCCCTAACGCCACACCCTCACATGCACGTGTTTCACATGGTGTGGAAAGTTGTCAAAAGTGAGCAGTGTTAGTTCACTGACTCTGCTTGTGTGTGTGTGTGTGTGTGTGTGTGTGTGTGTGTGTGTGTGTGTGTGTGTGTTCGAGTGTGTACATGCTATCGTGCGTGTTTGTGTGTGAGGGTTAGCATCTCTCTCCCTCCCTCCCTCCCTCCCTCTTCTCTTTCTCTCTCTTACATCCCTCCAAACATACACATGCGCGCGCGCATGCGTGCGTGTATGTATATGCGTGTGTGTTGGTGAGAATTGGACGAGACAGAGAGAGAGACAGACAGACAGACAGATAGACCGACAGACAGACAAAAAGAAGTCGAAGAAGAAGAAAAGGAAAAGGCGATGAAAGAGGAGGAAGAAGAGATCTTGGAAGGAGGTGAAGGTGGAGGAGGGGGAAGGAAATGGAGGTGAAAGAGGCAAAGAAAGGAAGGGGAAAACAGTTGAGTTCAGTCAGCGTTGTTCATCTACCTCCATATCCCACTGCCCCGCAATCCATCTCTGTGCACATCTTGTGACATTGTCCTTATTGTGCACTCAGATGCATCGATCCGTTTCTTTCCTCTGTTTCTATTTCAATTTCATTCCTTTTCTTTTTCCATTGCCACTTACTTTTTCTCTCTGTTTTCCTTCTTTTGTTTTCCGTTTCGCTTCCTGCTTCCTTCCTTCCTCATCTTCCTTCTCCTCCTCCTTCTATCCCTTCTTCTTCTTCTCTTTTATTTTTTGCTTGTTTTTCTTTCATGTTTCTATTTCGTTTTCTTTTCGCTCTTTCCCTTCCATTGATTTCTTCCCCTTTTCCTGTCGATTTTTTTTTTTACAGTTTTTTATTTTTATTTTATTTTTGTTCTTGTTTCATGCAATTGATTAGTTTTTCCTCTATTATTTTTGTATTCTTTCTGTCTCTATGTGCTTTTTTTATTTTTTTTTACACGATCCACTCCTTCCCCGTTCATTTTATCCGCCCTGATCTTTCTCGTTTTCTCTCATTTTCGTTTGATTTTTTTTCTCTCAATTTTGTCTCTGCCCTGATGTGCATGATGAGCATATTGTGCGGAAGGGTATGTAACAGCCTTTAATTGTAGTTGTCTTTTACAATAACTGTCTTGTTGACCGTTGACATTTGATATTCTAATGTTTTTTTCTAATAATATCATACGATAGCTGTAATTACTGTTTCTGTAGGGAACATCATTATTTTCTTGCTCATGCTCACAAACGAATGGAAATACGACTTCCGAACCTGGTGACGAACCATGTAACAATTCTACTCATTCTGGTGCCCGATCACCTTTTGGACGTCATATAAACTCAGAAAATGAGATAATCGCTCTCGTGAAACCAACATTGCCTCTACAAATGTATGTGATGTTTACATCATCTTTGGTTGTTTGCTAGTTTGTCTGGTGGTAAGATTACGCGAAAATCTGTCAAACGAAAACAAAACTTAGTGGCAAGACAGAATTTGTCCCAAGGATGAACGCATTGCATTTTAGTACGGACCTGCATCAAAGGTCAGATCCGTATCCATGAGCGTGATTATACAAGCAAAACAAACTTGATAAACACTGAAAATGCAAAGTGTATGGAATTTTAGCAAAAGAACCCTTAATTTAAGCGAAACTAAAAGGTTCTACAACGACTTTTGTTGTTTTTCCTGCTTCAAAAATTTTAACTCTTTTCTTTTTTTAGGGATTGTTCACGTGGAATGTTGAACTGTATTTTCTAAATCAAATATTTTGAAGATCTGTATTTTCTAGGGGATATTTTTGCCGACAAAAAATATGCTGGAATCGATTTGAACACAAACGGTTTAGGGGACAAAGTAGATCTCAAAACAAAAAAAACCAGCAAAAAATCAAAAACAAAACAAACAGAAAAAAAAGAGAAAAAAAAAAAAAGAAAAGCAAACCAACTAACAAACAAACGAAAACCCCAACAATAACAACAACAAAGCATTTGACCAGTCGGTAAATCCACCTCAAAGGCTGGAAAAATACAAAACAAACACACACACAACACACACGCGCGCACACACACACATCGAGAGAGAGAGAGAGAGAGAGAGAGAGAGAGAGAGAGAGAGAGAGAGAGAGAGAGAGAGAGAGAGATGCACATTTTAGACATAAAGCCCGATTTCATGCCCTGTCAGAGCTGTCCTTATCTCCGATCTCTTCAACTCTCTAATCCTGTCATCCCCGTCACTGGCAGCACAGAACCAGGGAACATGTTGCAGCCTTAACCTCTGTACAATTTGGTCAGATTAAAGCCCCTCCGCGCTGGTAGACTTGCAGTACATTCTGATCCTTGCCCACTCAATGACTTAAACGCGTGCCCGGCAAAGTCTCCGAGTATGAGAGGTTGTGTGTTGTGGTTTCAGTCGATTAGACACGGTGTGATTCTGTTGTGATGGTGTGTGGAGGGGTAAGGGGTGTGCAGGTGAAGACAGGCAGATGGTATTAAGTGCAAGAACCAAGGGACAGCAGCCAGTCAAGAAGACACAGAGGACGACGTGGAGTTTTTCTCCTTTTATTTTCCTTCCATAGCAGTGGGAAGCTGACTGCCTACATGGGTAAAGACATGGAATAGTCCTCTTTTATGTGCGTTGAAAATGTTTAAAGAGATGAAGACTGAGGCATTGTACAATGATTCTGTAAAAGACCTGCAGAAGTGAAAGAAAACCACGCACATGGCAGACGAAAGCCTGCAGTGAAAGGACCGGTGTGTCCTCCCTGGTTCTTTTAAAGCCTGGTGTCTGGATTTCACCGTGGTCCAGAGACTCTCCTTGGCCTCTGCTCATTACTGCTAAAGCACTAGCAGAGTGGGATGAGAGAGAGAGAGAGAGAGAGAGAGAGAGAGAGAGAGAGAGAGAGGACACACACACACAACACACACACACACACACACACACACACACACACACACACACACACACAATTCCGTTCAAGAACAATATAGTATAGTAGAATCATTTGCTTGGAACCGTTTCCAGAATTCCTTTAAAAAGTCTCACAAAAGCTTATTTACACAGATTTTAATATTGCAAACTTTAAAACACACTCCCACATCAGCAGAAAGTTATCGTCCCTTATGTATAGGTGGACAGTCGATGCTTTTACAACAAAATTTAGTATTAAAAAAATGCCTCATGTGGTTGTGGACAGAGCATCACAGTTGATCATATTATCTCATGTGCCGCTAACAAACAATTTATACCCACGCTTTCTAGATATACTATTAGAAATATTTTCGAATCACCAGTATTAACCTATGGATTCTTTCTTTCTTATCAAAGGGTCCAATAAGTAAGTACTTATAATTTCTTACATTTGTTATCTCTTACTTATGAGGTTACTTTTAAGTGAGTCAATCATTTACCTACTACTAAATCTACATAATATGTACGAAAGGACCATCTTCATCCGTCCCCTACCTCTCACTGTTCTCTCCCGTATCAAAACCATTTGTAGTTTTCTAGCTTTATCATGAGGGTTTTGTTTGTTTGTTTGTCTGTTTGTTTTTGTTGATGTAGTTGTTGTTTTTTTGTTGTTCGTCTAATATCACCCGGAGTGGATAGACGTGAAATTTGAAACTAACTAACACACACACACACACACACACACACACACACACACACACACACACACACACACATAAACACACAGTCCCTTATCAGGTATGCAACATTACGCGGTGCGAACGCACACACACACACACACACACACACACACACACACACACACACACACACACACACAGTCTCTTATCAGTTGTGCAACATTACGCGGTGCGAAGAACATAACGGCACATGTTCCAGCTTATGATTTAATGACGAAGTATGCGAGGAATCTACAGAGACAATATAAATGGGACAACTGAACACTGCCGTCATCCGCTGACTGACGAGAGTGGAAAGCCTCGGAACATTGTGTACTGGCACATTTCTCTGCGAGGAACCAGACATTTGGCTGCTGACACCATGATCTGCCTCCCTTTGCTTGTCATCACTATGCTCATGGTTTCATCGCTGAATGCTCAATGTAATCTCTCTCTCTCTCTCTCTCTCTCTCTCTCTCTCTCTCTCTCTCTCTCTCTCTCTCTCTCTCTCTTGCCAGCGGGTCGTCTTGGTGCCATGCCTTCAGCCCCTCTTGTTTTCTGGGCGTCATGTGGCTCCTTTCTGCCACAGTATATCGCCTTCATGTTGAGGAGGGCCTCGACAGGGACTGCCATGAGATTCACCACTCTGACGCTACGAAACAAAGTTGCCGGTGTCACCTTAGGCTTGCTCTTCACGCTGATGCTCTGTGGCAGTTTGCTTTAACGGTGCGGAGGCATCGAACAGAACCCTGGACCCAAGAACCTTCGGCAGCTGAGAGTCAACAGCTTGAGTGCTACTGCAGGACGCAGGATCAGCACGGACCGGACCGGCGCTTTTCCGGACAACAGGCAGCGGAATTTCACTTCAGCAGCCAAAGATCGCTGACGTGATGAACAAGTTGTGGACTGTAAGTCTGGTGAATTGGACTGAAGCTCGGAGGACCTTCAGTACCAGTGTGCTGCACTACACAGTGGGTTCAATGATCTGCGTGAGGAAGTGGGGTCTTTTAGAAAGGAAAGCATCGAGCTCTCAAAGAAAAATTATGATCGTTTAGCTAAGGAGAACAACTTGAAAGAAAAACCGATGATTTTGAATGTTGTTTAAAGCGTAACAGTCTATTTTTTAACGGTATTCCAGGGCATAAACGTGAGTCCAATGACCAGGCTGAGGGAAAGGTGCATGACTTGATTACTGACAAATTGAACATTACGCGTGCTGTTGAATCTGACCATGTTCACAGGTTGAATTCGAAACCTGACTCCCCTGTCATTGCTTGCCGCTCTTTCTACAAAGACAAAGTGAGTACCCTTAAGGCCAAAGCTAAACTGAAAGGCGGCAACGTATTTGTTGGAGAGGATTGCTCCTTTCGAGATACAGAAGTCAGACGTGGCCTCTCTTTCTATCTTAAAAAGGCAAGAGCCGAAGGAAAAAGAAAATTTTCATGATTTTTGATAATCTAACTATTGATGGCAGTAAGTTTTTCCTTAATGAAGATGGCAGCTTGACAGAATGAAGATAGGGAGACGGCCGGCCACGTAATCTAATCTAACATTGAGGAATTCTAAAAACGGGAACCCCAGTGACTTAACACTGTTTGACTCTCCGGTCTCCGGTGACGGTGTGGCGTGTGAGCGGTGTTCTGTGTGTCAGTCATGCCAGGCGGAGCTAGCGACGCTTTGCACGTGTGAGCATACGAAGAATATTTCGTATTCAATTATACATAAATCTGTTTTCTTTGTAACTTTGACTGTCAAATGGTTTGGTGTCTAAATTTGGAGATCCCAATTCTATTTCATTTCTTTATCAGCTGAACAATTAAGTAGTGGGGGAAAACAAGTGCAGGCTAACAATTCTTCAGTCATTATAGTAATGACTTGGCAAAGATTTGAACTTTTAGAAAAAAAAAATTGAAGATGAAGAAAATGGGGGGAATATATTATAAATATGAGAAACCCTTCACTAGCTGCCTGAGGGAACCATCGTAATCCCTCTCGAAGGCACATCTATCTGTATTGCCTGCTCCTAGGCCTTTCGTCCGCTGGATCGGACTCATCAGGGAGTCATTTCTTTATCAGTTTAAATTTGTCCGTTTAATTGAAACATTCATTGAAGATTATCGTGATGATCTATTTACTGGTTATAAAGTATTTTGTATTTTGTAAATCTGCTGTTAAATTTTCAAGATTGGGAACGCGGTCAGGAGGTGTGGTTTGTCTAAGAAAGAATGAGTTCATCACATATGTTAAATGAATTTAAGTGATGTTTCTTAATTTGTTTGTGTTCTTGACTGATAAATTGTTGTTTGAAACAGAAAAGAATTTTTTGTATTTTTGTACTTATATTCCACCAGAAAGTTCCCCGTTTTATGCCCCTGTTGACTTAGATAATGGTGTTACTTTACTAGAAGAATGTCTGACTGACGTGTTAGTTTACAAGAAGAATATCTGACTGACCTTGCGTCGCTGGGGTAGTGGCACTGGAGTGACCTCTCCAGGGCGCAGGCCTGGGCGATGTGTGTGAAGATCCTGAGGTGCCCAATAGCCCAAGTCCCCCTCTCGACTTTGCTGATAGGATCCAACAGAAAGGACAAGCCAGTACAGTATGGTGTCAGTGCAGCTGCAGGAGTTGCCGAAAGGTGTCACGGTGACCAACTGCCTTGGGGGCGCCACTCTGGATTATCTATCATGGTTTACTCCCCTGCGCCACTCCGGATTATCTATCATGGTTTACTCCCTTAGCCTTTGTCTCTCCCGGGACATCCACACAGCAGTGAAGCTATTTGACCCATAGCTGGAAATCTGGTTCGTGGGCACCAGGGCGTATCCACATGCCGGTGGGCCTGCATGCCACACGTCTGGGGACTAGACTTCCTCTAAGTCCCTTGTAGTTTAGCCTGAGTCCTTACGCTTCCACTTGACGTGTGTGGCCACGAGGAGGCACTCAGAAGGCTTGCTTGTGGAGAGGCTATTTACTGACAGGGAAGTGTGTTGTCTCAATGGTTGGTGTGATTCGCCTTGTGTGTTGGCGAAGTGTCTGTATGCTTGTCACTTATCGCTTTCAGCCTCCACCGCTGACTGGCACCGCTGCTTGCAGCACTGTGAAATGGGGAGCAGAATGCGTCAGATACATACCCTACACATACATACATTCATGCATACAAACACACACAACACACACACACACACACACACACACACACACACACGTACATACAAGTATACTTGTGATTCTCTGTCCGATAGCCGGAGGCATTAGTGGATTCCGGGGGTGCAATGACTGGGCGAGTTGCGAAGATGATACAAGATGCGTGGTGTTTGGGGACTGGCCTTCGTACAGAATTGAATGCAGTAAGTCTCTCTCTGTCTCTCCTTCTGTCTCTCTCTCACTCTCTCTCAACATTAGAAGGTCGACTTTTCTGGGAATCCCATTCATAGCTGGCCATACAAACACTTATTAGCTCTTCCGTCAAGACCTTTGATGAGCGCAAACAATCGATCGAAATCAATAGCAACAGAGATCACAATTAGGAAGAAGGAAACGGTGCAAAAAAAAAACACTAGATTATTGTGACAAGCCTCCCCTACCTATACGAAGTCTTACCAGTTCTCGGCGAAAAGAGAGAGCGCGGCTGAGCGAGTTCTTCTGAAGGTAATATCACAATAGACAATGTCATGCGCAAAGCTGTGTATATTAAAACAACTGACTTCATCATTCTCTAGTCTAAGGAATAACTCGAAGTGTGCGTTCTAATATTTACAACATGCACATTCTTTTCTCCTCAAAACATAGCAAAACTACTGTGACTGACAGCTGACACGTCGGCTCTTTGTCATTTTTTTTTCTCTCACACTAAATGTTTCTTTAATGGCACTGGAAGGGTGACGTCTAAGTGATAGTCGTGCTTGGAAATCTACTGGCCCTGATCAGGGGAACTCATTCTTCAATTACAGCCTTACCTATGCAGGTTACACATCTCAGGGTGGACCCGAAGAGACTCGACACCCCCTACCCCCTTTCCTCCGGACATATCATCGCCACTGCTTCCTCTGTTTTCTGAAGTGAGAGTCTCGCTAGGACACACACAAACCCCAGCCCTGCTCCTTAGCTTTTCTAAGTAACCAGTGAACATAAATGTAACAGCGTAACCGTGATACTGTGCAGTTAATAAAACGAACCTTTTCTTCTTTCATTTTTTTTTAATCCAGTTGCTGGGCTAGGCGTAGTCGGATTCGATTTGATCCAGGGAGTCTGAGACCAAAGTGGGGTCGTGGTTTTTAACTAGCAGATCATGGAGTGTCTGATTGAACTATAAGAATATGGCTGTGTTGTGGTACGTCGTCTGAAGTTTAGGAAAAAATGTGAGGTGATCTTTTTTTCCTACCATATTCCTACATAACCTGACTCAAGAGAGAAAAGCCCATTAGTGATCGACATTTTAGCACTCTCATCACCTCTTATCCCTGATTCCATAATAAAAATAATCACCACATTGCTCAACGAACTCCTAATTTTGAACACATAAAAATACATTTTTTTTTTACCTAGCACATTTGTTTGATATGTTTTATTTGGTCTTGGAATTAAGTCACGTTTTCCCCACTGGCATTTTCTATACAAATGATGGAAAGCGTATGAACACTATGCATCGTGTACGTGTCGACATCATTTTAAAGTGTTCTTTTCGACAGTGAGGGACATTGGAGGGCATAGGTTTTCTTTGCCTAACCAGTGCTCCATAAACAAACGCACAGGTGGGATGTGTGTGCATGTGCGTGCGCGCGCGCGCCTGTGGGTGCATGTGTGTGTGTGTGTGTGTGTGTGTGTGTGTGCGTGCGTGTGTATGGTTGTGTGTGTGCATGTGTTCGTGCGTGCGTGTGCCTGTATGTGTGTGTGCGTGTGTGTATGTGTGTGTGTGTGTGTGTGTGTGTGTGTGTGTGTGTGTGTGTGTGTGTGTGTGTGTGTGCAAGACCAAAGAACTGAAACCAGGTAATTGTTATTCCGCAGTCGTGGAAAAAAGCAGTGAGTGCAAATATGATGAAGACTGCAAAGGAACCCGATGCGTACGCGTACGCGTTGCACCGATTCGCGCACGTGTTAAATACATATGCCGTAAGTATACCTCCGCCTTTCCGTTAGCATAATAGTGTGCTGATTCAGTACCAAATAGGAATGCAGTGAGTGAACCCCAAGCTCCACCCCACCCTCATTTTCCAACCCCACCACCCCACAATCTCTCTCTCTCTCTCTCTCTCTCTCTCTCTCTCTCTCTCTCTCTCTCTCTCTCTGTGTGTTTATTCTATCAAAACAGTAAACAAAGACACGAACCTCGAGTTCTTGCTAATGCCAATCAAAAACTGCCAGGATTTGAATTTTCCTTTAGAAGACGAGGATCAGTACCCGGGTGTAATGACGTATAAATGCGTCAAGACGTTACAAACACTGCAAGCGGTACAGCGTCAGGTCTGTGGTAAGCTGCATAATAATTAGTTCAGCGTCAGGTCTGTGGTAAGTTGCGTAATAATCAGTTCAGCGTCAGGTCTGTGGTAAGTTGCGTAATATTCAGTTCAACATCAGGCCTGTGGTAAGCTGCATAATAATCAGTTCAACGTCAGGTCTGTGGTAAGCTGCATAATAATCAGTTCAACGTCAGGTCTGTGGTAAGCTGCACAATAATCAGTCCAACGTCAGGTCTGTGGTAAGCTGCATAATAATCAGTTCAGCATCAGGTCTGTGGTAAGTTGCATAATAATCAGTTCAACGTCAGGTCTGTGGTAAGCTGCGTAATAATCAGTTCAACGTCAGGCGTGTGGTCAGCTGCATAATAATCAGTCCAACGTCAGGTCTGTGGTAAACAGAACAGTGCAGCAGCTGGCTCAAGGATTTGTCTGAAGTCAGTTAAATAACAGTCTTTAGGGCCGGGAAAGTGGGGAGAGGGGGGGGGGGGTGCGGAGGGGGAGCTGTCGGAGGGTTGCAATTAAAATCTATTCAACGCATGGGTGTTATGAACAGACGAAGACCAATTTTCTACCTTCGGGAAGCTTCAAAACGTCATGGGCTGCCAAGGGTATAATAAGGCATGCTGACATGATGGTGTGTTCCAGACCCTAACCAGAAAATGCCTCTGTGTCTGCCTTGCGGCAGTGTTGGAGGAGAGGCAAGCTTGGTATTCACAGCGAAGGTGATGAAGTCAAGGGGAATGGGTGGGAGGTTTGTCCTCGTGCGGCAGTCTGTCAGCGACGTCTGGGTACATGCATAGTGTTGCTGAACGATGTCTTGGTTTGCACATTTCTTCTTATCCACTTCATTACGAATATAGCGGTCCGCTCACTGCTCATGGACCTTATCAGCTGCTTCGAGGTTGATACAATCGTTTGTTGTGCAGCGAAACTGCAACTGTTATACGAGAAGAAGACATGTACAATTTCTGCTCATTCATACACAGAGAGGAATATGTTACAAAAATCCAAATTTATTGCATGTCATTTAAGTAATCAGCCATTCGTTTACGTGTACTTATGTTTACAGTATTGAGGACTAGCATTAAACTATTGTGATTGAAATTCTCTCTCTCTCTCTCTCTCTCTCTCTCTCTCTCTCTCTCTCTCTCTCTCTCTCTCTCTCTCCCCGTACGTGTGTGTGTGTGTGTGTGTGTGTGTGTGTGTGTGTGTGTGTGTTGTGTTTGTGTCTGTGTGTCTGTGTGTGTTTCTGTGTGTATCTGTGTGTGAGTGTATGAAGAGAACAAAACAAGGATATGGAGAAAAACACAGTGGGTAAAAGAAAGAACTCGTTGAGGTTACAATATGCAGTCGATGGAAGAGATGGCACTCTATACAGCATTCTTCTTCATGCCCAATGGATATCTGCTTAACACACACCACATCTTACTATGGAAAATGATAGCCATTACTGAGTGTGGTTTCATTCTATAATATGTTTGTATGATACAGTTAAGCTGCAATAACCATTTTACAGAAATACGTTTTAAAATCAGATTTTCACGTGACGTGGAGATAACGCAAATGTGCTCCTTGGTTTCCTTTCTGAAAGTAGTCAAACATTCCCCCCCCCCCCCCCCCCCCCCCCCCCCCCCCCCCCCGTATCGTTTACTCTTTGTTAGTAATATTGAAACTATACTAGTTAGCTACGGTTGTTCAGACAAAATAAATGAAAAAAAAAAACAGGGTGGAAAAGGTAATCCATGGAAAAGATTAACCAAACGTTTCGGGCCTTCAACCCTTTTTCAATGGTTTCAACCTGTCACCGATCGGCGATACTAAACTAGTACGTCCACGTGTTTAAGAGTAGTGGTGGTTCAAGGTAGAGAGCGTGTGCGCGTATGCGTGCGAGCGTGCATGTATGCGTGCATGTATGTGTGCTTATGTGTGTGGTGTGTGTGTGTGCACGTGCGCGCGCGGGGTAAGACTGGGGTTTAGTTAGCTGGGGTTAGGCTAAGTTCCTCGGGGCTAGGTAGTAAGGTTAGGCTAGTATGGGGGCAGGTGAAGTAGGACATACAGTATTTTTGCCTTCCAGTCTTCATTTATTGAGGAGTGGTAGGAGGAAGTTGGTTTCGTTCCTGATTGTTACCCTTTTGTTACTTTGGTTCTATACCAGAGAAGGCGGGGCAGGATATCGGCTGTTGTTGTGTTGTCAAGTCTGTGAGTAGTTGTGGTAAATTGTCGTGTTGTTGCACGAGCAACAACTAGTCCGTTGGTCAGGCGTGTCAGCTCTGCGGAGGGGTACACTGCTCTGACCAATCGTTGTTTTGTGTGGTGAGTAGAGTTCGCTTGATTCCGACCAGGGCGGAATGCGTTGGGGTAGCTTCACTTCGGTCCCTGGTGTTCGTCGGAGTGGACGTACTCCTTGTAGGTGCGGCGGCAGCGCCGGTAGTTTTTGAATAGTGACTTCGAGTCATAGTTAGTGCCAGGTCCTCGTCGGGTTTGGGTGCCCTTGGCCTGTGCTGAGTCGGTGTCGTCCTTGTTGGCAGCCACTGTCAGCCAGTTGCAGAACTGGTGTGGTTGATCGTCTGTATGTCCAGTTGTGTCAGCAGGTATCCTGTTCCGTCCTGAGGCTGGGGCCAGATCACCGCAGTCTACTGCCGCGTGCGGGCAGGTGAGCGGCGCTTTCCAGTGCCTGTTGTTTTCCCGGGAGAGGGAGACCACCCAGGCCGTCTGCCTTCTGTGGGGCAGCTCTCCTCCAGCTACCGGTGCTCTTCCGGGAGTTCTCCGGCACTGGTTCCTCGTCCCTGTTCAGGCGTCCTGTGAGAGGGCGCTGCACCAGGCCTTTTTCACCCTCAGTGTCCGACGGGGCCTTCAGAGGAGGCGTCCTTCGAGCCCCAGACTCGTCGAGAGGGTGTCTGGTGTGTGTGTGCGTTGGGGGTCGTGCCCATCGGGGGAGGAGTCAGACTGCGGGAAGCCACGGTCAGCGCCGGGGTGCAGAGTCTTCGGGGAGGGTGTCGGCCCGCGGAGGAGCCACGGACAGCGCTGGGGTGCAGAGTCTTCCGGGGAGGTGTCAGCCTGTGAGGGGCCACGTACAGCACCGAGGACTGGAGCTTTCCGGGCCGGGATGGGTTGTCCCATGTTTGTGGTAGAAGGGGTGTAGCGTTAGGCAGTAGGGTTAGGGGTGTTAGCTACTGCCTCCTTTTAGGACGTAGTGGCCGGCACAGTGTAGGGTACTTGTTGTTGCCTCCCTTAGGGACGCAGCGACCAGTTTGGTAGTGGTCCCGGGTTAAAAGAGAAGGGTGAGTCCTGGGGAGAGGTGTGGGTGGTAGCAGTCGTTAAGAGATTAGAGTCCCTTTGGTAAATCCTTGTCCCTAGTAGTTGGTCACCACGTGTGCGGGCTATCAGTGGTCCCCAGGTCAGTGATATACTGTAACTGGTGTTTTAGGTTAGGTTAGGGTCTTCCAGGTCATTATAGTAGAGTAGGGTGAGTCAGCGGGAATTGGGATACTTGTGTGCAGTTGTGGATGTGCGTGAGTGGTGGCGCCATGGAGTGGGTGTGAAATAAAGAAGCGTGCGTGATTGTAAAACTGTGTTAGTGTGCTGTGTTGTCTGACCTAGTGTGTGATAGGCGTGGGTAAGGGTGGTAGGGCCGTCCGGCTTAGCGACCGTGACACTTTGGTGGAGATGCGGGGTAACATAAGCGGTTCTGGGTAGGTGATAGGTAGCTAGGAGGGAGGTAGGGGGGTGTTGTGTCCGGTGTGTACGTTGTGTGAAATGTAAGTGGGTTGTTGGTCGGAGCGTACCAGTACCCTGGGAGGTGGTACGTAGTGTCCCTGTTCACTTCAGGCAGTTTTCCATTGGCATTGGGCAGGGCACTTGTGTTGGTGTGAATGGGTTGGCGCTACCGAGTGAGTGAGGTATGAATGGTCAATAAACTTTGAGTGGTTGTTGGAAGTGTGAGTGATTACACCGTACAGTGTAGGTGAGGTGCCGGAGGGTACCAGGTGTCTTTTGTGTCCCTTACATATGGTATAACCCCAGTGAGTAGGTAGAGTGGTATCCGGCCCGTGACTGTGCACACTGTGTGCTCGGATATCCTGTGGGGATTAAGGGCAGAGTAAGCCCAGGTGACTGTGTGTGGGAAGCACGAGGGTGCGCAGTGTTGTGGCATAGGGTATGCTGTGAGTGCACCTGGACTTGAGGGGTGCAAGTGCACTGTCATCGTGTAGGTGCGGCCTACCAGAGACAGTGAGGCCTGTGACTGGGTAACTGGTGCGCCTGCACAGTGGACGGTGGACACACGGTGTCACGTGGTTCAGTCAGTGACCAGACAGTGCGTTGGTGGTATTGTATGGGTTGGAGCCCATGTGAGTATATGTAGGAGGTACACAAGTGTGGGTGGAGTTATGCTTGTTGCGTGAGCTTATTGAGTGCATTGTATACTTGTGCTGAGTTGCTTTAGTTTGTTGGTTAGGGGGCAAGCGCGTAGTTAGGAACATCTACTTGCGCTCATATTGGATATTGTCCCTTGTTCGCTCTGTGGTGGTAGGGGTACCCTATGTCTAAACACACCCGAGCCCATCCGCAGTACGACCCCGATAGTGTCATGGATCCACAGGCCCCTACGGCGGATACCAAACCTAAGGTTAGTGACCAGGATGCGGGGGTGGATCAAGAACAGGGGACGGGGGCTTATGCAAAGTTTGCCAAGTTGGGAGCGGCGATGGGTTTAGCTGGGGGAGACCTCGCCAAGTTCGTCACAGACTCAGTACGTAATGAGGGTGAGAAGACGGCGAGAGAAGCAGAATTGGAGCTCCGGATGGAGGAGAAAGTGAGGCAGAAGATGAAGGATGAGAGGGAGCTAGAAATGCAGCGGACGCAGATTGAAGAGAAGAAGGCTGCTAGGCATAGGGAGCTAGAGATGCAGCAGAGGAAGATAGAAGAGGAGAAAGCTGCTAGGCAGAGGGAGCTAGAGATGCAGCAGAGGAAGATAGAAGAGGAGAAAGCTGATAGACAGAGGGAGCTAGAGATGCAGCAGAGGAAGATAGAAGAGGAGAAAGCTGATAGACAGAGGGAACTAGAGGTGAAGCAGAAGAAGATCGAAGAGGAGAGGGAAAGGTTAAAGCGGAAGGATGAAGACGAGAAAGCAGCAAGACAGATGGAACTGGAACTGCAGAGGAAGAAGATGGAGGAAGAAAGGGCAATAAGGGAAATAGAAGCTCAAGCACGGCAAGCCGAGTTAGATCTCAAGAGACGAAGGGATGAAGCCGAGTTAGAGGCAAGAGAGCGAGAGCTAATCATACAAGAGAGACAGGCCTTAGATGAAGCAGCGCATAGGAAACGCTTGATTGAGGTGGAGGAAACGAAGCATGTCCACCTTGAGCCGTTGGGAGAGAACGACGACGTGGACGCTTTCATCGCCCAATTTGAGCGTGTAGCCCAGATGTGCAAGTGGAGCAAGACCTCATGGCCCACACGTCTGATGTCTCTGCTGAGAGGAAAGGCTAGAGAAGCGGTGATGCGGTTAAGTGCGGATGAGTTAGGCGACTATGATCAGATAAAGGGCGCCCTGTTAAGCCACTTCAGGCTAGATGCTGAGGCCTACCGAGAAAAGTTCAGGAGCATCAAGAAGGACGCTGCTGAGACTTTCGGCCAGATGCTGGGAAGGATGAAGCGGTGGTTTTCCCTCTGGTGTACAGCAGCGGGCAAGGATGAGAGTGTGGCAGAGGACGTAAAGGATCTGCTGTTCCAAGAACAGTTTTATCAGCTATTGTCTCCAGAGTTCACAACTGAGGTGCGGAAGACATGCCCGAAAACTGTGGAACAACTTGCAACAGAAGCTACTGTTTTGGCAGAGGCCAAAAGACTGGGGAGGAAGGCGAGACAAGACCGAACAGTTAACCAGCCCAACCTGGGTAATACACGTGAAACAGCAGGGAGCCAGCCCGCAGGGAGGTCCCAACAAAGTGATGGTGCACTACAGCAGCTGAACAGGAGATCAGAAGGGCCTAGATCGACCATAGTTTGTTTCAACTGCAAGAAGCCAGGCCACATCGCTAGGAAATGCCCTGAGCCCCATTCTGTTGGAGCTGTTCATTGCTGTGACCAGCCCCAAGCTCGAGTAGTCCCTACGTTGTGTCGCCCATGCGCTGAGCAGCGGTACGAGCCTGCGTGCATCGTAGAAGTTAACGGGTCTCCGGCCAATGGATTACGGGACACGGGTGCCGGACACACCGTAGTGGCCAAGTGGTTAGTACCGGCAGATGTGTACACAGGAGAGACAGTCCCAGTAGTGTTGGCCGAGTCCAGATGTAGGTCTGTGTTACCTGTGGCGGTAGTAGAGTTGAAGTCACCATTCATCGCAGGGAAGTTGGAGGTTTTGGTCATGAATAGCCCTGTGCAGGAAGTCCTGATCGGAAACTTCGCAAAGAGAGTAGGAGATCCCGGTTGGACACGTGTGCCTGTATACGCAGACCCGGCGTTGGTAGGGGCAGTGCAGACACGCGCGCAGAGAGCCAGGGAGCAGCAAGAACCTGTACCACTGCCCGTCGAGGAATGCATTCTGAACACCTCTACCCAGCAGTTAATTCAGATGCAGGACCAGGATGAAACCTTGAGGAAGGCTCGGAGTGCGTGTGAAGCAGGGACGCACTTCCACACCAAGTTTGGACGAGTCGAGTACGCTCGGAAATCTGGTATACTGGTCAGGCGGTTTGAGGGTCCCAAGGACGTAGCGAGTCAGATCTGCGTCCCAGCAGAACTACGGACCACGGTGATGAAGCTAGGCCACGACGTACCCATGTCTGGACACTTAGGTACCACCCGAACCAAGGAGCGAGTTGGTCGCCATTTCTATTGGCCAGGCATGCATGCTGACATTCGTCGGTACTGCCAGTCATGCTTCCAGTGTCAGCGTACTGTGGACAAGGGAAGAGTCTCAAGAGTTCCCTTGTAAGGATGCCACTGATGCGCAGGCCCATGCAGATACTGAGGGATCTGTGGTTGCAACCAGAAAGGCAAGAGCTCCGCACAGCAGCAGAGTACGTCGTTAACTTAAGGAACAAGGTAACTGAGACGTATGAGTTGGCAAAGAAGAACTTGGCAACCGCAGCTTGCAGGTACAAGCGACATTCTCACTTGAGGACGAAACCCAGGAAGATAGCTGTAGGGTCTAGAGTGCTAGTGGGAGGATCACAAGGTGGGCACTGCAGCTGCAGCCATTCCAGTTTACGGTGCAGGCAGTGTCTGGGAAGGACAATGTGGCGGCAGACTTCTTGAGTCGCTTGCCGTAGGAGAGAGAGAGAGAGAGAGAGAGAGAGAGAGAGAGAGAGAGAGAGTGCGGGAGAGAAAGAGAGAGAGAGAGAGAACCTTAAGTTCCATTTACGTGAGTCATGAGAGGTTGACATTATTGAAGCTATGCATGTGTCATGGGAAGAGAATGACGTATAATGTGTTACCGAGGGTGTGGTGTTTGTAGCACGTGTCGCACAGCGGTCGTGCATAGCCAGAGCAGCCTCAGTTATGAAATTTATATGTAGTGCGTAGTGTAACGGCTGCCTGTAAGTGCCTGCATTAAGGTCATATGTGGCAGCGTTAGACCAGGTTGATTAATGTAACCTGTGATTGTTGATGTATTTAAAAGTTGATGCTGTTGTGATGGAAGTTTTGGTGTGCATCAAAAGTAACAGTAGGACAGAATGAGTGATGGGGAATTGGATTCTTATAGGTAGGGTGTGGCCAAAACGCCGATCGAGTGAGAAGCTGTTGTTGGTTTTAACCTGTAGTTAAAACTTAGGCAGGGGGGTGTGTCACCGATCGGCGATACAAAACTAGTACGTCCACGTGTTTAAGAGTAGTGGTGGTTCAAGGTAGAGAGCGTGTGCACGTATGCGTGCGAGCGTGCATGTATGCGTGCATGTATGTGTGCTTATGTGTGTGGTGTGTGTGTGTGCACGTGCGCGCGCGGGGTAAGACTGGGGTTTAGTTAGCTGGGGTTAGGCTAAGTTCCTCGGGGCTAGGTAGTAAGGTTAGGCTAGGTAGGGGGGCAGGTGAAGTAGGACATACAGTATTTTTGCCTTCCAGTCTTCATTTATTGAGGGAGTGGTAGGAGGAAGTTGGTTTCGTTCCCGATTGTTACCCTTTTGTTACTTTGGTTCTATACCAGAGAAGGCGGGGCAGGATATCGGCTGTTGTTGTGTTGTCAAGTCTGTGAGTAGTTGTGGTAAATTGTCGTGTTGTTGCACGAGCAACAACTAGTCCGTTGGTCAGGCGTGTCAGCTCTGCGGAGAGGTACACTGCTCTGACCAATCGTTGTTTTGTGTGGTGAGTAGAGTTCGCTTGATTCCGACCAGGGCGGAATGCGTTGGGGTAGCTTCACTTCGGTCCCTGGTGTTCGTCGGAGTGGACGTACTCCTTGTAGGTGCGGCGGCAGCGCCGGTAGTTTTTGAATAGTGACTTCGAGTCATAGTTAGTGCCAGGTCCTCGTCGGGTTTGGGTGCCCTTGGCCTGTGCTGAGTCGGTGTCGTCCTTGTTGGCAGCCACTGTCAGCCAGTTGCAGAACTGGTGTGGTTGATCGTCTGTATGTCCAGTTGTTCAGCAGGTATCCTGTTCCGTCCTGAGGCTGGGGCCAGATCACCGCAGTCTACTGCCGCGTGCGGGCAGGTGAGCGGCGCTTTCCAGTGCCTGTTGTTTTCCCGGGAGAGGGAGACCACCCAGGCCGTCTGCCTTCTGTGGGGCAGCTCTCCTCCAGCTACCGGTGCTCTTCCGGGAGTTCTCCGGCACTGGTTCCTCGTCCCTGTTCAGGCGTCCTGTGAGAGGGCGCTGCACCAGGCCTTTTTCACCCTCAGTGTCCGACGGGGCCTTCAGAGGAGGCGTCCTTCGAGCCCCAGACTCGTCGAGAGGGTGTCTGGTGTGTGTGTGCATTGGGGGTCGTGCCCATCGGGGGAGGAGTCAGACTGCGGGAAGCCACGGTCAGCGCCGGGGTGCAGAGTCTTCGGGGAGGGTGTCGGCCCGCGGAGGAGCCACGGACAGCGCTGGGGTGCAGAGTCTTCCGGGGAAGTGTCAGCCTGTGAGGGGCCATGTACAGCGCCGAGGACTGGAGCTTTCCGGGCCGGGATGGGTTGTCCCATGTTTGTGGTAGAAGGGGTGTAGCGTTAGGCAGTAGGGTTAGGGGTGTTAGCTACTGCCTCCTTTTAGGACGTAGTGGCCGGCACAGTGTAGGGTACTTGTTGCTGCCTCCCTTAGGGACGCAGCGACCAGTTTGGTAGTGGTCCCGGGTTAAAAGAGAAGGGTGAGTCCTGGGGAGAGGTGTGGGTGGTAGCAGTCGTTAAGAGATTAGAGTCCCTTTGGTAAATCCTTGTCCCTAGTAGTTGGTCACCACGTGTGCGGGCTATCACTGTGTCCCCAGGTCACAGTGATATACTGTAACTGGTGTTTTAGGTTAGGTTAGGGTCTTCCAGGTCATTATAGTAGAGTAGGGTGAGTCAGCGGGAATTGGGATACTTGTGTGCAGTTGTGGATGTGCGTGAGTGGTGGCGCCATGGAGTGGGTGTGAAATAAAGAAGCGTGCGTGATTGTAAAACTGTGTTAGTGTGCTGTGTTGTCTGACCTAGTGTGTGATAGGCGTGGGTAAGGGTGGTAGGGCCGTCCGGCTTAGCGACCGTGACACAACCCAGATTCACCTTGTTGTTCAGACAGTTCATAAATGCACCACACACACAAACACACACACACGCACATATATATATATATAACACACACACACACACACAGACACGGAAACAGAGAGGTTTATGACACCATCGTATTACTCGTCGTTTGGCGAATTTAATGCGTTGCCTGTTCGTCATAGTTTTTGTGTGTGAAGCCTATGAGACGAGAGTTTGAATTTTAAAAAAAATGCTTTGTAAAAGGAGAGAAGAAAAAGAGACAAGTGCAGTCAACTGATTTTCCTCTCAGAGACCGGAACCTCCGGCCTGCCATTTGCATTACAGCGACTTCCCTGCAGTTTCACATCGGCTCTCCCTGATCGTGCTCAATCTATCCACAGCCAGTAACGTGTAATGTCTTTTTTTTTCCTTCGGGATAATACATGGCAATATTCTACTGTGTGCGGTGCGCTAAAAGTGATTTGTGGTCTCTTTCAGAATGATACTTAGTGCCACATCTGGGGCTAGTGTGTAAGCAATACCGTATAATTCATTTCAGAAGAATACTCGGTGACACTCCACTAATACGGATTGTACATTAGCAATAATGCATGCTTTTTTTTCTTTGGATAGTACCAGGTGACAGACTTTAAGCCGATGAGGCCATACTGTCCATGATGTGTGATCTGTTTGTAGAGAATACCTGTTGACACGCCATTCACTACGGATGATACACCAGCCGTAATGCACAGATTTTTTTTTTTTTTTTTTGCTGTCCCAACCTCTGCGCCACCTCAGAGGCAGTGCACCCACGCCGCTCATTCCGACACCCCGTCCACAGCCACAGCCCAGTCGGCCCCGCCGCAGCCCCGGCACCGGCAATCCACAGGGAGCAGTCAGTGTCAAGTTGTCAAGAGGCAACCCACCGGAGGAGGCACTGCACTGCTGCCGAGTCACTTCGGTGTTCAGTGGCACCTGTTCTAATCCAACATACGCAGGACACCACCTACTAAGCCCCCTACTGACAACAATAATTGCTTAGTCGCGGAGCCGGCGTGAGTGAGCTCTCCCTCCGGAGGGTCGCCACCATGTCCGTCCAACGACAGCCCCCATGGACTCGCCGATACCGGTAACCCCGACGGAACCACACTAAGACCACAGACGTGGAGAGGACATCGAAAGTGAGGTCACCATGAGAGCAGGGCATGAAGGGCCACAGAATTTGAGACATTTTTTTAATGCTGATCGATGAGAACGAGGATGATTAAGATGATGCTACGGATTTCCATTTCGGTCTGAGACTACATGACAGGGCTGTACTCTACGCTTCCTTTCATAATATATCCCGGCGTCAACCAGGCCCGAGAGATACAGGCACCTGCAGTGTTGGTCAGGAAATTTGAGCAACACTCTCAGAAACGCATCCATTAAGTGGATGAAACTCGACTGTGTGGTCCCAGTCTTCCCAACTGAGTCCGCAGCAAACTCAACTCTGGGTAGGAGCCGGTCGGGGCAGAAAAACCCACATGACTCTGATGGGATTCGAACCCACGACCTCCCAGCCGGGAGTCCGCGACACTAACCACTTCGCCACGGCGGCTGGTTGCACAGATTTATTTTTTGATAATACTCCAGTGGTGGGCTTCAAAATGTGGAGTTTATACTACCAGCAATGCATGATCTGTTTTCCAATTAAACCTGGTGACACGCCTCTGATTATTACATGATGTTTCCAGAATGACAGCCCTGTAATTATGAATAATACAGTACTGTGTGATGTATTTTAGGATGAAATCTTGATGACAGTTGTGCGTGGTCTATTTCAGAATAATACCTGGTGACCTGCGTTTAACCAGGGATGGTATTCTAACAGTAATGTGTGCTTTGCTTCAGAAAAAAATACCTGGAAATATGCTGCTGGCTAGGGATTGTGTACCAGCAGTGGCATGTGATCTATTTTAGGATGAGACGCGATGACACACCACTCGCTATGGAATATATACCGGTGGTGATGTATAGTCTATTCTAGGATAATACAGAGGGGTGGCCTAGACTACCGAGAGATGCATTACCATCGCCATTCACTCACCCTCTTAGCATGGCTAGGATCCATTGATCTGTGAAGTCATGGATGAAGATTGGACAAGAGATCTTGCCTCACTTTCCCCACTATTTGCCTTTGGGTCTAGTTTGCTACAGCATGTCAATATCCACATCTGTGCAGCAGTCACTACAAGCCATGACAGTTGTTCAGCTGGTTAATTTGCTCTATCAGGTGACCACATGTGCCAGCTTGTTACTGTCTGCTGTTCATTAAAGTTGACC
This sequence comes from Conus canariensis, assembly GCA_033310375.1. Taxonomy (NCBI): domain Eukaryota; kingdom Metazoa; phylum Mollusca; class Gastropoda; order Neogastropoda; family Conidae; genus Conus; species Conus canariensis. The sequence goes on from CM065731.1 coordinate 51,397,895, forward strand.
TACTGCCTGCACGTGGTCTTTGCCCACGCGCAAACCACCACCTGTGTGCTTCATCAGGACAGTCTGACACATCAGCCGGGGAATGTGGCAGACAGACAGTCAACCCGTGAACAGGATGTTGACAGGCCACTCAGATCAACAGAAAGTGCTGAATGCCTTCAGTATAAATGATGGAGTTCCAACTAGTGAAAGGCAACGACATCTATTTTCACCCCTCTTAATCCATAATACATTTCAGAAGCTGAAGATTTTTGTAAAAAGTAAATCACAAAAAAAATCATCTAATTTTATGACACAACAATGTATCCATATTCTCACTTGTAATTGCCTACGGCCTGTGTGTGTGTGTGTGTGTGTGTGTGTGTGTTGGTTGGTGTGTGTGAGTGCTGCACTCTCAACTGTCAAATATTTGTAACATTGCATTTATAGTTTTATGCCTTTAAGTTCTTTGTGTTTGCCGCAGTCTTCTGATGCAGTAATCATAACTCCTTGCCAACAGGGCTTACTTGCAATAAACTCGTGTCAGTATCAGAGTGTACACCTGTGGTAGCCATGAAGCAAGTGTGCAAGGACTGCCATTCAGGACTCATCACCATTCGTCGTTAAAGCAACACCACCAGTAAGGGTGACTGAGTAGGAATAAGGATTCTGGGAACCCCCTTCTGCAAAAAACAGTGAAAAAACTTGGAAAATGTAGTGCCCTTGGGCATCCTATCTAATTTTAAAATGCTTCCTCAACACCCCCCCCCCCCCCCCTCTCTTTGACATTGGTTCAGTTTACTTACATCTGACAAAAACAAATCCATCCATCCGCACTATCGTACACCTACTTCCAACCTTCTTCTCACATACATCAAGCATTCATAAAAACTGCTGTCTTGTAAAGAAATCTACCCAGTGAGAGGAAAACTTGAACTGCTTGGCACAATAGCGCTGCCTTAATCTTCACCAGGCTTCCTGAGTACCCCTGTATCCAGACACACAAAAAAGTCTTTATATCTCTGGAAGCATCAGTCCTGTTCTACTGAAATGTTAGGTATCTTTTTAAAATGTACCCAACTCTATGTCAGCAAATTGTGGTGTCTGTGCATCTAAAGGGAAACATATAATCAGTCAGGTCATTTGAACCATGCACTTTGATGAAGTGCAGGTACTGGTGGACCCAAGAGCGGTAATCCAGTACTGCAGTGCATTGAGTATGGGTCTGGCACGTCTAATAAAGTATAACATTTTGGCGGATATGGGTCCACCAGAACTTAAAGCATCCAAATATGGATATGCAGAATGAAAATAAAGGAGTGAAGCCGACATAAAACAGATGGGCTCTGGGGGACATGCGACGTCTGGACTGTGCAGTTAAGAGCGACGTCTGTTGAAGGTGTTACTGAGCAAAGTCATCGTGAAGACAAAATACATCAAAACCATTACATTTATCTGTGTGTATGGGACAGAAAATGTGAAGATCATACTCATCAAGATCATTACTCTGTCCTCAACTTTACATTGGAAAGAAAATGAAATACATCACAATCACTATACATTTTTCTCAGCTCTAAATGGAAATGAAGACTGAAGATCAAATACTTCCGAACATGTAAAATTCTGTTGCCAAGGTCTCTGCATGCAGCAAGTTGTATTTCTCTTTCTGTCTGTAATTTATTTCATTTCATTTTTTATTTAATTGGTAATTCTTGTTCTGTTTCTTGTAATTATCAAATATGAAGAGCTTCGATTTAAACTGAGAGAAGAAAAGACTCCATTGTTATTGATATTGAACATGGATCATTTTTCCACAAAGACTTAACACATATTTGTAACTCTCTCTCTCTCTGTAAGCTCATAAATGCATGAAAATTATCACATACATCTTCCCTCTACCATTCAGGCAAAACACAGTTTTGTGAGGCACAGTATGAACAGTATTCTGACTTCTTTTATTCATGTTTATTTACAATTGTAAAATGCTGCAAACAACAATTAAAGGACTTACAAAGAAAGAGACAGGCAGAAAGTTGGTCTACACAGTATGAGAATACAGTGTTCAGACACAATCATGAGTATACAACAAAGGAAGATAGACAGAGGGCTAAAACATAAAGGTAAACAAGCTAAGTGAATGTGCCTTGATCAAATAAAAGTTTTTTCTGAGTTCTCAGTTCTGAATAAAATAAATACATTATTCACCCACTAGTGTGACTGACCTTCCTCCACAGTCACAATGTCTGTGGACAAGTCCTCCCACCCATCATGGACACTACACGCCTGTTTTTAACAGCTGTGTTCGAGTTACTCAGCAGACAGATAATGTAGGAGTAGACTGTAAACCCTGCTCCTCGGTTTCTCCTGTGGACATATAAACCTAACGCAGGAGACATCATTTACAGAGGTCCAAATTCTGATGTAGGAAAGGACAGAACACGTGTGAGAAATTGTCATCTTTAACCACAATAATTTATTTACTGAAGCATATAAAGAGAGAGAAGCGACCCATCAACATGTGCTGTCAAAGAGTTGCGGCCCTTCGCATGCTGAACAGCCCATGTTGCATAGACTATGCTCAATTTGTTTTCAAGGAAAACCGCAATCGCACTGAATTCTAGGAGTGCTGAAACTGAAAGCAAGGGAAACCTGATGACTTGTCTTTCTTCTTGGCAGCCCCATACAAGCGCCGACATACAATTTTGCATGCCAAGGTGCTCTTTGAAATAACTCTAGTCAAGCAGTTCTTTCATTTTCGAGTCGTTTCCTGTGTGAAGTTCAGATCCCACTACCCCTTGAATCTTACACTCTACTGCTGCTACAGTAAACGCCGCCATATTGTTAAAAAGATATTCCAGTATGCTAAGACTCTGTCTTAAAATAGATTAAAAAAAAAAAAAGGAGAACATCTCCAGAGAACTGTCTGAAGACGAGGCAGCACACACTGACAGTAGAAATGGACCTTTCATGCTTTTGTTTCTCCGTCCACTGATGGACGTATTGAATAAAAAGCATTCCAGTGTCTGTTAAAAACGTCCCGAGGTCAAAACATGATAAACAGTGAGCAGAAACGCCCAGCAAGAATAGAACACATAAAAGAACTTGACAGTTAAATGTAGTCGCTCATAGTAAATGGTGAGAACTGTAAAATGCGACACTTGCGTCAACACCCACTCTGCTTCCATACCGTTCTGCAGAGGAAACAATTACCGTTTCACGTCTTTAAAATGCCTTTTAAAAAAAAGTGTCGCTGTAGTGCATCTGTGTGCACCCTAAATACTTCATTGTGTGTAGAAGGACAGAGGGAGGATGACAGATTGGAGTTTCTGTGTGGAAATAAGCAAGCAAATCACAACACAGAAGAGCGCGGGAGGCTAGCTCAGTTTGCCCAGCGGCACCTTGCCGCCTCGTGATCTGGACGCCACAGGACTAGCTGCATTGAAGCACCCACTCTCATCTGAAACACACACACACACACACACACGCACACGCACACACATACATACATACACATACACGCACACACATACACACACACACAAACGCCATGCTGATTACAACTGGACTGAAAATTTAAAAAATTGGTGAGCAGAGTGGACTGGGGAGGTAAGAGAGATTGGACGAGTGGTGGTGGAATTTTATGAATGCTGAAATTAAACATATTCATTTGGCAAATTAATCAAGGTAATATCATGACAGACATTATTTGATAACAGAATATGTATGAAGGATAACATTGCAAACTACCGTAAGGAAAAATGATTACAGATGTTATATAATTATAGACTATGTACAAAGGACATTTACACCTATGGATCAAGAGATTTCCAGAAATTCGAAGAGAACAATGAACATAGCTTCGCTCAGTTACGATTAAAGGGGGAAAAAAGGGAAACAAATTTCACAAACACAAAAGTTCGTGAGTAGGGGGAGAGGTGGGAAATTGGAAGAGTCAAGGGTCTGCTTTTTCAACCATTTGATTTTCTAAAACTTACCAGGCTGAACAAAATGCTCGAGCCCCATAAAGTGAAAAAATGAAATCTGACCAATAAGAGGCATTAACACACTCTGAACGGAGGCCCCGTAAAAAGTGAGTCTTAATCCATTGCTGTTGGCAGGACACAAAACCACTGAGGCAAGCCAAAGGGTCTTCCGAAGTCCGCGGAAAACACACACATGACCATACTGCCAATAACAAAGAGTCTGGTTCTTGGTAGCAAGTCAGTCAAGTAGATGAAAATGGGTTAAAAATTCTCAGCTCACTCTCTTCAAGGAACAGAAGAAGAAACAGAGAAACTGCATGGCATTCTGAAGTGCTGAGGTTAGAGAGCTCTGATCTGGAACCCCCTGTTCCCAAGAAAGGAACTGAAAAGCTGAAGAACATCTCTGAATGTGGCGGTGTCACGCCCTTCAAAGGTAGCTCAATCATGAAAATTCAGGAGGAAAACTTTTGACTGATCATTTTTTGTTCTTGTTTTTGTTTAAGTTCTATCTTTCAAGTCAGTGGTACAAAAATTAGATTGGAGCACTAGCACAGTTAGTTAAGTGAGGGGAAAATACACAAAAGGATAAACAACAAAAACAATTCTGGTTGTTGAGGAAGGTAACGTTGATCCACAGCCTGGACTAGCGTGTAGCGAATATCATCAACTCACCATTGTCATCAACATCAAACAGCATATCGTTCTCGTCCTCCTCATCAGACTCAAACACTGGTTTGCTCTTGCCGCCTTTTCTGCGTGTGGTTCTTCTGACGACAGGACTTGCTTCGCTTTCTTCAACGTTCTCCTTCCCACCTCCTCTTCTGCGCCCTGTCAAAATCATATAAATGAAAAGAAATTTTGCCTTTATTTTGAATAGTAGTTGTTAAAAAAAATCAGATGGTTGAAAAGAAAAAAATTATAGCGTACATGTAATGAAACATTGATATACCTTCTTTAAGAAAACACTCATCTCACAGAGAGACCTCCTTAAAAGAAACTTCCAAAGATGTCACCTCAGCTATGATTATTAATAAGTCGATCCAGTTTCCAGACCATTACTCAGTAGTATTCAGTAAGGCACTGGCAGAATTTTTGTTTTGCAGACATCTTGGTAATGGATTTTAACTAAAACAAAAAACAGATGTGGTTGTTCATGTAAAAAGTTGTAGAAGGTTTGGGTCTAATCCTCCATGTCCAATATTGCTAGCTGAGCAAATACCAAACACTGAATGCTCATAATTTTCTTGGGGGTGGTGGGGTGGGGGTTGTTGGTTGTTTTGTTTTTAACCATAATTTTTTGAGTGCTTTCAATACCCATCAAAAGTTTCTTTCTTTCCAAAAAAATCACGATCAGGTCACTACTATGAGCATACGCTATTCTGATAATATTGAACAATAACCAAGGTCACAAAGTGTTTAGGTTCAATACATTCCTTTGGAGAACTGAACTGTCTGCATGGAGAAAAGAAATGGCTGCTATCTGGGCAGAACTGTTTTGCGGATTTCTAATGTCTGTTGTTTGTAACATCTAAAGACATAGTTTTCAAATGTTCACTGGTCTGTTTTGTATTGAATATCAAACCAGTGTTACTGCACATCTTGGTCTGTACTTGTACCTTGCCTTGGAGGGAACGAAGTTGCGTTACCAGACTGCTACACACACAGAACTAACAAGTGACACACAGAAGCAACATGTTTTGACCCTCGTCTTTTGTACACATGGAGCATGACTGGAGAAGAGTACAGAAACCTTTTTTCCTGCACAAAATGTGAAAACACATGCTTAACCCGTAGAGTGCCTTTAAGCCGTCAGCTGACGCCGCATTAAAAATGCTTTCCCAGTGCCTATGGGCCGTCCACTGACGTCATGCATTTTTCTTGAATTTTCATTCGTTACTATTTCTATCAACGGACTTAAATAGAGTGTGCGTAGTAAGCCTTATATGTCTGTAGTATTAAAATGATATGTAAATGACCACACGTGAGGGGAAAGCCCATTTATTCTCATCACTGACTGGATGACCAGCCAGCACTTCGTCTCGCTTGCAAAGATGGCGGCGCAACCTTCGACAAGCGCAGCGACCAAATCAACGTATTTACACAGCTGAGCAGGCTCTGCTAATGATTTTTGACAAAGACAATAATCTTTTATTCAACGACTCACTCGAGCATGAAGGTGAGATGATGATAGTGATGGAATTGCCAACCGTATTCGTCAGTTATTGTGTCGGGCTGTGTGACCTCAATGTGTGTTCAGCTGACTGGTTTGCCAGCGTCGAACGAGCTCGCCTAGTGTGTACTCTGCACTGCGTGCCAGTGGTCAGTGACGTGGTAGTCAGCGTGAGAGGGGAGCGCGGCCTGCTCGCGGCGCGGCACAGGGCAGAGGGAAAGGTAGGGGAAGAGGAGCAGTGAAAGAGAGGGTTGAAGTCCAGCAAGGGGGCGTGGTGGGGAGAGGGGGGCGTGGTCGTGGACTGACCTGTCTGCATAGAGTGTGAGCGTCTTGATAGACTTCTAAACTGTTTTACTTTCATTTACAGGTGTAGTGTGACAATACAAACTTTATTTTCAACTTTTTTGCTTTGTGTTCTTGTTTGGATGTGAAGATGTAGTGGTAAATACATATGCTTTTGATCGTGCAAAAAAATCTATCCAAATCTAATTGTCTAAATACTTTTTTATTATCAAAATTAAAACAAAAGAAGCCCAGATTCAAAATCTTCATTCAATTTCCTTCAAAAATCATATATATTTCATTGTTATATCTTTTGTAGTTTCTGAGCTAGAATTTTTTGTTAATTATTACCCCCAAATCATTAGATTTCCCTGGCACTGGGAAAGCCTTTGTTTGTAACATTTTCAAGCAGCTTCAAGCAGCAAACGGGTTAACAGGCCAGGTATGTCACTGAAATTTCTGAACTCACCACCACAGTTCACAAAAGTAGAAGGAATCTCGTCACCTTCGTGCGTTGCCAACCCATTCAGTTTCATTGCCTCCACCATTTGGAATTCACTTCTGCTCATCTGTGTTACATAGTCTGTCTCCGTTCAGAAATTACCTCTTCAGGAAAGCTTTCTACCTCGAAGATGCATTTCACAGTTTATTGTTACAGCATGCTTGACCCACTTGTGTGTCCTACACTGAAGCATGGTTGAGTGTGTGAGTGTGTGTGACTGTGTAGGTAAGTAAACAGTTACAGCCATGAAGGTGTATGTTAGCACATGTGCATCTTCTTCTTCCTCTCCCTTAACTCCGCGAATACTCATTGGGGTGGCGTACCGAAGAACTGTTCACCCAATTCCTCCAGGTGTCTTGGTTGCGCACCAAGGGTCTGTGCATGGGTGTAGCATAATATAATGCTTACAAGAATCACACTTTAATTAAAAAAAAAAAAAAAAATGATTCACTCATTACTTTAAAGCATATGACTTTTATTTGTGTATTAAATAAAGTCTTTTTTTTCTTAACATTAAAACTGAAGCCATTTTGTTTGTTTAAGAGCAGAACACACAAACTCACGACAAACATCAGGAGCCATGTCTAATTCCACTGGACTCATTCTATATCAAGATCAAACATCATTACCTGGGGTTTTGGCAGACCGTGCAGGTGTTTTGACACCTCGCTTGGCATGCTGTTGAGCAGCATTGGAGGATTTGCTGGCCCTGAGGGCGATTTCTCCCTCGTCCAGACCCTTCCTGTGGCACTGCTCCAGTTTCTCCTCCAGCTCGTCGACTAATGTCTGTACACACACACATTACTTTTCCTTTATTTCATACACTAGTGTCTGTACACACACACAGTACTTTTCCTTTATTTCATACACTAGTGTCTGTATACACACACACACACATTACCTTTCCTTTATTTCATACACTAGTGTCTGTACACACACACACAGAGTACTTTTCCTTTATTTCATACACTAATGTCTGTACACACACATATTACTTTTCCTTTATTTCATACACTAGTGTCTGTACACACACACACACAGTACTTTCCCTTTATTTCATACACTAGTGTCTGTACACACACACATTACTTTTCCTTTATTTCATACACTAGTGTCTGTACACACACACAGTACTTTTCCTTTATTTCATACACTAGTGTCTGTACACACACACATTACTTTTCCTTATTTCATACACTAGTGTCTGTACACACACACACAATTACTTTTCCTTTATTTCATACACTAGTGTCTGTACACACACACAGTACTTTTCCTTTATTTCATACACTAGTGTCTGTACACACACACAGTACTTTTCCTTTATTTCATACACTAGTGTCTGTACACACACACATTACTTTTCCTTATTTCATACACTAGTGTCTGTACACACACACACAATTACTTTTCCTTTATTTCATACACTAGTGTCTGTACACACACACACACACATTATTTTTCCTTTATTTCATACACTATGGTCTGCATGCACACACACTCATCACTTCCACTCTGATTCATTATGCAAATGTCTCCTTATATACATTATTTCTCCTCTTATTCATACGCCCATGTCTGCGCGCGTACACACACACAAACACACACATGTGCGCGCGAGAGCGTGCACACGCACACACACAAAATTATCTCCTCTTATTCGTAAGCCAATGTCTACACACACACACACACATGCACGCACCCACCCACCTGTCCCCGCAGACACCCCCCCCCCCCCCCTCCCTGTTTCTTCTCTAATTCATATGCCAATGTCTGCACATTGCTCAAATTTGTATGCCAGTGTCTACACACATATATTTTTTTTTCCCAAAAAATTATCTGCTATTGTCTGTACATACGCATCTTATTCTCTCTAACTCGCCTACCAATGTCTGTCACATACGCATCCGATCTTCTCTAACTCCTCAGGCAATGTCTGTTGTATACACATCCTGCCAGTTCTCTAACTCATTTGCCAAAGTCTGTGCACCCACTTCCTGTCTTTTCTACATCATTTGTCAATGTCTGTGCATATACAGCACTTCTATTGCTTGTTTGCCAATCTCTGTACACACACACACACCATATCTCCTCAGACTTGTATACCAAAGTGCACACACACAAAACTTCAACTCATATGTCACACATTGTAAGCACCTATATCCTATCTCCTCTAAATCACATACTAATATCTGAGCCCATCCATAACTTCTCTAACTCCTCTGCTATTGTCTGAACACACACAACTCTCTTCTCCTCTGACACCTCTGCCAGTATCTGAACACACAAAATCTCTTCTCTTCTAACTTATCTGCCAATGTTTGCATGCACATCACTTCTCTTCTAACTTATCCACCGATGTTTGCACACACATCACTTCTCTTCTAACTTATCCACCGATGTTTGCAAACACATTACTTCTCTTCTAACTTATCCACCGATGTTTGCACACACATCACTTTTTCAACTTACTTGCCGATGTCTTCACATACATCACTTCACCTCTAACATATTAGCCTATTTCTGCATAGTAATCACTTCTCCCATGCATTCCATGGATTTTTTTTTCACAAAAAAAAATACCAATGAATGACTCCTGTGTATACAAATTACAGTTCAAGATTTAGAGCATTCTCAATAATTATAGTCTTTAACAGCATTGTAGCATAAATGTGGCATTGAAAAAATTGTGAGAACATTAGCTTCTTAGTGTGGCCTTGAGCTGCTAGATTCCATCAACACCACAAACTGGTAAACAAACATTACAACAACAAAAAAGGAAAACAGACAGAAAAGGACACCAGTGCTCAATGTTGTCAGACCTCTTCCTCCTTGCATGTTATGAACACAATGGTAACATGCAATTTCTTTTTTTTCTTTTTTTTTGAAGCAAACACAAGCTTCAATCCAAGGGAAACTACACACACCATTAGCTTGATCACTTAATTGTGCGCAGTTCCTTCCCACAGACCGAAAGTGGTGTAGTTTTAAGATGATGGCATAAATGCGGTTCTCATTTCAAGAGGCGATCAAATTAATGATAGATGAAAGGCCTAACACTGAACATGTTTACATGATGAAGGGAAGATTACTTTCATGGAAAAAAATCATCTAATTCTTCTCAGAGCAATTGCTGATGGACAACAGAAACTTTGTACAATAAGCACACACACCTTTCTCACTTTTTCATTATCAGAACTTGATGTCACAAGTTCAAAATGACAGAAATTTACAAACAGCCATTAAGACAAATCTGTCTAAACATTTCAAAAGTATGCATAATAAACTTTTAAATCATGTACAAATTGTATGTTCTGATCGTTCTGGCAAGTGCATTGAAATGTTGAAATACCGCAAAAACCTTACATCATGAGATGATGACACGCCTATTTTCAGAACACTGCCATTGAATTATTCCTTCAGAGTTCCTCATGCCTTCCCTCAAGCTCACCTTGGCCTCTGGCTTGGCAAAGCCCCCGCGGGACTTGGAGATGATGGTGGTGAAGCAGTTGTAGACATTTTCATCCACCAGCTTGTCGGCGAAGCAGGCAAAGTTCTCCTGCAGCTTGCGCAGACTCTTCTCACTGTAGGACAGCAGGGACAGGCAGTAGGACAGGTCCCGCCACTGCCGCTCACTCCTGGGGATTCAGATAGGTAGGGTCATTCCCAGTTACCTTGTTACATCAACAAAGATTCTCCATATGTCAGCCAATGTTTAAATACTGCACAATGATGGAGGTCTTGAAGTACATTGAATTGTATGAACACCTCCCAATACCGCTGACTGCAAAAATATTCTCTTCTTAAACTGACAGCAAATTTAAACTGTCTAATGGCAGATTTAAAAAACAAAAAAGCATATTTTCCACCACATATAACTGTATGTTTGAGGAAAACCAGATGGACTATACTAGCAATCTTTTCTTCCTTTACCTTTTTTTTTTACTAACATTTTAAAATGCAGAATTTTTTTCCCACTAACTGATTTTTTAACAAACAAAAATTTCTGAAAATTTAGGGAGGATTTGTAGCAATGTGAAGAATGTGCCTTTCTCCTAAGAACATGGTAGTGATTGTCAGTTGGTGCCCCCAAAGCCAATGTCTTTGTCATTAATGGGAAATACTCGAGGTATAGATACAGAGTGCTGCATTTAGACAGCATCTGGATGAGGAATGAACCATGAAAATATTTTCAAAATCATAAATCACCTGTTCATGATAAGATTTAACCTTGTATACAACGGCAACAGAACCTTTTTTCTTTTGTTTATTCCTACACTCCCCACCCCTACTCCCCTTCCCCAAACCCTCTTTCTTTCATGATTTAAAGACATGCTACACTGATTTCGTATTGAGCTTCTGAATCTTTAAAAAATAGTAAAAAAAATTATTTTAACTTGAAGAGTGGTATAACGGGTAGCCATCTGCACGTTAAGCCTGTGGACCTGTTCAACAGTGCCAGTCTGTCACTGCTGGACTGCATATCTTACTCACTGACAAAATCAACAAGCATCATTATATTTTTCCAATAATCAGAATTACTGTTTGTTCCACTGGATGACAAGTAGATCCTTCACAAAATTCAGGTTCAATACATGTGTGGAATATTCACAGGTGCTTTTGGTTGCGACTCAAAAGCTGTCAGCTTATCAGTCTCTCTGATTACCAAACCTACAACTACCTCCAGAAATCCTCTAAAACTGTATCTTAATTGGGAAAGAGTCTTCTTAACTGGGAGGTAAGTCAAGTAGAAATAAACAGAAAATGCCCTCGAGAAACAAGTCTTCAAGAAGCCCCCAATTAAGAGGGTGTTTACAAGGTGCTCTCAAAGTATCACGATTCCCTCAAGACCAAGGTGCTCTCAAAGTATCACGATTCCCTCAAGACCTATGTATCTTATCAGGGTGTTTGCAATGTTGATGTGAGGAGGACGACTAGACTGTTGCTCCCAGAGGGCAGAGCTACTCACACTGTGGCCCTGTAGCGATGACACAGCTTCTCCACCAGGCTCTCACACAGCCTGTCCTTCTGGATGAAGGAGAACAGGTACCTGCAACAACACACCACCCTCTGCACTACAAGTCATGACAATGTTGTTGGTGGGGGTGGGTGGGCGGGAGGTGGGGGAGTTGAGAGGTGTAGGGTGAAAAAACAGAGTGAAATGTCCACACAAGAGTCAAAAGTACTGAAGTTTTATACTGTATTTAGCCAACCCCAAACTGATATTTCAATTTTTTTAGAAACACATGTATCAAGTATGGCCTAAGACACATGTCCAAATGATAGCTACTGCAACTCACTAAAGATAGCAATGAATCCTGGGTGCAGTGACACATGCTTTTTACGACATAAATGTGGTCCTTATCTATTGTTCAGTCAGACAGGTGTTCATAAAGATTCAACTCAATAAAACCCTGAAAAAAATCAGAATATATGTGTTGTTTTTCTCAATCCATCTATTTCTGATATTACACTTTCAGTAAGTAACTGCTAGCTCTTAATGACAGCACTGTGATCAAAGTTTCACCAGAGGATGTCAACTAAGACCCCTAAACAATCAGTTGTACATAAATGAGTGTCAACTGCAGCATGCAATACTGCTCAAACAATGAGTCAGGCATTTTCTCTCTTTTTTTTTTTTTTGCTGTCCCAACTTCTGTGCCACCTCAGTGGCAGTGCACCCACGCTGCTCATTCCGACACCCCGTCCACAGCCACAGCCCGGTCAGTCCCGCCACAGTCCTGGCACAGGCAATCCACAGGGAGCAGTCAATATCAAGTCGTCATGAGGCAACCCACCAGAGAAGACACAGCACTGCTACCGAGTCACTTCAGTGGTGTTCAGTGGCGCCTGTTCTGTTCTAACATACGCAGGTCACCACCTACTAAGCCCCTACTGATGACAATAATTGCTTAGTCGCGGAGCCCGTGTGAGTGAGCTCTTCCTCCGGAAGGCACCACTACGTCTGTCCAATGACAGCCCCCATGGACTTGCCGATACCGCTGACCCCGACGGAACCAAACCAAGGTCACAGACATAGAGAGGACATTGAAACTGAGGTCACCATGAGAGCGGGGCATGAAGGGCCACAGAATCTGAGACTTTTTTTTATGCTGATCGATGAGAATGAGGATGATAAAGATGATGCTACAGATTTCCATTTCAGTCTGAGACTGCATGACAGGGCTGTACTCTACACTTCCTTTCATACTATACCCTGGTGTCAACCAGGCCCAAGAGATACAGACACCTGCAGTGTTTTCATGTTTGGCACCAGATTATCAGACTGGCATGGACTGACTGCAAACCTGGCCCTCTACAAACCGAGGCAACCAGCAAAGAATTGAAATGATATACCTTTAACTTAAGGAGAGTGAAGGTTGCCTGTGAATGTAAGTGACAAAGGTGACTCACTTCATGATCATCTGGAAGTGTTCCTCCTCCACTCCAATGTCGGGATCTGAGAGGCGGCTGATGGCATCAGGCATGATGTTGTACAGTGCGTTGCCCTTCAATCAACAGGGTCAACATTAGCCTGACTTCAGGACACACTTCAAGTCAGACAACCACAACAGAGACAGGGACATGATGGGACAGAGAGTGTGAGGTTGAATGGGATAGGTCATGAAGTATAGGAATAATATCTATACAAAGGAAATAGATATCTATTTAACTGGTTAGAAACACTTCCATGCATTTTTCCCATGATAAACTCTTTTTTCTCATATGTAAATGCATACACACATTTTCTCTCTCCCATGCAGACCACACTACAGAACATTGGTCACAAAGATGCCAACATCCAAAATATACACATTGATCTAATCATGTCCCCAATTGTAAATATGTGACCATTCCATGGTATCTCGGTAAAATGTTTGAGTCACAATTCTTTTTTTTTTTCAGCAAAATTACCCCTTTTTTTTATTTTAAGAATTAAGTCAAGAGACCATCAACAAGTGACAATGCATGAAAAATATTTTATAAATATACACTCAAGAAAATGTCAATTTAATTAACTTTTGTTACAACTCGTAATGATGACCTTCAAAACAGAAAGACTGGCCAAAGAAAAAAGTCTGGTATAAAAATCAGATCAGATTCTACATGAATTCCCAAGTCAGATGATTCTGATGATCAACTTTCCATATTTCAACAGAGATTCCTTAACTCTGAGTGACAACGGATGACCTTACCTTCAGAAAGAGGCCATCTAAGCGCTTTGTACCTATTATGATTTAAGCATTTGAAAAAAAAACACAAAACATCAAGACATTGCTCCTGAATTACACCGCTACTTAATAACTAACAATGAACAATTAAGCTATTATAGATTTTTTTTTTAATGTAAAGAAGGAACTGGTGATCACCACTTAAATCAATACAGCCTGTCACGTATTTCTTTTTCTTACTTTAATGATATTAAGAATCATCTTACCTTCTTGGCCAGCTCATGGAAGAAGAGTTTGGCCAGACCCGAGATCTGGTCATCCCTGTCCACAATACAGCTGGCCAGCTCGCTGATCTGACCCTTGACCTTCACCATGTCGTTGAGGATCAGGTGGGTCAGCACCTGCAGGGTGTACTTCCTCACCAGACGTGATGGATCCCGCAGTCTGTGGTGAACACAATAACATCTGTCTCATTAAGGAAAAGCACTTTTTGACCACTTCTGTGAGAGAGAATCTTTACAGAAGCCGGTAGATCGACCTCTGGATTGTGTAGTAAGTCATTCTACAGAACCCATAAACAGTGCCACAGTTTAATGTAATTATGTTCATGATCTGGTATCATTGTGAAATATGACTGTTGATTTTCCCCTATGATCTCTGTAACAGCTTTCATTAGATCATCATGTAGTTATACTTAGTATATAAAACGTTCTTTGAAAAAAAAAAAAAAAGGAAGAAAAATGGTAACATATAACAAAGGCAATTTTCACTACACTGACCATTGTTCGACACCTACCTCAATGGGCAAAGCAGGCAGAGGAAAAAGGAAAGAAATGAGTTACAATAGGTATTCTTTTCCAATGGCTTTACTAGATGTCATACTGTAGTACCAGGCACAACAGCGATGACAATAATAATCAT
>CM065731.1:51415403-51470403 GCA_033310375.1 Conus canariensis
AAGGACGACGCATGCTCTCCACTGAGTTGAACTTTCATTTCATTTGTTGTGTGTTCGTTTGTCTGTTTCAATCGTTTTTTGTTGGCAAATCTTGTGTGTGCTTGCCAACAATGTGCATGAAAGAAGACCTATTCATGTTTGGTATCGTTCTGTCAGTCAAAGACCCCACAATCCAGTGACATCAATCGACTACAGTTCGCTGCATTCTGGCGCAAAGTCTTAATGAAGAAACACAGCACCCCATTTCCAAAACACTAGTATCAGTGAAGCTGACCAGTGCCGACAGTGACTGTTTATTTGGACCCTGTACCAGCTGTCAGGTAGGAGTATGTGGAATAATTTTCTGTCAGTTGTAAAGGAAAGACATGCATGTCCAATATTGCCTGAGTTTGAGTGTGATTGAAAGGACGACGCATGCTCTCCACTGAGTTGAACTTTCATTTCATTTGTTGTGTGTTCGTTTGTCTGTTTCAATCGTTTTTTCTTGGCAAATCTTTGTGGTGCCTGCCAGCAATGCGTATGGAAGAAGACCCATTCGTGTTTGGTATCGTTCTGTCAGTCAAAGACCCCGCAATCCAGTGACATCAATCAACCACAGCTCGCTGCATTCTGGCATAAAGTATTAATGAAGAAACACAGCACCCGATTTCCAGCACACTATCAGCCAGACAGCTAGTATCACATTACGCGTAGGGAGGAAAGCTTGTGGGAGGTTAGCGCAAGGAAGCTGGCAGCTGTTGGCAGCCGTGCGCTATCTGAACAAACTGTGGCCGTCTCCATCCCTTCCCTCTCGACTTTGCTCTGCGACTGGTAGGCGGTCCGAAGTTATTGCCCTTGTCTTCAACTAAATATTCCTCTGCAGACAAGCGTGGGAGCTGCAAACATTTCAATAACTGCCACCTGCCTGCCATAGAGATGTGGGGTCCAAGGTTCAATGAGGTTGGGGAAGCGGAAGGTGAGGTCACCAATGGCGATGATGCTGTTGGCGCGGATCACTTCACTTGGCGACTTCTCCATTATCGTGAACATCAACTGCAAGTGCTGCTCACAGAATTCAGAGCTGAAAAAAGAAGGTAAGCACACTACACATGCATATTTGTGGATTAGGATTAAAACTATGATTCTTCCTGCACATCATACTTCTCTGTGCATTATTAACATTTTGCATGTTGCCATGGAAAAATGCTGTTTGAATACAGTTACCCAATGATTAACTGCTACATCAGCATCGTTTTTTTAAGTCAGATCTAGTAGCAAAGTTAGGCGACTGCAGGCGGAAATGTAAAGCAATTTAAAAAGTTATTGATAATGCACCGCAAAAAAAACGTAGACAAACGAATCAACAAGACAAAACATAACGCATTTCGACCTCTTAGGTTTTCTTCAGTCAAGATACACAACACTCTGGACAACGAAAATGAACAAGCAATCACTTATTCAACGAAAACGAACGAGCAGTCACTTATTCGGTAATTGATAAGTGATTGCTCATTCATTTTCATTTTCCCGAGTGTTGTGTATCTTGCCTGAAGAAGATCGAAGAGGTCGAAATGTGTCATGTTTTGTCTTGTGATTCATTTGTCTACGTTTTTTTGGCGGTGCGTTATCAAGAACTTTTCAAATTTTTTCAAGTCAGTAACTTATTATATGCAAGTATTTATAACCTCTCCACTCCTATTCCCCACTTTATTGGTGCACATTTCTAGGAACAATATGTACAATCAAATCAAATTTACTGACTGGTGTCAATAAAAGAACATTTATCAGGTTGTAAAACTGGCAAAATACATCTTTGTCCATTTTGTTTTTACCTGACAGTCATAAACTTGGCCAGAGCCAGGGTGGCAGCGGTGCGCAGTTCAGGGTGGGGGTATCTACCCTGGTTGGTGCAGACAGCTACCAGGAGAGGCTGCATAGTGGCCAGCAGGTTGTGACCTGGACAAACACAAACCCATACACTGTAACCTCCTAGTCCTACTGTCCCATGGCCATCTGTTGTAGGAGTGCCAATACAGACATTGACCTCATTCACACCTTTCGTCCCTGCTAAGTGTCCATTACCCTATTTCAGGTGGCTATGGGAATCGCTTGTTGGTGTCCAGCTCCTCTCTTAATAAGCAGCACAGCAAGTGTAGGCTGGGCTTTTTTCTCTTAATTTTCATGATCAAATGAATGCCTCAACAGATTACAGGACTAGTCTGTTTCATTTTCTGCTTGTGTGCAATCCTCTCCAGGCATAGACAAACAAAAGGCGTTCAGGCACTATAAAGTCAGCCAACATACTGACCTGGAAGTTTAGAAAAATCCAGTTCCTCCTTTGAACCAATGGATACTGTAAAGCTTGCATCAAATACTTTCAAAGCGTTAAATCTAGCACTTGAACCATTTGGTCATTACACCCAATAAAAACCCTTGAACTAAAAAAGTGATGACGACAAACAATTATATCTTCTGTTTTTTTAAAGTGTTTATGTCACCGATCGACGGTACTAAATCAGTACGTCCATGTGTTTAAGAGTAGTGGTGGTTCAAGATAGAGAGCGTGTGCGCGTATGCGTGTGTGTGTGTGTGTGTGTGTGTGTGTGTGTGTGTGTGTGTGTGCGCGCGCTCGCGCGGGGTAAGACTGGGGTTTAGTTAGCTGGGGTTAGGCTAAGTTTCTCGGGGTTAGGTAGAAAGGGTAGGCTAGGTAGGGGGGCTGGGGAGGTAGGACATGCAATATTCTTACTTTCCGGTCTTCACTTGTTGAAGGGATGGGAGCGGAGGTTGGTTTCGTTCCCGATTGTTACCCTTTTGTTACTTTGGTTCTACACCAGAGAAGGCGGTGCAGGATATCGGCTGTTGTTGTGTTGTCAAGTCTGTGAGTTGTTGTGGTAAATTGTCGTGTTGTTGCACGAGCAACAACTAGTCCATTGGTCAGGTGTGTCAGCTCTGCGCGCGCGATACACTGCTCTGACCAATCGTTGTTTTGTGTGGTGAGTAAAGTTCGCTTGATTCCGACCAGGGCGGAATGCGTTGGGGTAGCTTCATTTCGGTCCCTGGTGTTCGTCGGAGTGGACGTACTCCTTGTAGGTGCGGCGGCAGCGCCGTTAGTTTTTGAAGAGTGACTTCGAGTCATAGTTAGTGCCAGGTCCTCGTCGGGTTTGGGTGCCCTTGGCCTGTGCTGAGTCGGTGTCGTCCTTGTTGGCAGCCACTGTCAGCCAGTTGCAGAACTGGTGTGGTTGATCATCTGTATGTCCAGTTGTGTCAGCAGGTATCCTGTTCCGTCCTGAGGCTGGGGCCAGACCACCGCAGTCTACTGCCGCGTGCCGGCAGGTGAGCGGCGCTTTCCAGTACCTGTTGTTTTCCTTGGAGAGGGAGACCACCCAGGCCGTCTGCCTTCTGTGGGGCAGCTTTCCTCCGGCTATCGGTACTCTTCCGGGAGTTCTCCGGCACTGGTTCCTCGTCCCTGTTCAGGCGTCCTGTGAGAGGGCGCTGCACCAGGCCTTTTTCCACCCTTGGTGTCCGGCGGGGCCTTCAGAGGTGGAGGCGTCCTACGAGCCCCGGACCCGTCGAGAGGGCGTCTGGTGTGTGTGCGTTGGGTGTCGTGCCCATCGCGGGGAGGAGTCAGACTGCGGGAAGCCACGGTCAGCGCCGGGGTGCAGAGTCTTCGGGGAGGGTGTTGGCCGCGGAGGAGCCACGGTCAGCGCCGGGGTGCAGAGTCTTCCGGGGAGGTGTCAGCCTGTGAGGGGCCACGTACAGCGCCGAGGACTGGAGCTTTCCGGGCCGGGATGGGTTGTCCCATGTTTGTGGTAGAAGGGGTGTAGCGTTAGGCAGTAGGGTTAGGGGTGTTAGCTACTGCCTCCTTTCAGGACGTAGTGGCCGGCACAGTGTAGGGTACTTGTCGTTGCCTCCCTTAGGGACGCAGCGACCAGTTTGGTAGTGGTCCCGGGTTAAAAGAGAAGGGTGAGTCCGGGGGAGAGGTGTGGGTGGTAGCAGTAGTTAAGAGAGTAGAGTCCCTTTGGTAAATCCTTGTCCCTAGTAGTTAGTCACCACGTGTGCGGGCTATCGCTGTGTCCCCAGGTCACAGTGATATACCGCAACTGGTGTTTTAGGTTAGGTTAGGGTCTTCCAGGTCATTATCGTAGAGTAGGGTAGGTCAGCGGGAATTAGGATACTTGTGTGCAGTTGTGGATGTGCGTGAGTGGTGGCGCCATGGAGTGTGTGTGAAATAAAGAAGCGTGCGTGATTGTAAAACTGTGTTAGTGTGCTGTGTTGTCTGACCTAGTGTGTGATAGGCGTGGGTAAGGGTGGTAGGGCCGTCCGGCTTAGCGACCGTGACACTTTGGTGGAGATGCGGGGTACATAAGCGGTTCTGGGTAGGTGATAGGTAGCTAGGAGGGAGGTAGGGGGGTGTTGTGTCCGGTGTGTATGTTGTGTGAAATGTAAGTGGGTGGTTGGTGGGAGCGTACCAGTACCCTGGGAGGTGGTATGTAGTGTCCCTGTTCACTTCAGGCAGCTTTCCAGTGGCATAGGGCGGGGCACTTGTATTGGTGTGAATGGGTTGGCGCTACCGTGTGAGTGAGGTATGAATGGTCAATAAACATTGAGTGGTTGTTGGAAGTGTGAGTGATTACACCGTACAGTGTAGGTGAGGTGCCGGAGGGTACCAGGTGTCTTTTGTGTCCCTTACATGTGGTATAACCCCAGTGAGTAGGTAGAGTGGTACCCAGCCCGTGACTGTGCACGCTGTGTGCTCGGATATCCTGTGGGGATTAAGGGCAGAGTAAGCCCAGGTGACTGTGTGTGGGAAGCACAAGGGTGCGCAGGGTTGTGACACTAAGGTGTGCTGGGAGTGCATATGGACTTGCGGGGTGCAAATGCACTGTGATCGTGTGGGTGCTGGCTACCAGAGACAGTGAGGCCTGTGACTGTGGGTAACTGGTGCGCATGCACAGTGGACGGTGGACACACGGTGTCACGTGATTCAGTCAGTGACCAGACAGTGTATTGGTAGTATTATATGGGTTGGAGCCCATAGGGGTATTTGTATGAGGTACACAAGTGTGGGTGGAGTTATGCTTGGTGCGTGACTCATTGAGAGTATTGTGTACTTGTGCTGAGTTGCTTCAGGGCTAGTGCGTAGTCAGGAACCTCCAGTTGCGCTCAGATCACATACTGTCCCTTGTTAGCTCTGTGGTGGTAGGGGTTATCCTATGTCTAAACACACCCGAGCCCATCCGCAGTACGACCCCGATAGTGTCATGGATCCACAGGCCCCTCCGGCGGATACCAAACCTAAGGTTAGTGACCAGGTTGTGGGGGTGGATCAAGAACAGGGGACGGGGGCTTATGCAAAGTTTGCCAAGTTGGGAGCGGTGATGGGTTTAGCTGGGGGAGACCTCGCCAAGTTCGTCACGGACTCAGTACGTAATGAGGATGAGAAGACAGCGAGAGAAGTAGAATTGGAGCTCTGGATGGAGGAGAAAGTGAGGCAGAAGATGAAGGATGAGAGGGAGCTAGAAATGCAGCGGACGCAGATTGAAGAGAAGAAGGCTGCTAGGCATAGGGAGTTAGAGATGCAGCAGAGGAAGATAGAAGAGGAGAAAGCTGATAGGCAGAGGGAGCTAGAAATGAAGCAGAAGAAGATCGAAGAGGAGAAAGCTGCTAAGCAAAGGGAACTAGAGATGAAGCAGAAGAAGATCGAAGAGGAGAAGGAAAGGTTAAAGCAGAAGGATGAAGAGGAGAGGGAAAGGTTAAAGCGGAAGGATGAAGACGAGAAAGCAGCGAGACAGATGGAACTGGAACTGCAGAGGAAGAAGATGGAGGAAGAAAGGGCAATAAGGGAAGTTGAAGCTCAAGCACGGCAAGCCGAGTTAGATCTCAAGAGACGAAGAGATGAAGCCGAGTTAGAGGCAAGAGAGCGAGAGCTAATCATACAAGAGAGACAGGCCTTAGATGAAGCAGCGCATAGGAAACGCTTGATTGAGGTGGAGGAAACGAAGCATGTCCACCTTGAGCCGTTAGGAGAGAACGACGACGTGGACGCTTTCATCGCCCAATTTGAGCGTGTAGCCCAGATGTGCAAGTGGAGCAAGACCTCATGGCCCACACGTCTGATGTCTCTGCTGAGAGGAAAGGCTAGAGAAGCGGTGATGCGGTTAAGTGCGGATGAGTTAGGCGACTATGATCAGATAAAGGGCGCCCTGTTAAGCCACTTCAGGCTAGATGCTGAGGCCTACCGGGAAAAGTTCAGAAGCATCAAGAAGGACGCTGCTGAGACTTTCGGCCAGATGCTGGGAAGGATGAAGCGGTGGTTTTCCCTCTGGTGTGCGGCAGCGGGCAAGGATGAGAGTGTGGCAGAGGATGTAAAGGATCTGCTTTTTCAAGAACAGTTTTACCAGCTGCTGTCCCCAGAGTTCACGATCGAGGTCCGGAAGACATGCCCGAAAACTGTGGAACAACTTGCAACGGAAGCTACTGTTTTAGCAGAGGCCAAAAGATTGGGGAGGAAGGCGAGGCAAGACCGAACAGTTAACCAGCCCAACCTGGGTAATAGGCGCGAAACAGTAGGCAGCCAGCCCACACAGAGATCCCAACAGAGTGATGGTGCACTACAGCAGCTGAACAGGAGATCAGAAGGGCCTAGATCGACCATAGTTTGTTTCAACTGCAAGAAGCCAGGCCACATCGCTAGGAAATGCCCTGAGCCCCATTCTGTTGGAGCTGTTCATTGTTGTGACCAGCCCCAAGCTCGAGTAGTCCCTACGTTGTGTCGCCCATGCGCTGAGCAGCGGTACGAGCCTGCGTGCATTGTAGAAGTTAACGGGTCTCCGGCCAATGGATTACGGGACACTGGTGCCGGACACGCCGTAGTGGCCAAGTGGTTAGTACCGGCAGATGCGTACACAGGAGAGACAGTCCCAGTAGTGTTGGCTGAATCCAGATGTAGGTCTGTGTTACCTGTGGCGGTAGTAGAGTTGAAGTCACCATTCATCGCAGGGAAGTTGGAGGTTTTGGTCATGAATAGCCCTGTGCAGGAAGTCCTGATCGGAAACTTCGCAAAGAGAGTAGGAGATCCCGGTTGGACACGTGTGCCTGTATACGCAGACCCGGCGCTGGTAGGGGCAGTGCAGACACGCGCGCAGAGAGCCGGGGAGCAGCAAGAACCTGTACCACTGCCCGTCGAGGAATGCATTCTGAACACCTCTACCCAGCAGTTAATTCAGATGCAGGACCAGGATGAAACCTTGAGGAAGGCTCGGAGTGCGAGTGAAGCAGGGACGCACTTCCACACCAAGTTTGGACGAGTCGAGTACGCTCGGAAGTCTGGTGTACTGGTCAGGCGGTTTGAGGGTCCCAAGGACGTAGCGAGTCAGATCTGCGTCCCAGCTGAACTACGGACCACGGTGATGAAGCTAGCCCACGACGTACCCATGTCTGGTCACTTAGGTACCACCCGAACCAAGGAGCGAGTTGGTCGCCATTTTTATTGGCCAGGCATGCATGCTGACATTCGTCGGTACTGCCAGTCATGCTTCCAGTGTCAGCGTACTGTGGACAAGGGAAGAGTGTCAAGAGTTCCCCTTGTAAGGATGCCACTGATGCGCAGGCCCAGGCAGATACTGAGGGATCTGTGGTTGCAACCAGAAAGGCAAGAGCTCCGCACAGCGGCAGAGTACGTCGTTAACTTAAGGAACGAGGTAGCTGAGACGTGTGAGTTGGCAAAGAAGAACTTGGCAACCGCAGCTTGCAGGTACAAGCGACATTCTCATTTGAGGACGAAACCCAGGAAGATAGCTGTAGGGTCTAGAGTACTAGTGGGAGGATCACAAGGTGGGCACTGCAGCTGCAGCCATTTCAGTTTACGGTGCAGGCAGTGTCTGGGAAGGACAATGTGGCGGCAGACTTCTTGAGTCGCTTGCCGGAGAGAGAGAGAGAGAGAGAGAGAGAGAGAGAGAGAGAGAGAATCTATAAGCTCCTGTGTCATGAGAGATTGACATTGTCGAGAGTGATGTAGCAAAGTGTTACTGTTACTGAGGATGTGGTATTTGTAGAACGTGTTGCATAGCAGTTGTGCGTAATCAGAGCACCCTCAGTTATGAAATTTATATGTAGTGCGTAGTGTAACGGCTGCCTGTAAGTGCCTGCGTTAAGGTCGTGTGAGGCAGTTGGTCCAGGTTGATTAGTGTAACCTGTGATTGAAAAGGTGTTGGGATGGAGGTTTTGGTGTGCATCAAAAGTAACAGTAGGACAGAATGAGTGATGGGGAATTGGATTGTTATAGGTAGAGTGTGGCTAAAACGCCGATCGAGTGAGAAGTTGTTGTTTGTTTTAAACTGTAGTTAAAACTTAGGCAGGGGGGTGTGTCACCGATCGACGGTACTAAATCAGTACGTCCATGTGTTTAAGAGTAGTGGTGGTTCAAGATAGAGAGCGTGTGCGCGTATGCGTGTGTGTGTGTGTGTGTGTGTGTGTGTGTGTGTGTGTGTGTGTGTGTGTGTGTGTGTGTGTGTGCGCGCGCGCTCGCGCGGGGTAAGACTGGGGTTTAGTTAGCTGGGGTTAGGCTAAGTTTCTCGGGGTTAGGTAGAAAGGGTAGGCTAGGTAGGGGGGCTGGGGAGGTAGGACATGCAATATTCTTACTTTCCGGTCTTCACTTGTTGAAGGGATGGGAGCGGAGGTTGGTTTCGTTCCCGATTGTTACCCTTTTGTTACTTTGGTTCTACACCAGAGAAGGCGGTGCAGGATATCGGCAGTTGTTGTGTTGTCAAGTCTGTGAGTTGTTGTGGTAAATTGTCGTGTTGTTGCACGAGCAACAACTAGTCCATTGGTCAGGTGTGTCAGCTCTGCGCGCGCGATACACTGCTCTGACCAATCGTTGTTTTGTGTGGTGAGTAAAGTTCGCTTGATTCCGACCAGGGCGGAATGCGTTGGGGTAGCTTCACTTCGGTCCCTGGTGTTCGTCGGAGTGGACGTACTCCTTGTAGGTGCGGCGGCAGCGCCGTTAGTTTTTGAAGAGTGACTTTGAGTCATAGTTAGTGCCAGGTCCTCGTCGGGTTTGGGTGCCCTTGGCCTGTGCTGAGTCGGTGTCGTCCTTATTGGCAGCCACTGTCAGCCAGTTGCAGAACTGGTGTGGTTGATCATCTGTATGTCCAGTTGTGTCAGCAGGTATCCTGTTCCGTCCTGAGGCTGGGGCCAGACCACCGCAGTCTACTGCCGCGTGCCGGCAGGTGAGCGGCGCTTTCCAGTACCTGTTGTTTTCCTTGGAGAGGGAGACCACCCAGGCCGTCTGCCTTCTGTGGGGCAGCTTTCCTCCGGCTATCGGTACTCTTCCGGGAGTTCTCCGGCACTGGTTCCTCGTCCCTGTTCAGGCGTCCTGTGAGAGGGCGCTGCACCAGGCCTTTTTCCACCCTTGGTGTCCGGCGGGGCCTTCAGAGGTGGAGGCGTCCTACGAGCCCCGGACCCGTCGAGAGGGCGTCTGGTGTGTGTGCGTTGGGTGTCGTGCCCATCGCGGGGAGGAGTCAGACTGCGGGAAGCCACGGTCAGCGCCGGGGTGCAGAGTCTTCGGGGAGGGTGTTGGCCGCGGAGGAGCCACGGTCAGCGCCGGGGTGCAGAGTCTTCCGGGGAGGTGTCAGCCTGTGAGGGGCCACGTACAGCGCCGAGGACTGGAGCTTTCCGGGCCGGGATGGGTTGTCCCATGTTTGTGGTAGAAGGGGTGTAGCGTTAGGCAGTAGGGTTAGGGGTGTTAGCTACTGCCTCCTTTCAGGACGTAGTGGCCGGCACAGTGTAGGGTACTTGTCGTTGCCTCCCTTAGGGACGCAGCGACCAGTTTGGTAGTGGTCCCGGGTTAAAAGAGAAGGGTGAGTCCGGGGGAGAGGTGTGGGTGGTAGCAGTAGTTAAGAGAGTAGAGTCCCTTTGGTAAATCCTTGTCCCTAGTAGTTAGTCACCACGTGTGCGGGCTATCGCTGTGTCCCCAGGTCACAGTGATATACCGCAACTGGTGTTTTAGGTTAGGTTAGGGTCTTCCAGGTCATTATCGTAGAGTAGGGTAGGTCAGCGGGAATTAGGATACTTGTGTGCAGTTGTGGATGTGCGTGAGTGGTGGCGCCATGGAGTGTGTGTGAAATAAAGAAGCGTGCGTGATTGTAAAACTGTGTTAGTGTGCTGTGTTGTCTGACCTAGTGTGTGATAGGCGTGGGTAAGGGTGGTAGGGCCGTCCGGCTTAGCGACCGTGACAGTTTACATAGATGCAGTCATCTACAAATTACCATGCACGTCTGTAGACATACCATTCTTCCATAGTGCAGGATGTTTCAGAATCCCATAAATATAGTTTCTCACACATGCACAATTTAATCACATGCACATGCACACCTGCTCACATGCATATTACAGCACACTCAACTCACACATACATATATAACACACTAACCCATACTCAATGTACACAAGATCGTCCACTGACCTGATACGACGTCTTTCTCACAAAGCTTTCTGATGTATTCAGCTTCTGCATCATCAGCACTGGCCCCAGCCAGACCCATCTCCTCCTCCGCATTATCGGCGACACTGCTCTGTCGTTTTGATGCCTGTTGTCAAACACACGCCGAGTCAATACTACCTGTATAATTCTAACCTAGGGCACCCCATTCCTGCTTTCAAATGCCAGTAGCCTTCTTTTTCTTTCCTGATTCAATATCCATTATCCATTACTCATAACCCTCTTGCATTTGCATTTTCAAGCCCAAAACTGTTCCTAGTATTCATATTTTTTTGAGAAATCAATGGAATGCAGTCAGTTCATGACCCTAGTCTTTTGAATGAATCATTTCCCACACCCCATACTACTGTTAAGATTTCATTGGACACCTCTCAGGGATACCCATTTGTTTTGGGAAGCCTTGACTTAAAACAAGGCTGCAGTGTGAAAGGGAAAGTAACATGGCACGTGCGGCCAATTGCGGCCGTAACGAACACCAGAGGAGACAGAGCGGCCGGATACAGGCGAAACAAATGCAAAAGGGTTAAATTAAACTGGGCTACAGACTGGTCTCCATGTTTGTTTAGATCTGCCAATGAAGTGTATTCTCTGTCATTGAAGTGTAAAAGATAACTTATGCTTTTATAACTCATTTCTGGCACGGTCTTCGTCAACTTGATAACGGTCATTTTGTTGAAAATGTGTGCAAGTCTTTCCAAATTGCTCTTTGTTGTGATGATTGGTTCATTTTTCTCACACACAAAAATGACAGTAAATGGTCTTCTTGTTGATAATTCTGGGGTAATCTCAATATATCAAAAAAGACTCCACAACTGGGGTGTATACAACCTTATAAAGATATTCTGGACTGCAGCGGGATAACCGTCTTTTGAACAGGTTTCGACAAAGTGTGTTTAAAGAGTCTGGTATTGGCTGCTGTTGACTTTGAGCCAGTTCATCGAAGTTGATCTGATAACTGGCAGTGAGAAGGCAGGCGCTAATTCCTCTTAATTCAAAAACAGCGAATAAGCTGTAATTTTGTCAGCATCGGAAACAACTTTCTTGATGATAAAGGGATAACTGCAGTCAGATTTCCTTCAATAAGTGGTTCCTTTTTGATGACTTTGGAACTACAGGAATGTCTTGCATACATTGTATAGCTTTCCATTGATTCCTGTCCACTAGAATTTTTCAACTTCTTGATATATGGGATTACCCATAGCGAAATCATAAGGTACTGGTGCTACTGTGGCACACTGGTTAGCATGCAGATTCCCAGCTGGGAGGCATTTGGTTCAATTCTCATAAGAGCTATTTACTTGCAGAAATTTTCTGCTCCACACCTACGCTTTTGGCGAGTTCATGTTGAGGGCGCCAGTATCAGCAAGTTGATGGGGACCATCATTGGATGGATGTGATGGCACCCTCCAGATGGTTCACTCCGTCATGATGGCTCCACAACTAAGCAATTATTTTCGTCAGTATGGGGGCTTAGCAGGTGATGTCCTGCGTATGTTGGGTCAGAACAGGTACCGCTGAATACAATCAAAGAGACTCAGCAGTAGAGCAGTGTCGTCCTCTGGTGGGCTGCCTCACCACTTGACAATGACAGCTCCCTGTGGATTGCCAGTGCTGGGGCTCCAGAGGGACAAGCAGGAGTATGGCTGTGGACGGGGACCCAGAATGGCCGACATGGAGGTTATGTCACTGGCACAAACATTTCAAGTAAAAAAAAAAAAAAAAACACTCACAAAAACAAAAACAAAAAAGGAAAAAGAAAAAAAAATCATGTGTATCTGGATACGGGTGTTCGGACTGAAGAGACATAGGAGAGAAGAGGAACAAGTGGCAGATTTATTTGTTTGTTTGCTTTTTTTTTTTTTTTTTTTAAACAAGTGCTTTTAAAATTCACTTGTGATATTTCTGTGTCTTGGACAGGGTGGAGGGGGTCATACATTTTTTTCAAAAAGGTTTGTCTCATACACACCTTGCTTTTCTTGGACTGGCAGTCTTCTTTCAGAGCATTACGTCGCTTCAGTTCCCCCAGTACCCCCACTTCCATGTGAACCAGCTGCTGCAGTGCCACCTGCCCCGTCAGGGCCAGTAACTTGGTCAGCATGCCACTTAAATTCTCGTTCATTTCCTCTGCAAACAGATGCATCTGCTGTATTGTTCAAGGGGGGGGGGGGGGGGGGGGGGGGGGTTCTGTACACATGCACCCATTGATATACTGAATGGGTTACTAAGCCAGCAATGCTTTCGAGTACACACAGCAATAGGTGCATATTGTCACATTCTAATGTAACTGTTCTTTCATTTCCCTTCTGAGATTAAAGAAACAAAGAGAAAAGAAAGGACAATAAAACAGTTGATTTCAAAGAGGCCTAACTTTAAACAAAACTGAACATTTTCAAACCTATATGTTCCATACAGTTTATTAGCCAAAGCCACATAGTGAACAATACATGTCCACACCATCTACAACATGTACAGGAGAAATCCATACCGCATCAGAAACTCAGACAGACAATTCACATACTGTGACTTCACTGGAAATATAGACATGACACATCTGTCATAGGAAAATGAACAGGGCAGGCCCACATCAAAGACCACCGAGACAACACACATTACTGCATGATGCCTCTACATCACAAGAAATCAAATAGGGTAAATCTTTTCTTTTCTCTTTAAATCTGTACGCACGACACACCTGCAGATGGAGAACCATAGATATATGCCACATCAACAATTTCACACATCTCACGACTAGGCAGAAAAGAACTCTCAGCTTTCGAGAGACTCTCTAAATTTGTTTAGTTCAGGGGGCAAGGGTTCCACAATTCCCTGCACATTACCATTCTACACATGTTGTCACAGAGACAGATCAAAGAAATCCTGGATGGACAACAGAACTGGCTACACATCAAGTGTCACAGGAATATCAACAGAAAACCACGCCAACCCAAACCAAACATGTCCACATTAGAATATTAGAACAGATCACACATTCCTCCACCTTAAGGTCAGTTCTAAATTGACAGGAACAAAACTAACCTCCATCCTGACTATAGGGACCCACAGTCGGTATCTCCCGCAGCAGCGTGGACGCCATGCGTTGAATGATTTCACCACACACGGAGTCAGGCTGGTCGGCCAGCCTGTAGATCAAGGTCACACTCTGTCCCGCAAAGGGCACCCAGAACCCGCTCTCTTTCTTCATTCCTGAAAACAATGAGTCAGCCACCATGAAGATCAGCACATGCGGACATATTTCTATAGGTTTGCATCCACCGTCTCCAACTCCTCCTTCCTGCCACCTGACACTGTGGTTTAGTAGATAGAGGTCTCTGAAGAATTTTTTCTGTCAGTAAAGGGAAGTAATCACTTAGACGCTCCTGCACTGCAACTTGTCCATCACATGAGGCATTATCACTCTCCGTTGCAGCACATACATGTATGGGAAACAGTATTCAGTTTATAATTTCTATGGGTGATGTAGATTTCTTTCTTTTCTTTTCTGCTGCTTTTTTTTTCATTCAAAAAAAAAAAAATTAAAGAAAATTGTTCATGCTGATGTTTTATGTTGACTTTCAGTTTTTTTTTCATATTAGACAATCAACACAAACAACAATGCTGATGCTATCTCAGCGTTCATCACTGACAAACAATGAACAAAGAAGACGCAACCTGTATATCCATCAATGACAGACACATGAACAATATAGAGTTATCTGATTATCCATCATTGACAGACACATGAACAATATAGATGTATCTGAATATCATCATTGACAGACACATGAACAATATAGATACTATCTCAATATTCATCAGCGACAGGCACATGAATCAATACAGATACTATCTCAAATCCACAAACGACATAGACACTATCTGAATATAATCATGACAGACACCATAACAACAAGATGCTATCTGAATATACATCAACAGACACTGAACAACAAGATCTATTTGAATACCATCGCGACAACACATGATACATGATGATGCTACCTGAAAGTTTATCATACCATTTCAGTGGGAAGTAGACAATGTTTGATAGAGCCCATCTCTTCTTCAAATATCCCGGTGCATGCTGGTGTATTTTTATCTTTCGTAACACACAAAATTGCTGACATGGATCCCAGGATCTTTAACTTGAATATTGAATAATCTGCATGTGTATGCAATGTTCTATATCATGTAGAAGTGAGATGCAATACCCTTTGAACTGAAAAATATATGCAGAGGAAAATCATGAAAAGGCTTTTTCGGACAATTCATGTTGTTTAAAGCTTCGCCGACCACAAGGGGGCTTTTAGCGGCCATCGGGGCTTTCAATTTGTCCATGTCAAGTTCTCATTTAATTACTAAAATGGAAAGAAAAAAACTTCAATAACCCAGATTTTTCAAACCCTGCTAAACTTGCTTTTAAGATTTTTTTTTTTTTTAAATTTTGGATCACATGAAAAATATTTATCTCTGTGAAGAACTCGGATATCACATCTGATGGAACATCTCCGAACAGGGTTTTTATATGGTCTGCTCCAAAGCGTTCATGTCTGACATCATTTTTGTCCGAAAACTATACAAACATGTTTTACAGTGAATGGTACATTATGTTGAATGCACCATGGAGCTTTCAAAATGGAAACTTACCGGCTAAAAAAACATTACCACTGATAAAAATCCTAATGAAACTGAAATAAATCCACAAGCCAACCAACCAGCAACGAGCAGTTCGGTTAGACGCGAGAAGAGGTGGTGATCAGGAGCAAGACGAAACGGTTCTGTGGCCGTCTTTCCCTTCTCCTGCCACGACACAGATCAAACACACGTCCACCTTCATGTTTTGTTTTTGTTCATAGCACAGTCGAAGGGACAGGACCATATCATACCACTTGAAAGTAACATACAAAAACAAGTCCCATGCCTAGTGGACATAGGGGAAGTGAACTGTTACAGGTTCATCATGCCTAGCATGCACAGCGTAATGGAAGGTAGAGCCAGGGTGGGGAAAAAAAAGCTTAATACACATTCACAAAACCTGACAACGCTAAACTTCTTAGGCCTTCAGGGCCATGGGTGTTTCTGATTCAATTCAAAATAAGCTGCAGTAATTCAGAGTCATGCTGTCACTACTGATGCACTGACCATGTTGCAGATTATAAACACGCCGACTCACTCAGAATGATAAAGTCTAGACATGGGGAGGAAAACAGTTAAGAAGTGAGGTGAGGAGTAAAAGGGAGAAATGATGAGAATGAAAGAAAGGGAGCGGAGAGAAAGAGAATGATCTCAACTGATGCAACGAAAAAATTGTTAAAATCAATAAGTACTTTGATGAAACAACGACTGAATATCCCGCACTCTGCAGATAATACATTGGACGAGCCGTAGTCATGTTCCTGCTCCTTATATCCTCCACTGCTTTCACTGTACTGCTGACCCCATTCTAGTCCATCTCAAAAATAGAAACAATGATAATATTGTCTAAATAAGGAAGACATCAAAATGTGTTGCACACATGTACACGCACTCACATGCTTCCAAACTCCACCTATCGTTACACACACTTGCATACAAGCATGTACTTGCGTGTGGGCACACATAGACACATATTTCCACCCATCTGCGCTAAAACCCATGCCACACATACACACACACACTCAAACTGAAAACAAGCCTTCCCCAGGTAATGTCTTCACACTGTAGAACAGACTACATAATGAGCTACATTAAAACAACAGACAACAGACAGTTCGTCACTCATCACCTTCTTGGTGGCCATTTTCAGCAACGCCTGGCAGGCAGCCTGCGCAACAGCTGGTCGTCATCAGCACGGGAACCAAGGCCCTCCTCGATCAGCACCTCCAGGTTGCTGCGTATAATGTCTGTCTGCGCCCTAAACACAGGCCATCTTATCAGTGCCACAACATCTTGGTCCTCTCCTTACATCATGCTCACATAACAGATTCAGTTTTAATTCATTTTGCTTATAGCAAAGGGCTATATCAGGGCTGTCATCTCGCCGAAGTCGCCTTCAACAGATTGTAAAAGGATTTGAAAAAAGCATACACACAAAATTCATTAAAACAGATTTGCTAAAAGCACGCCAGAATTTTGTTAAAATCTTTCTTCTGTAAAAACTTAGATCACATGAAAAATGTTTCTCTTTTAGAAACTCAAAGATCACAGAAGATGGGACATCCATGAACACGGTTTTCATGGAGTCTGCAATAAACTGTATATGTCTGACATCATGTAAGAACCATCACTCTGTAATATTTACTGTGAGTGGTACATCACATGGAATGCATCACAGTGCTCTTTGTCTTTTAAAAGATATGAGTGGGTGTAAAAGGAGTGGCCTGTATGCAGCCGGCACAAGACTGTTTCTATTTTAAGGCTGCCAGTGGCGAAAGGTAAAAGCTCTTTAAGGTTTAGATGGATTTGCCAGATAGTTTTAAAGGGAGGTGACTGCAGGCAGAAATTAAACAAATTTCAAAAGTAATTGTGAGTAACTCCGCCAGTTAACATGGACAAACAAACCAGCCGCCGTGGCGAAGTGGTTAGCGTCGCGGACTCCCGGCTGGGAGGTCGTGGGTTCGAATCCCATCAGAGTCATGTGGGTTTTTTCTGTCCCGACCGGCTCCTACCCAGAGTTGAGTTTGCTGCGGACTCAGTTGGGAAGACTGGGACCACACAGTCGAGTTTCATCCACTTAATGGATGCGTTTCTGAGAGTGTTGCTCAAATTTCATGACCAACACTGCAGGTGTCTGTATCTCTCAGGCCTGGTTGACGCCGGGATATATTATAAAAGGAAGCGTAGAGTACAGCCCTGTCATGTAGTCTCAGACTGAAATGGAAATCCGTAGTATCATCTTAATCATTCTCATTCTCATCGATCAGCATTAAAAGAAAAAAGTCTCAAATTCTGTGGCCCTTCATGCCCTGCTCTCATGGTGACCTCAATTTCAATGTCCTCTCCATGTCTGTGGCCTTGGTTTGGTTCCGTCGGGGTCACTGGTATCGGCGAGTCCATGGGGGCTGTCGTTGGACGGACATGGTGGCGACCCTCCAGAGGGAGAGCTCACTCACACTGGCTCCGCGACTAAGCAATTATTGTCGTCAGTAGGGGGCTTAGTAGGTGGTGTCCTGCGTATGTTAGATCAGAACAGGCGCCACTGAACACCACTGAAGTGATTTGGCGGCAGTGCAGTGTCTCCTCCGGTGGGTTGCCTCTTGATGACTTGACATTAACTGCTCCCTGTGGATTGCCGGTGCCGGGGCTGTGGTGGGCCGACCAGGCTGTGGCTGTGGACGGGGTGTCGGAATGAGCGGCGTGGGTGCACTGCCTCTGAGGTGGCGCAGAGATTGGGACAGCCAAAAAAAAAAAAAAAATGGACAAACAAATTAAAGACAAAACATAGAGCATTTCGACCTCTTAGGTAAGATAAACAACATTCAGGACAATGAAAACGAAGAATGGATGCCCATCTTGCGCCGAATTTGAGAAGATAAGTGACTGCACACTCTCCACTTTCATTGTCCTGAATGTTGTTTATCTTGCCTGAAGAAGACCTATGAGGTCGAACTGCGATGTGCTATGTCTTGTCATTTGTTTGTCCATGTTAACCGGCGGAGGTACTCACAGTCCCTTTCAGGATTTGGAAGAGTTAATCGTCTGTCTGCAAGTTCCCTTCTGAAAACAGTCCTGTGTCTACAGTGGATGACCACCGTTTAAAGACATGACAGCTCTTCATACACCACTTTTGCAGGGACTGCGACAGGAAGAACCTGAGTAGAGCGATATATGGGACAGCCAGAATGAATGATGTAAGAGCGATGGGACAACCAGAACAAAGATCGTGTAAATGAATACAAATTTTCATTTTTTAAATAAAGACTGACCCTGCCACCATGGAGATGAGGTGCAGGGCAGCGCGACTCTCCTGTGGGGTGGTATTGGGGATCTTGAGGGTGAACTTTTCCCACAGAACTTGGATCACATGGGATGATATCTCACCGCTCTTCATCAGCTGGACCATCTGTATACACACACACACACACACACACACACATGCACATTCACACACACATACACACACACACACACGCATGTACACACTCGCACGTGCACTCATACACAAACACACACACCTTTAGAAAAGGGAGCAGTCCTTCGAATAAGACTATAAACCAAGGTTCTGTGTGTGAATGCACACACATCTTCCATACACATAAAATCCCATCACCAACTTTCGGAAGAGAAGGCCAGTTTGGCCGTTGGTATGGATGACACGTTACACATATCATGCACCTTCCCCGAAGATGGAGTATGGCTGCCTTAATGGCGGGATAAAAAAATGGTCATACATACAAAACTCCACTCCCTGTCTATAGTGGGAGTGTCCGCAGGAATATCAGCCTGCGTACGCAGAAAGAAAGAAAGAAAGAAAGAAAAGGCAGACCATGGACCTAAAATAAAATAGAAAAGAACAACCCTTCAAACGGAGGGTTAATGAAAACAAAAGAAAATAGTTGACAATAGTGAAGAAAGTAAACAAATTAACACAACTTTGTCTTTTCCCCTGCTTTGGTAAATCTGACATTAAAACCAGCAACACAGTCAATACTTAAAGGTCTACTTTAGAGATTTTCGATAATTTGTTAAAAACAGGTCTGCATGTCATATAACTACAGTATGGTATTCATTTTTTTTTTTTAAATCGCCGGAAGAATTTAATAGATAAAAAACGATTTTGCACACCTGTTCAAACCCCGCGCGGTAGACCGAAAACCGTGACGTCACTTGATGGACTGGCCGTCAGCCGCGACCTACACAACAAGCCAACGCCAAGTGAAATCAACACGAGCTGCGATCCCCCACAGCCTAAAAAGTCACGAGGGGGTGGCAGATATTGTGCTGTAGGCGAGTGCAGCAGCTCAGCAGGAGACGGATATTCTTTGCACACATTTCCATCTGATCCAGATACTCGAAAGAAGTGGATTTGGTTCGTGCAACCATGCCGGGCCGCTAAATTCTTTTTACCACATCAGTTCCAGCTGGACCGCGGAAACAAGCTATTCCGACAACTGCCGAGCCCGTTCGAGTGGATCAAAAACTTCGTCTGCATTGTGCGCGTATACTTTGAAGGCGGAGTGGTAAGCTCGTACAGATGAGTACGATAGTCGCACGTTTATTCTGTTCTTATCTATGGACAGATCACACTTGTTAAATTGAATGAACACGTTAAGGCTTGAGGAAGGAGAATCTCCGCTCGCCGTCCACGCGTGATCGCATCAAGAAGTCAGTCGGTAGCCTCCCTCGAGACTTCGGTAAAGTCCGTATGCCTTCGGAATGCTGTGTTCGGGCGTCCAGCTGGAACTGAATAGCTCGTTTCCGTGGTCCAGCTGGAACTGACGTGGTAAAAAGAACTTAGCGTTCAAACTGATAAGGTAAAGGCCTTGCAGAAACATCCCCAGAGTCACATTGGCTGTCGCAATGATAGTCACTGCTTTTACATGATAAATTAAACACCGAGCGAGATGTGCAAGAACCATCAGAATCGCTTTCTGTCGCCGTCGCTGACGCTCATGTGACGTCACATCCAAGAGTAGTTAAGCCTTGCCAAGATTTAGTTGATTACCTCCCGTTTTCTTGATTACAGGTGAAAATGCCCACTTTCGCGGATCGATTTCATGTGATCAGGAGCAAATTGGATGTTTATTTTACCAATTTATCAAACATTTCATATTTCTGCATAAGCTGACCAATTATCGAAAACCTCTAAAGCAGACCTTTAACCTGACCTGTTTTGGTAATTTCTTATATATAAAACCCTTATTCAAAAAGAAAAAAACAGAGAAAAGAAATTAAATCCACCACAGTCATCACTTGCTCATTTTCGGCATCACCTTCATCATTTCTGTATTCAGCTTGTTCATTTTCAGTTTTTAGTTTGCTCACTCTGATGTAACTCTTTATAACTAAATCAAGCACATTTCAAAAAGATTATCTAATGACAACTTCAGAGGCCAAAACTTTTGAATAATCAAATCTGACACCAACTAACTGAAACAAGCGCATCCAACTAATACAGGGATGCCACTGTGCATAAGTTCACAGTGCCCTCAAAATCAAGGATGCAAGAGAGAGAGAGAGAGAGACACTATTGCTGTTCAAAACTGCTGTACATCCCATTCTTCGCAACAACAAAGAGCACCAAAAACTTCCTTTCAGGCCTGACTCTGAACTCTTCTAGATGACCATTGTGTGGCTAAAAGCAAAACTATACACTAGAAAAGGAGCACTTCGTATCAGTCCATGTGTGAGACGATCGTAACAACTTGAGTGTCACACCAGGCACATACCAAAGCCTCCAGAGATGTGAGGTCTCCACAGGTGGCCCCGTAGATCAGCATGGACAGGTTTTTCACGACACTTAGCGCACGATTCCTGAAAGACAATCAACCACAGCGCATGACTCTTCCAAAGCAATGAACGGCAATCAGTATCCTGTGCAATCCATAACACTATCTTTTTTCTTCTTTACAGTGTATAATTTATTAAAAATATCAACTGTATTTGTACCCTGTGAAATCCATACTAACATCTTTTTTTCATGAACATGATTTCTGCAAAACAATCAAGTACATTAATACCTTGCATAATCTGAAACAGTATCTTTCTTTCTTTCTTTCCTTCTCTTTTCATCAAAGAAGTCTCTTGTTTGTCATGGGATGCCATCTATTTCTGAATCAAATCAAATCTAGGCTTTGTTTGCCATGATTCATTTGTTCAGCATTTTTTTTATTTACTTTCTTTTTTTTTTCTTTTCCTCTATGCCGATTCATTTGATATACTACGGTAAACGCAGAATTCCAAAAACTTCATAATCCGTCAAAAGCGTCAATTAACCCTCTCCCCCTCCAACCCACCTCGGCGTGCCTGTCGTGGACTCCAGGTACAAACGTTTGTAAGCAGCCACCACAGCGTCCTTCACGTTCTGCTCCTTGGACCAGATGAGTACCAGCATGCGCCGCACCCCTTGCAGGGCGGCCGACACCCCAAACTCATAGCTGGTCACAAAGAACTCCACGGCTTCAAACACGTCGGAGGTGTTCTTCGAACCCAGCAGCTGACACAGGATGGGAACCGCCTCTTGGATTTGACGGGCGAAAGCCAGCGAGTCCTGGAAGAATACAGGCGTGGTTCTGAGCAGCCTTGAAAAAACAGCTCCACTTCAGAAACGCTCTATTTCATTTTTTAAGTCAGAAAGATTTCACCTTGGTTTCGGTGGTGGTTGTGGTGGGTGTTTTTGAGCAGGACCTTCAATAATTACATCAATAAATCCTTAAAAAAAAAAAAATCAGTCTTAAATGGAAGGAAGTCATAGCTGAGAGCTAATTCTACTTATAGACAAAGTGGAAAAGTTTGGAAAAAAAAAATCTTTACAGGAGGGATTCTTAACAAGGAAGTCGATTTGGCACAGACAGAGAAATGCGTTTTTTATTTTTTATTTTGAGGGATCCTAAACTGAGGAAAAAATGTGGAATCAAATGTCTTAAAAGAAGGATTCTAAACAGGGAAGCGAATCTAGTACAGCAAATGGCAAAAAAGAACAAAAAAATTTTTTTTTCAATTCTGTAAAAAGAGATATTCTTCAACGAAAGGCATTGACAAGTTTTCACTGACGTGCTATTTGTGAATGAGAAGGAAGGAAAGTGTACCTTGAGATACTGCACCAAGACCTGCTGTTTGCTCATTTCATTCACTTCCACTTCCCCCTCTTGGCACTGGCTGTTGTTGGTGGCCGCTTCTGTGATCTTGGCAAGGTCAGGACTGCGATGCTCTGTTGGGAGAGAAAACAATGTGTTATGAGTACATAAATCACAGGGAAACGTCATTCAACACCAAACAAGGAGAAAAGGAGATTACAATAAAGTTTTGGGAATGGAGTTAAAGCAAGAGAAAAACTGCATTATGATCTAAAAAATCTTTAAATAGAACATTAAAAGAAATCTTTGATATAGCTCCATCTTACCCACACAACTGCCTGAAGGAGAAATATTATATTGCCAGACAAAATTCTTTTTAATGTCATCTGTGGCGATGTCAGCTGTTGGCATGGAAATAAAGCATACTTGCGGAAAATATGACGTGATCACTGATGATGAGAACATTGGAAATTAAAATGTATTTTATCTCAATACATATGCACACACAAACACAGACACATGCATGCATGGGTGCAGGCCCTCACACACATGTGCGCATGCTTGCACAAGCACACACACACACACAAACACAGGAACGCTAGCACACACCAACACACACACACATGTGCACAAAATCACACACAAACACACTCACTCAAATACTGCACGAAGAACAAAATGGTTTGGTAGAATAGTTGCATATACATTTTTGTCAAGCATTTATTTTTCTAACTTTGAACTGATTGTAAGTTGCATCCAATTCAGCTCTAACTACTAGCCACTACTCCCATAATTCATCCCAAAATCAGTTCTCTACAACCCAAAAATACTCACCATAAAAGACATTCCTGAGAGCACTAACTACATCAAAGTCAGACTCTTTTTCAGCAGTTTGCATCTCTGATTCATCATCTTCTGGAACATTCTCGGATTCATCATCTTCTGGAACATTCCTGAGAAAAAAAACATATAAATAAGTGTTTTTTAAAAAGTGATAAAACTGTCCTTCACTGGTACAAAAAACAAACAGGTATTACACCACTCTGTGACAGCATCCATTCAACGCAGGCAAATGTAAGCAAGACTCAGGTCAGGGGCCCTTGTGATCCGAAATATGGGGATGTGGCCAAGTGGATTAAACCAAAAATTCCATTTCATAATTCGAGTCATAAAGGGTAAAGTTCTTTTCTACCCTGCTCTGATGGATCTGACAATGTTCTGAGAGCTAGTTTCCACACAGAATGTTGTCTTCCATTCCCTGTACAAGATGCAGAGACGTTTGACAGAGTAATGTGTCTTCCATTCCCTGTACAAGGTGCAGAGACATTTGACACAGTAATGTGTGTTCCAGTCCCTGTACAAGGTGCAGAGAAGTTTGACGCAGTAATTTGTCTTCCATTCCCTGTACAAGGTGCAGAGAAGTTTGACGCAGTAATTTGTCTTCCATTCCCTGTACAAGGTGCAGAGAAGTTTGACGCAGTAATTTGTCTTCCATTCCGTGTACAAGAGGCAGAGAAGTTTGACGCAGTCACTTGCCTTACATTCCTTGTGCAAGATGCAGAGAAACGTGACACAATCAACTGTCTTACATTCCTTGTGCAAGATGCAGAGAAACGTGACACTATCAACTGTCTTACATTCCTTGTGCAAGATGCAGAGAAACGTGACACAATCAACTGTCTTACATTCCTTGTGCAAGATGCAGAGAAACGTGACACAATCAACTGCCTTACATTCCTTGTGCAAGATGCAGAGAAACGTGACACAATCAACTGCCTTACATTCCTTGTGCAAGATGCAGAGAAACGTGACACAATCAACTGCCTTACATTCCTTGTGCAAGATGCAGAGAAACGTGACACAATCAACTGCCTTACATTCCTTGTGCAAGGTGCAGAGAAACGTGACACAATCAACTGCCTTACATTCCTTGTGCAAGGTGCAGAGAAACGTGACACAATCAACTGCCTTACATTCCTTGTGCAAGATGCAGAGAAACGTGACACAATCAACTGCCTTACATTCCTTGTGCAAGGTGCAGAGAAACGTGACACAATCAACTGCCTTACATTCCTTGTGCAAGGTGCAGAGAAACGTGACACAATCAACTGCCTTACATTCCTTGTGCAAGGTGCAGAGAAACGTGACACAATCAACTGCCTTACATTCCTTGTGCAAGGTGCAGAGAAACGTGACACAATCAACTGCCTTACATTCCTTGTGCAAGGTGCAGAGAAACGTGACACAATCAACTGCCTTACATTCCTTGTGCAAGGTGCAGAGAAACGTGACACAATCAACTGCCTTACATTCCTTGTGCAAGGTGCAGAGAAACGTGACACAATCAACTGCCTTACATTCCTTGTGCAAGGTGCAGAGAAACGTGACACAATCAACTGCCTTACATTCCTTGTGCAAGGTGCAGAGAAACGTGACACAATCAACTGCCTTACATTCCTTGTGCAAGGTGCAGAGAAACGTGACACAATCAACTGCCTTACATTCCTTGTGCAAGGTGCAGAGAAACGTGACACAATCAACTGCCTTACATTCCTTGTGCAAGGTGCAGAGAAACGTGACACAATCAACTGCCTTACATTCCTTGTGCAAGGTGCAGAGAAACGTGACACAATCAACTGCCTTACATTCCTTGTGCAAGGTGCAGAGAAACGTGACACAATCAACTGCCTTACATTCCTTGTGCAAGGTGCAGAGAAACGTGACACAATCAACTGCCTTACATTCCTTGTGCAAGGTGCAGAGAAACGTGACACAATCAACTGCCTTACATTCCTTGTGCAAGGTGCAGAGAAACGTGACACAATCAACTGCCTTACATTCCTTGTGCAAGGTGCAGAGAAACGTGACACAATCAACTGCCTTACATTCCTTGTGCAAGGTGCAGAGAAACGTGACACAATCAACTGCCTTACATTCCTTGTGCAAGGTGCAGAGAAACGTGACACAATCAACTGCCTTACATTCCTTGTGCAAGGTGCAGAGAAACGTGACACAATCAACTGCCTTACATTCCTTGTGCAAGGTGCAGAGAAACGTGACACAATCAACTGCCTTACATTCCTGTGCAAGGTGCAGAGAAACGTGACACAAAACTGCCTTACATTCTTGGCAAGTCAGAGAACGTACACAATCAACTGCCTTACATTCCTTGTGCAAGGTGCAGAGAAACGTGACACAATCAACTGCCTTACATTCCTTGTGCAAGGTGCAGAGAAACGTGACACAATCAACTGCCTTACATTCCTTGTGCAAGGTGCAGAGAAACGTGACACAATCAACTGCCTTACATTCCTTGTGCAAGGTGCAGAGAAACGTGACACAATCAACTGCCTTACATTCCTTGTGCAAGGTGCAGAGAAACGTGACACAATCAACTGCCTTACATTCCTTGTGCAAGGTGCAGAGAAACGTGACACAATCAACTGCCTTACATTCCTTGTGCAAGGTGCAGAGAAACGTGACACAATCAACTGCCTTACATTCCTTGTGCAAGGTGCAGAGAAACGTGACACAATCAACTGCCTTACATTCCTTGTGCAAGGTGCAGAGAAACGTGACACAATCAACTGCCTTACATTCCTTGTGCAAGGTGCAGAGAAACGTGACACAATCAACTGCCTTACATTCCTTGTGCAAGGTGCAGAGAAACGTGACACAATCAACTGCCTTACATTCCTTGTGCAAGGTGCAGAGAAACGTGACACAATCAACTGCCTTACATTCCTTGTGCAAGGTGCAGAGAAACGTGACACAATCAACTGCCTTACATTCCTTGTGCAAGGTGCAGAGAAACGTGACACAATCAACTGCCTTACATTCCTTGTGCAAGGTGCAGAGAAACGTGACACAATCAACTGCCTTACATTCCTTGTGCAAGGTGCAGAGAAACGTGACACAATCAACTGCCTTACATTCCTTGTGCAAGGTGCAGAGAAACGTGACACAATCAACTGCCTTACATTCCTTGTGCAAGGTGCAGAGAAACGTGACACAATCAACTGCCTTACATTCCTTGTGCAAGGTGCAGAGAAACGTGACACAATCAACTGCCTTACATTCCTTGTGCAAGGTGCAGAGAAACGTGACACAATCAACTGCCTTACATTCCTTGTGCAAGGTGCAGAGAAACGTGACACAATCAACTGCCTTACATTCCTTGTGCAAGGTGCAGAGAAACGTGACACAATCAACTGCCTTACATTCCTTGTGCAAGGTGCAGAGAAACGTGACACAATCAACTGCCTTACATTCCTTGTGCAAGGTGCAGAGAAACGTGACACAATCAACTGCCTTACATTCCTGTGCAAGATGCAGAGAAACGTGACACAACCAACTGCCTTACATTCCTTGTGCAAGATGCAGAGAAACGTGACACAACCAACTGCCTTACATTCCTTGTGCAAGATGCAGAGAAACGTGACACAACCAACTGCCTTACATTCCTTGTGCAAGATGCAGAGAAACGTGACACAACCAACTGCCTTACATTCCTGTGCAAGATGCAGAGAAACGTGACACAACCAACTGCCTTACATTCCTTGTGCAAGATGCAGAGAAACGTGACACAACCAACTGCCTTACATTCCTTGTGCAAGATGCAGGAGAAACGTGACACAACCAACTGCCTTACATTCCTTGTGCAAGATGCAGAGAAACGTGACACAACCAACTGCCTTACATTCCTGTGCAAGATGCAGAGAAACGTGACACAACCAACTGTCTTACATTCCCTGTGCAAGATGCAGAGAAACGTGACACAACCAACTGTCTTACATTCCCTGTGCAAGATGCAGAGAAACGTGACACAACCAACTGTCTTACATTCCTTGTGCACGATGCAGAGAAACGTGAAACAATCAACTGTCTTACATTCCTTGTACAAACTGTAGATGAGAAGCAGTCTCAAACAACTCGATTTTGCTGTATTTACTTGCAATAATTGTGTTCTGTGAATTGTTCTCACCATGTTTTCTTCTTCTTGTTGTTGTTGTTGTTTTGTTTAGTATCTTGATTTGAGTCATAGTGTTCTCAGCCATTCAAGATTTCTGGTGATAGATGGTAAAGTACTGTGACTTGACTTGACCCCTACTGTCTTGTGCATGTATATTCATAGTTTACTATGGACATTCTACAATTTAAGATTTCTTTCTGTTTTTCTTTTTATATTCATTTTCTGTAATGTAGAGAGTATTTGAACTTATTCAATGTACACATTCTTTATCATAACAACAACTTTTTTATTTACCATCAAACAAAAATCATTTTATACAGTTTTGACTTTTCAACATTTTAAAATCCAGTCTCTTGTCTGACTTCTTCATATCTTAAATCCACAATCTCATGTTCTGAACGTTTTGCTGTTCTGTCTCTTTGCAAACCAAACTGAAAAACTTCAAACGTCACAGCTTGCACAGCTAGAGTGATTTTCGACGTATAAAGCAACCCCACATCACTCTTCTTCTGGTCAAACTTCACTGGTTTCCAATCTCAAAGACAAGAGAATACAAATTACCCCCTATCTGGTAGAAAATAATCAAAAATTCTGCTCCACCTTACCTTCTGAGATACTTTGAATCTACATGTCTTGTTCCCTTTGCTTCTCAACACAAACAGATATCAATTCCCAAATGCACAACAAAACAATGGGGATGGCCATCTTTTTGCCTCAGTTGGACAAGTCACTTGGAACAATGTTCCTCACTCTGATAAAACTAGAAATTCCATAAATGTAAATACTGATAAATCAATTTGGACCAAATGTTTATTTTTCTTCCCCGATTGAAAATTCCTTGAGCACCTCAGTTATTCACGAGACAAGTGTGTATATTAATCATTTTTATTATATAATAATTCACCCTTCTCAAAAAAACATTCAGATAGTTGAAAATTAACAATTTATCCTGTATGTTATACTCAGTCTTCTCCAATAAAAACAGACAAACCAGTCAGTGTTCGTGATGTGACAGGGTACTCACTGGGTCTGTTGGTGAAAGATGTTGGCGTCTGGCCAGGCAGAGTAGGCAGCTGTCAGCAGAGCCAGTGCCTTAGAGTACTGTTCCTCCATCATCAGAGTGTACACCCTGTCCATCACGCTGTACACAACACACAGCACATTCTTCACCTTCTCCTGTGCTTAATTCATCAGTAGGGTTTCACATCATGTCAAACGCAGAATTATTCACTATATCTAAGTACATCTTTTACGTAAGGAAACGGCTGGAGTGAGGGCGAGTCACATCCCCGTTAAAAACTGGGCGCAAAAGGATGAGGGAAAGGGACTGCAGAGGGTGTCATGCTTGGATGATTATTTCATGTTTTCTTAGAAAAATAAGTTGATTTTGATACAAGATCACCATAGTGCATACGAAAGTACAAA
This sequence comes from Conus canariensis, assembly GCA_033310375.1. Taxonomy (NCBI): domain Eukaryota; kingdom Metazoa; phylum Mollusca; class Gastropoda; order Neogastropoda; family Conidae; genus Conus; species Conus canariensis. Next base: position 51,443,989 of record CM065731.1, read on the forward strand.
ATAATAAACACTTTGCTTGTGACAAGCTGAAGGTGTAAGGCCCTCACGAATTGGCTGGTAATCTTCAGACCCTCTGCGACCGGTTGGTGAGCGGACTGTTACAGTGAGTGAAGGCTTTAGGACACAAAATGCTCAAGGGAAAGCACTTGTCTTCCAAGTGTTCTCCCTTGCATTGGTATTCATCTCAAGACGATATCCACATTTAAGCACTAGAAAAGATAATCTATTGACAGAAACAAATTTTAGTAAATTATTCCTTCTTCGTTCCATCAATGTATGATCTATATGGACAAAAATTTTCATATTGCCCATTTCAGAACATCAAGCCCAAGAACAAGCACTTGCAGATTTAAATACTCTGAAGAGGTCTTAAAAGCCAAGCCTACATCACTTTGTCCATCTTGGCTCAGTCGCAGAGCACTGAGTCTGCAGTCAGATGCAGCCAGTTCAAATCCCCCAGCACCCATCCTACAAATTGCCATTACAGGGCCCAAAATAACGGTTGTTGCTCTGGTGCTATTAGCTAAATGTTACACCTTCCTAGTTCTCCACGAAAGATTGTTCCTGTCTGGCTGACCCCTTTGGTGGGAGTGCTGAACTACCTTTACCCACCTGTGACAGGTGTCGTCCTCACTGAAGGCTGCGGAAGCATTGCTAGCATCATCATCTCCATCTCCAGGTGCAGCCAGAGCTTCCTTGACCTTGGGGAGAATGTGGTTCCAGTCTTCTTCCAGCTCTTCCCTGGATCTCTCTAGAAATAAAATCAACAATAGGCGTGATGTTGCGACACTCCTCACGCTGTCGTTCATTGGTTTCTTTGTGTGTGTGTGTGAGCGTGCGTGCATGCATTTGTGTGTGAGTTGCTTGTGCTTGTAACTGAGTTCATACTCAGAGCCTAATCATTTTGAATCAGAGAGGGGGAAACAAAATTTCTTTATCTTTACAAAATACCAAGCATCAAGGAATAACAATAATCGATGCAGATGTAGAATCAACCGTAATGAAACACCAAACGTCCCTTCCTACAAGTTCAAACACACAGACAGCACATCAACAATCACCATAAAACGTAAAGGATTGCAATCTACAAATTTCATATCTTGATGCCAGAAATTCTGATCAAGTTTCCAACCCTAGCTGGAAACTTGTTTTACGTTTTGATGCAAGCTTGATCCTGAGGCCTAAAAACTTTGTTGTTACATAATGAGCTTTATGTAATAATGACTTCATTTCCTAGCTCTTCAATTCACATTGTTTCTAGCCCACCTGACCACAAATAACTAAAAAAAAACACAGGACCTAAATACATAAATGAACTAATCAACTCAAACAGTCACAGTCATACTACCAAAACGAAAGAATCCCTGTATACAAATACAATTACAAATGATTTACATAAACCGGTATATTAATATCAATGTTTTCAAAAAGTTGTTATGAACATGAAGAAATCTGAAGGATGTGTGCAGCCAACAGTTACTGGGATGTCATGCAGACAAGTGTGTGTAAAGACTGATTCGACAGACCCTGTGAAGCAGCAGTGAAGGCCACTTACCGGCAGGTGCTAAAGATGAAATGCTATCGTTGGGCATCATCTCCTTCAGCTTGGCTTGTTCGTTTTCATAGCTCACCGACAGCTCTTCCACTGACAGCTGTGTACCAACACACACACATACATACAGAGTGATATATACATACAGTCACACATATACACAGAGTAATATACACATAGTCACACAAGTGACACTAGCCACACACACACACACATACACACATGCACACATGCACGCACGCACACACACACACACACACACACACACACACACACACACACACACACACATACACACATGCACGCACGCACACACACACACACACACACACACACACACACACACGCACACACACACACACACAGTCACTCTCAAGGTCACACAGACTAAACAACAAACAACTATGCATGATAATGACACAAACGAAGGCATTATACAAAGGTATTGTAAACATCGGTCTTCATTTATCTGTCAGTCTGGTTGTTGAAGTGAGCAGGCACAAATCACAACAATGAATGTTACCAAGACTCAAAGCATAAGCAACCATTCTGTTAGGCACTTCGTAGAAAGTTTCATATCTGAAAAGCATTAAAAGCTAACATTCTTAGCTTTTCTTCCACATAGTTGTATACCAGTGCTAAATATAGCTGTCATGAAATGAACGCTGAAACGTTTACTGTTCAACGAAAAGAAGCATTTCAAAGAAGCATCGCAATGCTAACCATTGCAACATAAGGTGTCTGCATTTTGCTTACCAATATTAAGAGCCATCAAAAAAGTCATCGCTTGTGGTTACCGCATGAAAAGGAAGAAAACTGAGGAATTGAAATCCTTTACAAAGGGAGACTCTATCAGGGCTAAATCAAAGACATCAGCATGAACTAATAAGAGTTGCTCTATTGCTATGTTCCATTCGTTAACATGGCTTTCTTTGTGACAAAATCACTGGCAGGTGTTAACAATGGTTCTACCTTGGCAGCAAAAGGGTTACACTTGAGCACGGCAGTCAGCAGCTGGATGGCGTAGCGACGCACTTGGCTGGACACATCCTGAAGACGTCCCAACACCAGACTGACCAGAGTCTCTTGGCGGGGCAGAGGCAGGCACTGCCAACATCATCATCCATGCGATTTATCTCCCATGACTGAGCGAGTGAAACAGCAAAAGGAGCAAAGGAGGAAGGGAAGTATAAGAGTGCATGCAGAGGTGTGAGGTCTTGCAAAATGTGTGAGGAGGGTTCACAAATTGTTGCCAAATCCAAGTGCCTTTTTTCATAGACCCGTCTTTTTTCAGAGACATTTTTTTCCCTCATAAATCCTGTCATATTTCTATTGTTAGAAAAGTGTTTAAATTAATTAAGATAATCATGACCTTCTAAAGAAGTGACTTATCAAATGAGAGAAAATAGTAATGGTAATGATAATAATAAATTCATTGTTGAGCAGTCTAATTTCATTTTAATGAAGGGTATTAGTCTAAAAATTGTAGACATAAAGTTTGGTTTCTTTTCATAAATGAAAACTGTGTTCAAAACGGTCTTGAAAATTTGAGGGACACCCTACCACATCTTGAACACATGTGTATACATGTATGTGCGTGCGTGTGTGCACGCATGTGTGTGTGTGGCTTGTGAGTATGGTGTGGTGTGTATATGGTGCATGTGTGGTGTGTGTGAGCATGCATGTGTGTGTGTGCTTGCTTATGGTATGTATATCAATGTGTTTTTGTCTACCAATATTTCAATAGATGCACATAAGCATATTTATTTGTGTCCATGTGTGCATCACAAGTTCACACTATAATGGATTTGTTCATTTGCACAGATCTCCATCTGTTCATACATACACATGCAGATGGGAGTGACTGCAGGCCAGTTCATAGACTACAAATATTTTTTTCTCAAATCATTGCTCTCTCTTTGCAGACATGATCAAGGCTCCGCATTATCCAAAACTGCCTCAATGCACACATCAGCCACAACCTCGAGCAGATGACCTCATCACACGCACTCTCATGATCAAGGCTCCGCATTATCCAAAACTGCCTCAATGCACACATCGACCACAGCCTCGAGCAGATGACCTCATCACACGCACTCTCATGATCAAGGCTCCGCATTATCCAAAACTGCCTCAATGCACACATCAACCACAACCTCGAGCAGATGACCTCATCACACGCACTCTCATGATCAAGGCTCCGCATTATCCAAAACTGCCTCAATGCACACATCGACCACAACGTCGAGCAGATGACCTCATCACACGCACTCTCATGATCAAGGCTCCGCATTATCCAAAACTGCCTCAATGCACACATCGACCACAACCTCGAGCAGATGACCTCATCACACGCACTCTCATGATCAAGGCTCCGCATTATCCAAAACTGCCTCAATGCACACATCGACCACAACCTCGAGCAGATGACCTCATCACACGCACTCTCACACTCCCCCCTTGATCAAGATGGCAGGAAAGTGGGACACATCCTTCAGATGTCTTGTCTTTTAAAAAAAAAAAAGTGACAGGAGAGGTAAATGACAGCAAGTCATTTGACAGCCAAGCCCTATGACCACTAGCAGGGCATGGCACCAGTAAAAATGGTTCCAAGTCCTGCTGGCAGCCACAGGCTTGGCTGTCAATATGCCCCTCAAAGTTTGGTATGAACACACCCAGTTAACTCAGGAACTCTCACGAAGGAGGGTGTGTTTACAAAGCAAGCACACATTGCACAGCATGCTTCATTTCACAGCTGTGTCCTGCAGTGACAGAAATTTTTCTGTACATATACTACCTTCTCTCTGTCTTTGATGAATCTTTATCATCCAAATGTATTCACACTTTTTTTCGCAAAGCTGAAGGAACAGGGAGAATTTGAGGGGTTGTCTCTAATCACCAGGTTCGGACCTGTGTGTAGACAGTGACATTCCCCAAAGATGGAGTATGGCTGCCTTAATGGCGGGATAAAAAACGGTCATGCACACAAAACTCCACTCTCTTTGTAGGATAGATGGGATTAATACCTGCCTGTCCATATAGGAAGTGTCTGCAGGAGTATCAGCCTGCCTACACAGAAGAAGAAGAAGTAGACAGTGACTGCCAACAACATGATGGCAAGAGTAGCAGCAACAACCTGACCACTCAAAACAATGGGACTGACCTTCTCGTTGACGATGTTGAGCCAGATCTGAAGGACTTTGCTCCGGACAAAAGCATTCATGTCATGGATGTGGTCCTGAAACAAAAGCCATTGTTATAAGTACAATTTTATATCTCCTAAAGAGCACTGAAGAACCTGGTTAGTATGGATCAATAATGCAACATACAAGTTATTCATGATCGGTGGGGTTTTTTTATTATATATCAGGAATTATTTATTTTTTTTAAAAAACATGCTCCTAATACAAACAGATTGCTCAATTTCACTTATGCATGACAAGGTTTTACTATTATTTATAGAGATTTGTCTTCAACTGCTTATAGAAACACTGTTTACACAGAATCTAATATCGACTTGGGTTGGTCTTGAATATAATGTCTACTTTATATTCACATAGGATGCTTCTAAATACAATGTATTCCTAACATTCACATACACCTCACATAAATCACATGTAATATAATTATTTTCTTTCCTTGTTTTGTAAGTTATCACCATTTTACAGCTGTAAGAAAAATAAAACAGAGTGTACCAAAAGTCAACAAACAACATTATGGTAGTAATAAGCAGCTGTCTGCCGAAAAGGTATCTGACAGATGTTACCTGCAGTCTGTTAAATGTCACACACCAACCTGCAGTCTGTCAAATGTCACACACCAACCTGCAGTCTGTCAAATGTCACACACCAACCTGCAGTCTGTCAAATGTCACACACCAACCTGCAGTCTATCAAATGTCACACACCAACCTGCAGTCTATCACATGTCACACACCAACCTGCAGTCTATCAAATGTCACACACCAACCTGCACTCTGTCAAATGTCACACACCAACCTGCAGTCTATCAAATCTCACACATCAACCTGTAGTCTATCAAATGTCACACACCAACCTGCAGTCTGTCAAATGTCACACACCAACCTGCAGTCTGTCAAAGAATCCATCTCTTGCCACTTTCTGGGAAGAATCCAAGCCTTCTTTGCTCAGAATGCGAATCAGGATTTCACCCATCATACCCAGGACTCCATTGCGCAGGGTATAGGACTGCAGCACAAGGATTTTGAATAAATTATATGCAATACGATCCGAAATGTTGAATACCCACAAATTATACTGAAAATTCCACCGTGTAAGATATGTGACTCTAACACAAGGACTTTTATGTATACAGCGTAATCCTACACACTGCACGCTCAAATTCTATTGTGTAAGACAAGTAACTCTAACAGAAGAACTTTCAATACAACTCTCACAAACCAACTTTATTGTGCACAAAACAACCCTGCATGTTGAATGCCTGCGAATTATACTCAAATACCTTTGTGTAAGATAAACAGCCCTAGCACACGAAGTTAAAACATATACAACATGCATCCCAAAAGTAAATTATCTGTATACAACATATGCCCCCTTGGTGAAATGTCTGAAAATACTTTCATTACAGAAACAGCCTAAATTTCAGGATTATCTATTGTACAATACCTACAGCTTAATGTATTCCTAAACAGATTATAGTATATCATTCATTTGATCATTTTATAGACAACAGCCAATTTTCTCACTTTATACAGTAGAAAAGTTTCGAAAACTATAAATTCACAACATACAATCCTTTGTGATATCTTAATGCTGTAAAAAATGAGCCAAGACTTACTTTAAAATGGCATAATTATGTGGGGGGAAAAATCATTTGAAAGTTTTGTCTATTGCTTTGAGAAGCAAAACAACTACACCAATGATAAAACAAAAAAGGAAAGATGTGCAATTACTAACATTTTAAGTATGAAACCATTTCTGTTGAAATGATACCATTCTCAATTCTTTCTTTTTTTGATAAGTGGATAAGATACATATTTACAATCTTGATTTACAAGTCCAATCATAAACTTGGCAGAAAAAAAAAAAAAATCTAGTGCCTTCCTTTTCTTCCTTTTTTCTATTTTATTTAAAGTTCCACAATTCAACACCAAACAGTGACAACAAACAGGCATAAGTCACACACACATTCACAGAAATATATACACATGATCTCACCTCTTCGTCCAAGTGAGCCAGCACCACACTGACGTTGGGCAACACAGCCGCAGGCACTTTCTCCGCTATCTCTACCAGGAACTGAGAGTAGGCTTTGGCACCAGAGGTGTCCCTCACAGCATCTCTGGGGTCCATCCTTCCTATCTCTCTGCAACAGAACCACCACCACATACAAACTGACCCATCGATTGCACATCAAACACAACATCACACACAGCAAACTTGCATCACATTGTGGCGCACTATACACACATTCTTCTTCTTCTTCTGCATACGCAGGCTGATACTCCTGTGGACACTCCCTGTGCAGGCAGGCAAGTATTAATCCCATCTACCTAACAAAGGGAGTGGAGTTTTGTGTGTATGACCGTTTTTTTAATCCTGCCATTAAGGCAGCCATACTCCGACTTCGGGGAAGATGCATGCTATGTGTAACATGTCATCCATACCAACGGCCAAACTGGCCTTCTCTTCCAAAAGTTGGTCATGGGATTTTACTTGTGTGCAAGATGTTATGCGTGCGTTCACACACGGAACCTCGGTTTATAGTCTCATTCAAAGGACTGTATGGGAAATGGAGTCAGAACCAATGTTAACTCTGAGGGAAAAATCCCCCTGTACCAAAACGGCCCGGTGGAGATTCAAACCCGCAACCCCAGGATCACGAGTCCGGCGCTCTACCACTGGGCTATCCCGGCCCCCTATACACACATTGAAACACTGAACAAAAACCAGTGTGTCAAATACGCATCAATCATAAATTTGTACAAATACTGAAATAGAGACACATAGAATATGCATCACAAAGCCGAACATAGCACAATAACTGGCACATCAAATGTTTGTGACAGAATGGTACATGAACTGTAGAATGGAACAAAACTAATACAAAGACACGACTGCCAACATTCTACCGTCATGACAAGAACAGGATAGGGAGATCAGGGGTGCAAACAACTTGGATGGGCAGGAAGAGGGAGGAAGGAAGGGGTGAAAGGGGCAGGAACAGGTGGCTAGTCTTCCCTTCTCTCCCATCCCTCTAAGGACACCCCAAAAAGGAACTTTTAGTCCACAAACCAAAATCCCCAAATACACAGTCTCAAGAGTCTTGAACTTTGTCCTTCATTGCATGCCTTTTAGTTTGTGACCCCTTAATCACTGGATTACGTGTAAATAGACAATCCTAGGTTCACCAAGGAGAACGGGTAGCTCTACATAATATGGGAACATTTCAGATTTAGACAAAAAAAGGTAGGTATATATAACAGATCTCCTGTGATGAAATTTATGCAGTGAGTCTCAGCACTACATTAGCCAGCCAAACAGTGGTACCAAACTGGATGCAGCTTGCAAAAGATTGAGGTAGTACAGTGTATAACACCAGTGGAAACAATACAGGCTCTTTCTTGATACTAATGATAGAGAATCTCCATCATGACAGATTTACACGAAACATACAACAGAAAAAAATTTCGCTCCAAGAAAGAAGAAAGAAGGACCAGGCTGTGGCTGCGGATGTGGGGTCGGATTGAGCATCGTGGGTGCAATGCCATTGCGGTGCCACAGAAGTTGGGACAGCAAATAAAAAATAAAAAGAGAGAGAAAGAAAGAAAGAAAGAAAAGAGCATAAAGCTTACCTCATGATGTCCCCAACAACACTCTTGCTGCCGAAGTTGTTGACAACAACCTCCACCAGATGAGCCATGGGGGATACCAGGTGTTCAAAGTGCTTCAGCAGCTGGGCAATCTTCAAACTGGCACCTGTCATCAAAGCCAAAACCTTACTTTCACACCTGCATCACTGCATACCACTGACAGTAAACCATATGAATCACATACACTAAACAATAGGAATTACAAATCATTTATCACAATTTTTTTTCAAACCGGTATGTTGCTTAAAATTCCTCTTCAATTCAGTAATAAACCAGTGAGGGGTTTTCGAGATGAAAAGAATGGAATTACCTAAATAAAATTGAAATAGTGCAACTAAAATGAAGACAGGAAATAAGATTTCTGACACTTTGAAAGACGGGATGGAGGAGGAAGATGGGTGAGAAGGGGAAAAAGGAGGAGGGGGGGGGGGATAGAGCAGACAAAAATATATTAAATCTAAGCAGAGTAGGACATTATAGTGAAACATCAGACTTCAAATTCTAACTTCTCAGCAACAATGAAGCAAACCAAACAAAAACTTTTTTTTTGTTAATTTTCTTGACAACATGTCTTCTTCTTTGAGATATCTGCCAATTTGACATCAGAAAAGTTTACAATTTTGATGATTGTTTTTTTTTTTTCTTTGACAAAGGTATTTCATACTTTCCTGATGCACCAACGGTAGTTTGGATGCATCTTCTACAACCTTCCTCCACTTCATTTTCCAAAATTAAATATACAAGTGCACAATACAGCAGAGCATCTTAAGGTACCACACCAATAATCTCACAAACATAAACACTCTGATAATATCTCCCCCCCCCCCCCCCCCTCTCACACACACACAAAATAAAGCCCTGCCCCCTCCTCCTTTCCCCAAAGAACAAGCATGGACTCACTGAGGCCGTGGTTGTAGCGCTTGACAAGAGCACCAACGCCGTGGCAGATGGCATCCCGTGTTTCCTTGCTGCGAGCATTGGCAATGACTGGATTCTCCATCAGCTTGTACAGGCAGGATGACACCATGCTGTTGTGACAATCATCACACATCATTCTACTGTTATCGTCCCCTTATTAGTGCGTGTATATGAGTTCCATCATTTTCAGCCTACAGGGAACTATGCTGCACAGTTAAAAGTGCAGCCATTCACCGATTCATACAGAATATATAACCCATAAAGAAGGCATTTCTGAATATAGAAAGGTTTTGCTACATGTGAAACCAGCCTAAGGTGCTTCTGAATATAGACTGCCTGCTTTTGCTGCATATGAAACCAGTCTCTTGTAAAGGCTATGCACTCAAAATCATGCTAAAAGCGCACTGACAGGCTCTAAATTTTTTTTCTTTCAAATGCATGCATGAAAATGTTGCAGAATAAAACTGTAAAAATAGATCAAAGTTGTGATATATAATATGTAATGAAATGTATATAAGCTTCAAAAGCATGAAATCTATAATCGAAATCATGACAAGATCTGATCAAATGATACTTTTGGATGAAAGTCAAGTAGACAGGCACAAACGTGTGTGGATAGCTACTTGCACGTCTAACCTGCTCATGGGCAGAAGTCTTTTAATTCTGCTGTGGGACAAAGGACAATCTCCATATTTCTCTATTTCCAAAACTCGTTTAATTTATTTCCGACTCAGAACTCAGCCTTCTGATTGTCGGTATCTTTATCTTCTGATTGCGTGATATAATTCCACATCGTGTGTACAGCGCAAATACTTCAGCACTGCCACCGACAGTGACCGCGTGAGTGTTGCTGTTGATTTTGATTCCAAAAGTCAAAGTCAACAGTCAAGATCTGCCTGACATTGATGTCAAACTTAAAGTCTGCAAATGTGTTTTGCTTGTACTTTGTTTTGCTTGTATTTGTGTTTTGCTTGCGCTTGTGTTTTGCTTGTATTTGTGTTTTGCTTGTACTTGTGTTTTAAATTGATCTGCGTACTGAAAGGTTGACTTGGAGCTGTTCAGACATGGGCAGTGAAATATGACTGAAGATCAGGGATGAACTGTCAGCACAGTTGACTGCCAAAATTGATTTTGCCACAAGCAGGGTGCTTCGCAATAGAGGTGCTACACTCACAATTCAAAAACAAAAAATTGCCTTTCGTCCAGTAGCTGCAGTATGCATGTTAGAGCATACTTCCATGAGCATATGCATGCCAGGCTGGTTTGTATTCATAGATAAAAGTGCATGTGTGCACATGTAACTCTGCGCATGCACAAGAAGTCATTGCTGCCCATAAATGCCAGTGCACACTCAAAGGATACATTCAACAAAACAGTTGATTATAAAATAAGAAATCCATGAACGAAAGAAATGGAAGCTATCACTGTAAATGTATGTACAATTCCACTAACATATGCATTCGTAAGTGGGTTTGTGATGGTAAGCATATGTGCAAACGATCATTCATTCTGAAAAAACTGCTTTTAATCAAACAGCTGTACTGGAACAAAAAAGTTAACAGTAAATTACAAATACATAACCAGAAGAAAGCTTGTTTAAAGGTGTGACTTTGAACATGACACCACATCATGAGGATGTGAAAAGCAAGCAATACTGTCAAATGTTGGAAAGCTGAAGTAGTGTTCCTGCTGAAAGAAGGATTTAGGAAAAGAAATGCGCCTTCTTCCTGAATTCAGGGTGGCAGGTGTGGCCACCTGAAGTGTTAGCACAAGAAAACTCCACATGGGGACAGAATACTATATTCACATTAGAACTCAAATGCATTTAGGACATTTGGTTGTTTGTTTTTCCCCTTTATTTTGAAACTCAGAGGCGCAAACTGCCTTCACTATTTCAGACTACAATATGGTTAATCTGCTTGTACAAATCAGTGTTCGTCTGTATGATGAACTGCACCAACATTTGATGGCTGAACTTGCAAGGTATTCTTGAGAATAAACTGGCAAAAAATTGTGTTCATATATTTTCTTGCAGTTGGCTGAAGTTCCCTTTTGGCCAGTTGCTCTGAGCAGGCCATTTCCCTGAATCAGCAGATGGAAGAAAAATGAGCTATCTGATCACAACAAAAGATTGGCTGTTAGAAGAACCTGTTTGTAAAGCTATGGAAATTTGATGGTGTTAGTAAATCCTGTAGGTCATCAGGGATATTATCTTTGACTTGGCAGACATTCTGAATGGTTTGGCAGAAAACAAATTGAATGAAACTAAATCCAATCAAGATTGAATTAAGTTGAAAATAATGTACTAAGTGTTGGCACCAATGAAAAAAAAAAAAACAACAGATGTTGGATACTAATTCAGTTACTGGACTTTGAAATGTTATTAAGAAAAAAAATGAATAAAGAGCCCAGCAGCTATGCTAAAAGAGCTGACTATCCAAATTTCCAAAACTGGCTCCACTGCATTGACTGACCTGACGAAGTCTTCTTCGGGAATCGGGGGGTCCCACAGCTTGTGAAGGGGCAACTGCAACATCTGCACCAAGGTCTGCACACCCTCCTCTCTCTCTCCATCCCAGTCCATCCCACTCTTTGTCTGTTGTTTTACCGGCTTCCCCCGACCCTGTCACGAGAGAATGCAATGTATTTCTCCAAATGTATTTCTCTAAGACCATGTTCCTTCACATTCGAATTTCACTAAAAACGAAGCTAAAGATAAAAATTCAATGACACAAAAGAAGAAAAACAGACGCTTCATTTATACACTTCACATTCAAGAACAGAACCGAAGAAGAGGGAAAGCAGGAGAAATGGTGAGTGGAGGAAGTGGAGATAAGCTATTCTACATCAATTTTCCTCTACAATTTTGATTTTCCACATTTCTGTTTTTACTGAGGAAGTTTGTCAGACTTTCCAAGCAGACACTTGCCGTCTTTTTCATCAGATTTAACTTAGATCATTAACTGTTCCAGAATAAACAGGCATTCATGAAATTATCAATAATTTCTTTCTTTTTGTTTATGGAAGGAGGGGAGGGAGAAAGAGGGAGTTGGAGCACCGGACATCTGCAACAAAAGAAGCATATCTTTGGAGGGTGGGGGTGGGGTTGGGGGGTGTCCATGAGGAACAAATGAAATCTGTATGTGGGAAAGAGAAACACATGAGGATACACAGAAATCCAGCAAAATGTGGACAGTTGGCATCTTTGCCCTTCTTGATCTTTTGGCTGTCAGTCTTCTCAGATAAAAGGCTGTCACATCTTTAAAGTGAAACCAGTCCATCATTTCCGTTTCATCTTTTAGCTGTTATTCTTACAAGTTCAAGTATCAGCATTCCACATGAAGTAAGGGAGCAGTCAATGCGGTTTTCATAAAGACCATCTACCAGAGATCGTTTTTATTCCTCCCAGTCACATGCTTGATGTTAACTTAGCCTGTCACAGCAACTTTAGGGTTCCACACGCGATAAAGTGAATGGGTTAACACACCCTTAATAAAGGCAGTTAGTCTCAGTTGCTTTCATACATAGTCTCAGGTGCTCTCATACTCAAAGAAATGCCATATTTCTTCAAAACATCATGTTTTGTTTCAAAGTGCGGGCAATCATAAGTCAGTCTTTCACTTCCATCCGATGAGATAGGACATAAGTGCCTCACTAACTGGCTGCATAACCAATTTTTCATCAGCTCATGACACACAGACAAGTAACAACTAAAAGGAAAGACACCATTTATGTTTACTTTTTATGTCCAGGCACCATCTTTCATGACACAGGCTAACCTTCAATACAACTAAATTCAGTTGACAAGTCACTTGCAGTATATTCTCTGTGTGTTTATACTTTTCTCCTGTCGTTCACGATTACAGATACCTTTCCTGTCAGTGACTTCTAATTTCAGTACAGAAAGGAGGTGAACATATCTGAAGTGTCCACACAAATGGAAGCGACCCCTTACTAGAGGGTGGTGAACTTGAGAAGAGAATAATAGAACTTCTTTAAGTTGATGGAATACCCTTCAACTATAGCATGACCATGCCAAAAAGGAAAAAGACATCAGTTTGCTCTAGAAAACATGCAAAAAATACCCCCATTTGCAACAGAATGAAAATCTTATCGTTAAAACTCAACGTACACACAAATATAGGATAAAGGAATCAAATTTGCTCAGGTAAATATGAAAAAAAAAAAACGCCATTTGTAACAGAATGAAAACCTTACTGTTACAACTCAACACACACAAAATATAGGATAAAGGCATCAAATTTGCTCAGGTAGATATGAGAAAAATACTTCCATTTCCAACAGAAGTGAATCCAGACTGTTACGACTCAACACATACAAAATATCAGCTTTAAAGCCCCCCGCTGCCCCTCTCCCCATAACCCAAGACAACTCTGTTTTACCAACCTTCTTCACCACGATAGGGTTGGCTTGGCAGGCCTCCGCTTCATACATTTCTATGAACTGACACAGGAGGTACAGAGTCATCTTCACCGCCATCACGTGCCTCTGCCGCGACTCCACCCCAATATCCACGTCCTCCAGCACAGACACCAATGTGGTGTGAAGGAGTTTGCACACTGTGAACAATCCGATTATCAGATAACAAAATCAATTACACAAAAAGAAATGGAGTTGGGGGTGGGGTGAATGGAGGGGGAGGGGGGTGGGGGAAGGCAGAGCAGAAGGGAGGGCCCAGCAAGTGCCGGCGGAAAGTCATATTCTTAGCTCAGAGGATGTGCGGGAGACTAAACATTGGTAAGTCAGAATGTAGTTAAACGCTCAGAATATAGTTAAACGAAACAATCAGTTTTATCAATTTCTGACAATTTCATTCCCATTTCATCTAATTTTCAGTGCCTTAAAGTCTGCCATTACTAAACAGTTAGATATCCTTGCTGTACTAGATTTCTTCAGGTGATATTGGCACTAATGGCACTGCTGTGCTGTGCTGCGCTGCGCTGTGTGTGTGTGTGTGTGTGTGTGTGTGTGTGTGTGTGTGTGTGTGTGTGTGTGTGTGTGTGTGTGTATGTTTTGTGTGTGTGTGTGTGTGTGTGTGTGTGTATGTGTGTGTGTGTGTGTGTGTGTGTGTGTGTGTGTGTGTGTGTGTGTGTCCACACATGAGAGAGCAAGTTCACTGAAATTCACATACTTGGTACTCGGTGAGTACACTGAATGTATTTGCGTGTGTGCAAGTGTGCTTACGTGCACCTGCACACACAATGTGGGCCTACATGCATGCACATGAAAATGCATGAATACATGTGGAGTGTGTCTGTTTGTAAGAGTTTGTGAGAGCCTATGAGCATGCACATGTATAATACGTTGTGTGTGGATATGTGTATGCCTGAATATAACTGCACATATGTTGAACATAATCATCATAATTACGGCACTGTTATATCAGTGTTATCATGGATGTTATGTCCCTCGTAACAGCACACAATAAGCAGAGTGTGCAAAACCACGCATACGAAGACGAGCCCAGTATGAACACCGAGCCTGAATTCAACCATCTTCTGAAGATGCCTACTTTAACATAGCCAACTGTAAAAGCAATAGACTGGACAGGTAGTGATGAAAAGAGGGAAAGGAAGAAAGATCAAGGCAGAAACACAAAAATAACCTTCAACAACATTATTTCAGTATATGCAAAAATTTTCTATCCGCCAACCCACCTCTCAACAGAGCCCGCCATGCTTCTTCCACCAGTTCACAGTCAAGTTCTAGTCGTGCACTGAAATAAAAAATGTTTTCTTTTCATAGGAAATTCATACATCAATTTGCTCTCTTTTCTAGCTCTCTTTTCTAGCATTGTAGTTGGCAAGGATATGTCCACGGCAAGTACGATAAAGACATTAGTTTGGTTTGATTAAAAACTGCAAATAAAAAAGAAAATGGAAATTGATACAACAGTTCAGTTCCCTTTTCTTGCATTCTAGTTGGCAAGGTTTTGTCCACGCCAACTAGGATAAAGACATTAGTTTGGTCTGGAAGTTTGTGCAAAAAAAAAAAAAGAAAAAAACATTGGAAATTTATACAATTTAGCTCCCTTTTCTTGCATTCTAGTCGGAAAGGATAAATCCACACCGAGCAGAATAAGACATAAGTGTGGTCTGGAAAAATTTACTAAAAAAGAAAAAGGAAATTCATACAATTCAGCCCCCTTTTCTTGCATTCTTGTTGGCAAGGATATGTTCACACCAAGGAGGATAGAAGCATTAATTTGTTTTAAAAAAACAAACAAACACAAAGAAGACCTACCAAACAAGAAACACGATCAAAAAAAAAAAGAAAAAAGATAACCACGCCAATGGAAGGCATTTCTTTCTTTCTTTCTGCGTACGCAGGCTGATACTCCTGCGGACACTGCCTGTACAGGCAGGCAGTGGAGTTTTGTGTGTATGACCGTTTTTAACCCCGCCATTAAGGCAGCCATACTCCATCTTCGGGGAAGATGCATGCTATGTGTAACATGTCATCCATACCAACGGCCAAACTGGCCTTCTCTTCCGAAAGTTGGTGATGGGATTTTACGTGTGTGCAAGATGTGCGTGCGTTCACACACGGAACCTCAGTTTATAGTCTCATTCAAAGGACTGTATGGGGAATGGAGTTAGAATCAATATTAACTCCGAGGGAAAATCCCCCTGTACCGAAATTTGAACCCGCAACCCCAGGATCACGAGTCCGGCGCTCTACCAACTGAGCTATTCCTGCCCCCAATGGAAGGCATTAAAAGCACAAACCCAGCATGTGAGGTGAAGGGGATGATGGAGGAGTGGGATATCAGACAGCCAAGGAATAGGCTAGATTACCTACTGCGTTTTCTTTTTCTTTTTCGTACAGATTTCAGCAAATGTTAAGGACCAGAAAGAAAATCATATTCATTTTTCTACAATATCGTAAAAATCATTTTCCTGTTTTTCTTGCATGTATTACACCTTTAGCATGGGTGAGTGGACAGCACCCAATATATTATAATGAAGATCTGTCAGTTGTATATATATGCAGTATAAGACAAAAACATGATTTGTAAATTGGATAACTGTGCCAAATTTTGGTCTTAAACTTTTTGGTCCTTACTTTTCTTCTTTTTTTTTAAGTCTGATGGATGTACAGTAGATATTTTTTTGCTTTCTGTGTTGTTGCATGTATGTGCTCACGTGTTTGTGTATCAGTGGATATGCACCAGAGAACTTCCATATAATCAATGGCGTCTATGTGATGTGCATATATTTATGAGCAGATCTAAACTCTTCATGTTTGTGTGTGCATTGTATCAGCGTCCGTTTTGTGCCATTGTGTGTAAAACTCATAAAATTCATTTCTTGACACACACACACAAAAAGAGGAAATTTACAGCTTACATGAGCACACTGAAGACAGTGTCAAAATGATCCACTGCAGCAAAACACTTGTTTCGGCATGCTTGCTTGAAGTCTGTAATAGACATACACAAAAAAGAAGAACCACGTAAGCACATCTTGCAGCTTCTAATACATCAGATCAATGGCACACCTAAGCAGTGTTACATTCACAGGGGTACAAACCTCCCACATTTTTATGGCCAATTTAAAGAATAAATTGCTTTAAATTTGACTATGAAGGCTAAACAATATTGCCTCTTTCTGGCTATGTGCATCATTGAATATCATAATTAGTGTCTGTATGGAAGTGGCAAGACAAACAAGTGAAAGACAATCTAACCCCACACGATCTCCACCATACTTCCTGCCTCACCTCTTCTCTACTCTGTCAACCACACTCGATCACCACTGCATTCTTTATTGGGGGGAAAAGGAGGGGGGGGGGGGGGGAGTGAACATTTGCTGTTTCTGTTTATCGTGGGGGGTTTTTTGTTTTTGTTTTTCGTTCAACAGATATTTAGTTGGTAGACATATGGACCTCCACTTTACTGCCAGTGTTTTCTGCTCTTTAGTTATGGGTTTACATGATTGCCTTTTACATTATCCACAAGCCCTTTCCTACCTCTACTATGCCATCAGTTTTTCTTCAGTTTGAGAGTGGGATCAGGCCCAGTGGCAACAATTTAACACATTTAACTTGGAATGCCATTCTCCTATCTGAATCAACCTGACTCTGAAAACATACTACATAGTATAACAACAACAACAAAACATTAAATGAAATCTAGGTAAAATGGAAAAAAAAAAAAAAAAAGCATACCCCAACAACAACCAAAGCTAGGGTAAAACCAGCTTGATCTACACAGAACCATAAGAGACTAACCGTGGCACTCAGTAATGTGTCCCTATGCCCCCCCCCTCCCCCCCCCCCCCCCAACACACACACACAGAAAGATAGAAGTATAGATAGACAGACAGACATAGATACATACATATATTGATGGATACACAGACAGATACGTAGTTGCAAACACACACACACACATGGGCGCACGCGCACACACAAACACACACACACACATGGGCGCACGCGCACACACAAACACACACACACACATGCGCGCACGCGCACACACAAACACACACACACACATGGGCGCACGCGCACACACAAACACACACACACACATGGGCGCACGCGCACACACAAACACACACACACACATGGGCGCACGCGCACACACAAACACACACACACACATGGGCGCACGCGCACACACAAACACACACACACACATGGGCGCACGCGCACACACAAACACACACACACACATGGGCGCACGCGCACACACAAACACACACACACACATGGGCGCACGCGCACACACAAAACACACACACACACATGGGCGCACGCGCACACACACACACACACACACACACTCTAAAATACCATATGGGCCTTCCTCAGGGATCAGTCATTGCCCCCATCTTGTTCAATATTCTAATGTCAGATTTTCCTAGGGGGTTATCGAAAGATGCAGTTGTAGTTCAGTATGCCGACGACATCTGTTTATGGATGAAAGTATCAATGAAAAGAAAAACTCCAACCAGAGCTCTGAATTACACCAAGAAGTTATACCAACACGAACTCGATAAAATAAGTAAATATATGACTGAAAACGGTCTTTCATTATCTCTTGAAAAAACCAATATGATGCTTTTCAATTCAGGATACAACCCTGAAAAACTTCCTGTATTTTCTATCCATGGTTCAGTCATACGATATACTCACACGACTAAGTTTTTGGGTGTCTATCTCACGTCAAAACTTTCCTGGACCAGCCATATTGAGCACATACTAACTAAAGCAAGAAGGAGCTTAAACTTATTAAAAATCATTAGCAAACAAAAGTGGGGTCAGGATACAAAAATATTAATATTACTGTCAACGTCACTTGTGCGTTCCAAACTGACGTATGCACAGGAGGTATTCTTTAGTGCTCCACAACATTTACTGACTAAAATGCAAAGTGTTGACTGCAAAGCCTATAAACTTTCCCTAGGAGTTCCATTTCATGCATCAAATTTAGGAACCTATAAAGAAGCAGGTGTTTTACCTCTTGATGAGCTAAGATGTCTTTCTGCTGCCAAATATGTTTTACGAAGCTCCTCGTTCGAAAATTTCACAGAGGCCGAAGTTTGCATGAGGTCCGATCTTCATTTTGCAAAAAGGGCTAAATCCATCCAATCATTAAAATCCATAAACACATTTACTTCAGATCTCTTTAAAAAATCAAAATTAAACAGAAAGGACATAGCAACAAAACCTTCCTACTCACCTATACCTACATGGGAGATGAACAATCTGGAGCTTGACATAGATCACACAAACTTATCCAAAAATGATTCACCTAATATTCTGAAAAGTTCCGTCA
The DNA here is from genome assembly GCA_033310375.1 of Conus canariensis. Lineage (NCBI taxonomy): Eukaryota > Metazoa > Mollusca > Gastropoda > Neogastropoda > Conidae > Conus > Conus canariensis. The sequence goes on from CM065731.1 coordinate 51,463,120, forward strand.
GCTCCCATATTGATAACAAATATTCTGAACATTTTAAGATTTATACAGATGGGTCTGTACTTGGGAACAGAAAAGTAGGAGCTGCCTTCGTTATACCAGCTTTAGAAATAGAGAAACGGTTTCACATATGTGAAAATGTTTCTATTTTTACTGCTGAATTAATTGCAATATTGAAGGCCCTGAATTACATTTCTGATTTTCCGAAAAACATATTTCAGATTTTATTGTGTGTTGATTCTAAATCGGTCTTACAGGCACTTAAATCTTTAAACCAGAAAATGCGATCGGAATTGATAATTGAAATTAAACACACTGTTCATCTTTTATCATTGAAAGGAACCAGCGTCACATTCTGTTGGGTGCCTTCCCACTGTGGAATCGTTTCAAATGAATGGGCTGATCGAGCTGCAAGAAAAGGAGCAAACAATCATGAGGTTCAGTTCCAGTTAAGATGCGGTTAGATTTACAAGAAGGTTACACATGTTTAGTTAACGCGTCATACAAAATGTTTGACGAGAAACTTAAAAATCTAAAGTGTCGCTACAGTCAGCACTGCATAAATGCTAAGAACAGAGGAAATATTAAACCCGTTTTAGTGTTCTTGTCCGGAACTTATTCGAGGTCTGTTTCCAGCCTGATGTATAGGTTTCGTTTAAATGCACTCCGCACAAAATACAGCAAAAATGTCCAGTGCATGTGCGGAAGAGAAATAACGATCAGTCATCTACTTGTTCATTGCCCCAGAGTCAAAGAACTAGTATCTCTGAGAGTGGGACGACAGTTTTTAACCGAGTCTTCCATTTCTCTTGAAAATGTTTTGAACAGTTATTCACTTCTCCGCATTTTTTCGGAGTGTTTGCTTAACTGCCCAGTTGGTATATTCCTGTGATTGACTCAGTATTCATCATCCCAAACCCCCATTTTTGTGATAGTAATGTCGTTTCTAATACACACACACACACACACACATGCACATACAGGCACGCACGCAAGCGCGCGCGCGCGCACACACACACACACACACACACACACACACACACACACACACAGCGTATCTCTCTCCCTCTCTCTCACACACACACACTTATACACATACACGCACGTACACAAATACGGATACAAGAACGCACGCACACACAGGCATGCATGCCCGTGCATGCACGCACTCATACGCGCGCACGCGCGCGCGTACACACACACACACACTCACACACAAACACAATATATTTCATATATATATATATATATATTTTTTTTTTTTTTTATTACATGCAAATGCATGTGTTGGCTGCTGCTTTCTTAGTGTGTTATTTGCTAATTCGATGTTGAAGGATTAATGCATTATTGGGTTTGGTTTTTTTTGGGTTTTTTGGGTTTTTTTCATATTTGGTAGATCCTCACCGATTTTCATATGTCCATAGCTTTGATCTCCATTGATTGGTAATTATGTAACATTTTAACTCATTTTCCTTATGCAATTACATCCTAAGCTGTTGTACACACCCATGCAAGTACCGACATACACACGTACGTTCATATCAAACTTAACATGCAGTCCACTCCTTCCCACTCTACCCACCCCTTCCCTTTCCCCCATCCTTTCCCATCGTCTAATATCACTTTTAGTGAACAGACGTTAAACAGAATAACAACTCTAAAATACTATACATACACACATGAGTGAACAGGAGTGTACAGCTCTATGTGTTCTCTTAACACAACCTTGAACAGCAGGTGGGATCCTGCTACGGCTGAGCACTTCTTCCACCGTGTACTGGTTGACAGACGTTTTCCGAAGCAGGTCATCTCGTGACACAGGAATCAGAAACTCACACGTCATGTTTCTCTCTGCAATATGAACACCTAAACAAAAAAACAAACAAGGAACATAAGATGTGGCAAAGCGTAATGATGTATCTAGTATCTACACATGAAAACAGACTGCTGTCAGCTAAGTTCAGTGGTTATACTGTAATGTGATCTATCATCACTTTTTCTCATCAGCTATCTCTAGAGCACCAATGGTGCAGATATTCATTAGAAATAAGTTTATATACAATTTTGAAAGTGAGGTGCTGGAATTTAGTAGTATTTCCGATGTTACTTCACAGCACAAAAGCAGCGTCAATTAGAAACAGTTTTTTGGTTTTTTTTTTAAATAACATTCAAGGTTTCTCATTACATAAAAACAAATTACGAAGATGAAATAAATAAATAAGTTCTGAAAAAAAAAAAAAAATCTCAGAAAAAAATTGAAAGGCTGTGTACATTATTTATTATACAAAATACAGACACAGATACAGACACACACGTACACCCTGTCTCACACACACACTCACACACACACACACACACACACACACACACACACACACACACACACACACACACGTACACTCTGCCTCACACACACACACGCACGCACACACACACACACACACACACACACACACACACACACACTGAACTTAATCAAAGGGGATCCATTACATATGTGCAGTAGTTGTGAACTGATGCAACATTCTTGAGAAATGAAAAAAGCTTTTGGTTCAGTTAGGACATTTCACAATTTATATATCAGGATTTTAAGGCTTTGAAATTCCTCAATTTTAATACTATCAATTTTTAAACCATGGATCTCAGAAAAGATATGAAGAACATTTTGTAAATATATACAGAAAATGTTGGTAGAATGCTGATCCTGTGAAATGCATTACATTTCCAGTTATGAGGAATACACTCCAACACTATTTCCTTTTAATTTTACATTGATCAGAAATTCAGTTACCCCTGTAGAAAATTTAGAAGTAAATGTTGAGTGCTAGAAAGCAAAACGCTTCTAATCTCAAATGAATAACGAATGTTTTCTAATTTGATCACTGCCATTAATGCACTGATACAAAGAAAGTATGGTCTATAGTATTGAACCAGAAAATTATGGCAATTTTATTATGTCAGTCTCTAAATTTACACTGAACTTTTAACTGACCTTCCTAGCCTGAATTTTTTCACAGCTCATATTTCTTTTTTTCTGTACAAGTTATACACAATCTTTTTCTTTTTTTCAAATAGGATGGCGGGAGGTTGGGGTGGTGTTCGGTCTCCTCTTCTTCAGTGCAAGAAGCACATCCATTCGATCGTGTGAAAAATAAGATTCAAATTGCTGTCAACGTTGAGGATTTTTTTCTTTCTTTTTTTTTTTTTATCTTAATTAGTCAAGCAATCAATCAATTATTTAGAGTCAATAAATACTAAGAAATTTGTCCTGCTATCATGAAACATAAACAATAAAAAGTTTTGCAAAATGCTGAATCAGGCTGCATTGGTGATGGTAGTGTAGGCCCTATGGTCATATGTACAGGCCTATGCCACGTGAATATGATAGAAAAGTCACCAGCCATCTGCAACTCACAGTGACTTGCTAATGTGTACAATCCATGGCTGGAATACCTTGCCGCCAAAAACAGTTGGGGCTGACACAATCAGTGCCTTTGTGTGAAGGGTCTCTAAGTCACAACCACCAGCAAAATAAAGTAAACCTTTCTGGGAGGGGTCGCAGGGGAGGGTAGAAAAAGGTAGGGACTCAGCTGGTCCAACTGTTCGGCTATTGGGTGAAAAGTGGAAAGTAGCAGCTTTCTGATTAAAACCCAATTTTATTATGGGAGGGGGCAGGTGGTGGTTAAAACTATCCACTTTCTCTTTTCTATAGATTAGGGTTTTCTTTCCGCACATCCCTTGAAACATGACCGAATAGTCAGCTGTAAATTGTGGTCACTCAACAGAATGAAAGACTGTAAATCGTAATTACTGACTGATATTCCAACAAAAACGATTCTTATGCATGCCTAGGCTGTACTGTGCAGTTCACAGCATAATCCAACATACCAGGGCTCAAAATACCCATCTGTCCGATTCTTTGTGACAACTAAATCTTCGAGCAGACAAGTGCAAATTTTTCTCCACTTTTCCATCAGGCAACCCATGTTTTTATGGTGTCAGTGAAAGGATGGTTGAGAAGTAAACTTCAGTGTAGAACAACTGCACTTCCATCTTTTCCAACTCACTTTCAAACATTTACTACACCACTCTACCCCTTCCCATCTCAGTCCCGCCCTCTTCCTCTCTGGTTTTCTTCATAAAAGAACCATAGCAGAATGCTGTCTGCCTAAGGCAAGGCATGTTCTTTGCAAATCATGTCAGTAGCATGTAAGCATTGTGTTTGGTCGCTGGAAATGTTGAATCAGTTCCCTTCATTTCTGTTTTCAACTATATGCAGATACAAAGTGGATTTATTTCAGACTGTGTGTGCACTGATATGAGAGACAGACAGACAGAGACAGATGAGACTAAACAGAGACGAGACAGAGAGCAAGACAGAGATTTTATTATTTTAATTCAGTCTAAAAATGTGTGAATAGTAGAAACATCAGAGGGTTGGGTTTTTTCCTGTTTCTTTTTCTTTCTTTTTTTTTTGTCTTTTGTTTTACACTCAAACGCAGCAGGAAAATTTTTTCATCATATTTTCTCTGTTGGGCCTAGTGCAGCACATGCCATTATAAAATGATTTCTGCTGAGTTGTCACTGGATCACTAATATAATTTTACTTTTATTAACTGTTTCTTTACCTACAGTGTGAGGGCAAGGGGTGACTAGAAATGGGGGGGGAAGCAGATTTTCTTAACTACTTTAGTACTTGTCCCTAGGACAACTTTGATCAGCAATGATCGATCAATACCACTACATGAGACAGCAGCACCATCTCATCTGACATTGATGATGGTAAATATAACACAGTCAATGTCACAATCAGTTTTTGTCAGTCAATGTCGTCAAGTGGCAGCGAGTATGTGCCACTGACTGATTCCATTTGAGAGTGATCATCGCTTTCCTCTTGATCTGCGACATTGCATGCTCAGTCACTGTCATTAGGTGTCACTATGTGCAGACTAGTCCACATACTTAAAAGAAAAATCACTGTTCCGTCGAACCAATGAGACAAACAAATTACAAGGCAAAGCATGACGCATTTCGATCTCTTTGGTCTTCTTCAGGCAAGACAACATTCAAGGCAATGAACACGGAGAACGAACAATCATTTATCTTCTCAAATTGGGCGTAAAATGGATGTGTAATGAATTTGCACCCAATTTAAGAAGATAAGTGATTGTTCGTTCTTTGTTGGCATTGTGTCTTGAATGTTGGTTGCATTGCCTAAAACCAAAAAGGTCGAAACTCATGTTTTGTCATGTAATTTGTTTGTCTCTTTCATTCGTCAGAACAGTAATTTTTCTTTTAAGTTTGTTTCAATATCCGCCTGCAGTCACCTCACTTTGAAATCAGTTGATACACTACGCCACATGTAGTGGTGGATGGAGCTACTTCCAGTCCTGTCCCTGTAGAGTCTGGAGTTCCCCAAGGTTCTGTTCTTGGGCCTAGCCTATTCTTACTCTACATTAACAACATGCCGACTGAACTGTCCTCCACTGCTCGTCTCTTTGCTGATGACACTTTGTGCCACAAAACTGTCTCCTCCACCAGCGACTAGCAAGCCCTCCAGAATGATCTCGACCACCTCGCAGAGTGGGAGCAGAGATGGCTCATGAGTTTCCATCCAGATAAATGCCAGACACTAGGAGTGAGCCGAAAGAGAAACCCCCTTACCTTCAAACTACACTCTCCGTGGCCACACACTTGACACAGTCAGCAAGTCCAAATACCTTGGCTTCACCATCACTTCTGATCTTAGCTGGAGCCCCCACATCTCCAGTGTCTCCAACTGTGCCAACAAGACTCTTGGCCTACTGAAACGTAACTTAAGGTAGGATCCCAGCACATCAAGCAGCAAACCTACCTATCACTAGTCTGCCCAACCCTTGAATACGCAAGCTCTGTGTGGGACCCCTGCATAGAGAAGGACATCAAGAAGCTGGAAACTGTCCAACACCAGGCTGCTCACTGGGTCACCGATCAACACTGGAAAACCTCCAGTGTACAAGACATGCTGGAAACCCTTCAGCAGTCCCCCCTCACAGAACAAAGGAGAAAAGTGCGACTAGCGAACTTCTATAAATACCACAATGGAAGTCTCATCATCAGCACGTGCCACAAACCCTCTCAGAATCCCTCTGCACCCAAAGGAACCCAACGGTCCCATCCAGCAACCTACCACCTTTCCAACTGCTGGACTCGCTACAGACATTAGTCTTTCTTTCCCAGGACCATATCCGACTGGAACAGCCCTCAGCCCCACCCTGGAGGGCTTCAAATCCCTAATCTGATCCGACACCCCTCCCCCCTGTCCCCATCCCCCCAACACCCCCGGCCCAGCAAACTCTACCTCAAGCAACTTCAAACTATACGCAAACCCCCCTTATAGTCTACAGAATCTTCACAATGATGAAGGCGGTAGTCAAGGGAAAGAAGAAGAAGACCACATCTGCTAATGTTTTATATAACTGGTAACAATCATGCATATGCTGATACCGCCTACACACAACCCATGCACAATGATAAACATAATTATGACAAACCACGTCAACAGGGAAAATCACAATCTCTGACATTATCTCTTTAAAGCTCTCTGTTGTAAGATCATCCATGCGGACATGTACATACCAGATCTTAAACATTAATCATACACCAGAATAAGCATGTCAACAAGGTCTATTTCTTCGCTTCAAAAAAAGTCCGCGTCTGTTCAAATTGCTGAGGAACAACCAATCGTAACGACGCCAAATATTCACTTCGAAGCGGGCCTATGGATGTTTCCGGTAAAAAGGCCAGAGTCCACACTTTCAGACTTGGGCGGGGGGGGGGGGGGGGGGGGGGTTCCTCAGGAGACACAGACACATTTGTTTTCCACAAATGGTCAGCGCGCGTGTACATGCGCAAACACACACATACACAAACGGGCATATCTTTTTTTAATTTTTTTTTTCTGCGCACTCCCGAAAAACGCCGATAATGGTCAAAATGTTGACCGTGGGTGTACACGGAAGAAGAAGAAGAAGAAGAAGAAGATGCTCACGCTCACACACATAAATACGTAGGCGCGTGCACACACACGTTTTACACACACTCGCGCGCGCGCGCGCGCGCGCGCACACACACACACAGACACAGACACACACACACACACACAAACGCATGCGTCTCCTTCCCCCAACCCCCCTCCCCCCCCTCCCCCCCCCCCCCCCCCCCCCCCGCCGCACACACACACACACACACACACACACACACACACACACACACACGTTGTTTGTTTGTCCGTCGAGACGACGAAGA
>CM065731.1:51482903-51550403 GCA_033310375.1 Conus canariensis
ACGTAGATGGGAGGAACTCTTTAAGGTTTGGACGGATCTGAAAGAGTTTGTTATCCGTCTGTGTATTCCAATCCTCCTGCCAGAGGTCTCTCACATAATCGTTAATTTTGGGTTTCAGATCTGAGCAGGGGATATATATGTTGGACAGTTTCTCTCTTGTGGCATTCTTGGCTAAACGATCAACCATTTCGTTCCCTCCAATGCCAACATGTCCAGGAATCCAAGCCAAAATAATGTTGTAACCATCTAGTAAAACTGCTGCACACAAAATAAACAGACTTTGGTTGAAGGGAAAGGGGGAGGGGGCAGGGGGCAGAATAAAGAATTCTTCTCTGGTGAGTGCTCTGTTCATTTATCGTGCCCTAAAGTGAATGTCAGCAGGACAATGAAGCAACAGTTGTTTCGCTGTTTGCTTCTGGATCCTTGTGACCCCCTGATGAGAAGCGTTTTTTTTTTCCACATAAACAAGTATGAAAAGGGAAGTTCCACGGGAAGATCATTATGTGGAAGTTTGCGTGATTGTCAAAGAGTGGACAGTGCAACGCTGTTAGTTTAACATTTTGCCCGGAGGTAGATTGTTTCATCGATGTGACCTTTCTTTTTGAAAGCAAATCTTCCACCAGCTTGTCGGAGACTTCGGCGATGTTGACAGATTTTTTTATTTTTTATTTTGGTTGATAATTACGTATATGGACGGATTAGTAAATTGTTTCGTTGTTTCTTCTGTTTATTATTCAATGTATGATGACTACAGGTACTCCTTTGATATGGGTCATGTTCTATTCTTTGCTTTTTCGAGTAAGCCTAGTTCCAAAGACATAGAGTGCAGAGGATCAGTGTCTCTTGCACTATTCGCCTTTGTTGGTGTCCTGTTCACATGCACATCTTTTGTGCGATAGAATGGTTCAGCTGGCGGGATTGACATCTCGGGTAAACAAGTATGCTAGCATCATGTTCGCTGTTCAAGGTCAGCCTGCTGCTTAGTCGAACTCGAGTGAACCACTGTGTGTGTTCAAATTTGATATTTTGACTCCGTCAGTAGTGTGGTGTGGTGAACAGATAGCCAACACGTGAACAGGGGGCAGACAGAGCCAATCAGATCAACCGGAAGTAGTGCGTGCCCTCAGTGTGTGCATTGGAACTCCCGCCAGCAAATGGTGAAAACACTAATCCTGTGCACCCCTACATATCTGGTTGTCCTGAATGTTTTAGATGACTATAGCTTTTCCCTCAACTTCCGAACATAGACAAGTGCGCCGACTTCCTTAGAAGAAAAAAGAAAGATACGAAAATCACGACTAATGGGGTGAAGGAACAGATGCGATAGGTGGGAAAAAGAAAAAGTCAATGCTCATAGTGTACCTGTTTTACATCACAAAATTATAGAGCTGCTGCCTTCAAATACATTTTCAAGAAGTGTTATTAAAAAAGAATTAACAAAACCCCGTGAAATCAGTGCGGGGTGGGGTAGAGGTGGAGGGGAGGCCTTGAAGAGGAAATCTCTTGTGTACTCCTTAGTATTTTGATTGACTGCAGGACGGGGCTGGGGGTAGGGGGAGTGCGATAGAAATTTCGGCGATCATAGCCGTGTTCCACTTCCGGGTCAAAAGTTTTGTCAGATGTACTTGTCTGTAAATTCTGCCATCTTGTTTGAGCTGTTCACGTTTTAGTGGCACTGGGGTGGGGCGAAATTTGGGGCCTATTAGCGAAGCTAGGCTGATCATTAATCAGTAACAGTGACGCCTGTTTGGTTCACCATTGCGTTGCATGCTCAGTGTGATGGCGTGTTGCTTTGAGGAAAATGACCACACTCAATTTTGTTATGAAATCTGAAAGTTTTCTTTTCCTTGGGATCACTGAAAGACTGGGGGATGATTCTTCTCCGTCTCAATAGTCTTTCTTTCCTTTTGTTTCAGTTTTTGACTCGGAGCGTTACTTTTTAGGTTTTGCTCGACTTCGATGCTACCTTAGAGTGCAAGTTTTCAAACCTGATCTGAAAGTCTTGTCTGTAAACAAGTGGCATGTCAAGATATAACATGTCTATATCAAAGTGTAATTTACACTCACAGAACATTTTCTTCAGGCAGCGGTCTGCCTCAATTTACATTCAGGCTTCAGAAACATCCACATGCACCCACGCTGTCATGATGCAAGAAGTTATCCATCCATTCCTCAGACCTGTATTTTAACGACTGGTAGTAAAGCAGCAAGAAAGAAATCAGCTGAAAAGAGGGCACTTGACACGCCTGACCTTTACTAGACATCACTGTTTGACATTTCTGACAATGCAGATCTCCTACAACTCATACATTCAACAGAGGCTTTGTGTGAGTATTGTCCTTGAAGACCTGCATCATTGGCAGAGGGTGACAGTTAAGCCTCTGCGAAATGTAAGGTTCGGGAGTGTGAAGTCTAAAGTCTGGCAAAGATTGTAGTGTATGGGTCATGCAGGACCCATGTTGTTGAAAGTCTGTAGTTCAAATTTTCAAACAATATTTTTTCTCTACCCTTTTCTTTCAGACAATCTAAAACAGGATGACAAATAGATGATCAGGTTGCTGAAAAACACCAAAATGTTCATTGAAATGTACTGAATAACTCAAGAGATAATTGTTATTTTTGTGTCTCTGGATTGTGTGTGACCCTGGAAACAGGGATACTGTTTTAATGGCTGCATCTCCGAGACTATTGCTTAAATTTCCTGACCAAAACTGCCCAGGTGTATCTCGCTGGCTTGTTTCACTTGGCAGTTTGTGTTAGAAAGCACAGAGCACAGGCTTACCATGATCATCATCATTAGGAAAAAGCTTTAAATTCTGTGTTGCTTGTAGACTTTGTTGTTATAATGTATAATGTACTCAATTATAATTTTCTCTCCAAGGCCATGACCTGGTGAGTTTGTGTCGAAGTCACTGGTGTCAGTAAGTTCAAGGGGATTGTCATTAGATGAACCTATCAATGCCCTCCAGATGGTGTTGCTTTACTCATGCGAGCTCCTCCAGCATGCAATTGTTGTCACATGTATGAGACTTTACAGTGTCCTGCATATTTTAGATCAGAACATGCACAAATGAACATGACTACTTGGCAGTAGCACTATCTCCTCTAAAGGGTTATCTCACAATGACTTAATATCAACGGTTCCCAGTAGACTGCAGCGAAGGGGCTGTGGCAGGACAGGCCTCAGTCTGGCTGTGTGTATGGGAGAGCTGGAATGAATGGTGATAAAGTAACACCTTTGAAAGGACATAGAGGAAATTTCCATCTTCACACCGAACTGAGACTGTTTAACACCAACGTGAGACCTGTGCTGCTGTATGGCTCGGAGACCTGGAGACTCACCAAAGGGCTGGAGCACAAGTTGCAGGTCTTCATCAACACATGCCTGCGGCGGATCCTCCGCATCAGGTGGCTTGACAGAATTGCCAATGAGGAGCTATGGCACCGAACAAATCAGAGACCAATCGGAGACACCATCAGAATCCGAAAGTGGAAGTGGATCGGACACATCCTATGCCGAGGCCCGGACAACACCACACGGCAGGCACTGGACTGGAACCCTCAAGGAAAGAGAAAGCGAGGCCGCCCAGTGACAACTTGGCATAGGACGCTGGACAGTGAGCCGAGTACCATCAAGCTGTCCTGGGGTGAGGCAAAGCAGGCAGCCCAAGACCGCACACATTGGAAATCTGCAGTGAAGGCCCTATGCTCCCGTTGGAGCGAAGAGGATTGTCAAGTCAGTCAGTAGAGGAAATTTCGCTGGAACTGTTTGACAATTCTGAACTGTTTTCGACCCATTTTTTTATGCACACAAACACACCCAGCACAAACGCATCAAATTTAACATCATTGTATTTTGCTATGATACATTTCATCAGTTCATAATCATTTTGTTCATATTTATCAAGAAAGCAGTTTAGTCTGTACACATGCAATGAAACAAGTGAAGCTATACAACTTCCATAAAATATCAGAGAATACCAAATCAAGGACAAAAATTTTCACATCATGCTTTACTGTGGGTGAATAGGCTCAAGGGCTTTAAAAAGGAAAGTGAGAACAGCAGACAGCGTCAAAAATGCTTGGACCCAAACACTTTATACCACCTACACCAGGGTCTCATACATTCTAAACCAAAACTGACTAATATACAAATGCGGCAAAAACTCTCAAGTGAACCTGTGACTGATTGGTAAATGTTATCTTTCATTAAATGTCCGTTTCCATTTGAATCTATAAACGAGAAAATAATAAAATGATCAAGCATGTTTCAAAACACAGGACAGAGTGAATGAGTGTGAGACAGACAAAGACAAAATTTTGAACATGTCAATCCATGCATGTGTGCACACATTTATTTTGTTATCTCCTGAAGAATGGTAATTAAGGTTCCCCCAAAATGGTTTTCATTCAAGTAAGTATGACATTTGAAAAAAAGAAACACCCACCAACAACAAACATTTCCTTTGCTCAGAAGAAGCTTAATTTCAACTTTCCCAAAATGCCTTTAATCATCACTTTGTGTTACATTCCTGAAGAATTATGGGACGAGTGAAAGCTGGAAGCTTGTATAAGGTTTCTTTTTTTAAAAATTGTAATCTTCTCAAGTTTGCAATAGCAGAGATAGCTATTAAAATACAGATTGTAAACTTTCACTTTACTGAAGTTGCCATGTTCACAGACAACTACCGTTAACCTGACACAAAGACTGAAAAGCAAAAGAAACATGGCACACATACACGAAGCCCCAAATCAAAAAGGAAAAAACGTTAAACATTCCTGCCAGTCAAAATTGATCAACAGTTTTGTATTCATAGTTTTTCGTCTGTAAAGTTCTCCCTAATTCAAATTAAAAAAAAAAAAAACCCTGTTTAGAAACAGTGTTGTATTAGATTTACCATCAAAGACATGATTCAGTCACAAACCATTTGAAATGATATTAACTTTTTTTTTAAACATGATTTCATTGAAGAAACTCGCAGAGCTTTTATGACGTTCATAAACTCCAACAATACACACACATACAAGAATTGAATAATGAAGGCGATCCACTTGAAGTTTGAGAGGGAAGACCTACGTAACACTGCAACTCAAATGATTTGACTCTTCAACAGTTAACATGAACCATCCAGATTCAGTCACTTGCTTTAATAAAGCATGAAGACACAATTCAGTTCCAAAGCAAAGTAGGAATCTTGCAAAAAAAAAATACATGGACAGTTTTCATCCCAGTCAAATGCCATTCATACAAACTGATACAATTCAATTATTACACATATGGTCAAACCTTAAAACCAGCAAACATCACTCAGGAACTTCTCCCTTGCAAGGAAAACTTTTTCTTCAAGTTTTGGAATAGGGTTTACATACAATGATTTCTCTATATTTTTCTTCTGCATTGTGTATGCTGAAATTCAGACAAGGAACAATTAGGAAAAGAAACCCAAACCCACTGATTTGTCACAAACTCTTAATGAAAGGAACATCTGTTGGTGTACGTTTTAGCACTTCATACTATATATGCATGCTGAACACATATTCTTATGGAAAATAACAGTCTCCAACCGTTCAATGACTGATCTAATGAGCTGGATTTGTTTTTCGTCTTTTACTCTTCCCACCTCTGACGAACTTTTTCCTACAGTTTCATTCACACAGGACCACATGCATAATACAAGGACGCTGCAGATTTACTTGCTACCTGCAGTAATTATCCGGAATGCATCTGCTGCCGGAATCACTTTCACACACTACAGACTTCACTGAGCTTGGGTTCGTCGTGACAAAGCTGCCCGAAGGTCTTTCTGCAGATCAGCTTGCTTGGCACGGCTCTCTAATGTCGTCATCGATCTCAACCCATTCACAATGTCTCTAGTTTTGCCAAAGTAAATTTCATTCAATGTGTTGCGAATTTTGTTTTCCATTTCCTGAAACAAACCAACCAGGATATCATGTTAGCAACAACTGCACGTCAGTTTTTTGCCCTATTTGGTTTTGAATGCTCTCACTTCTCCCACTTTAAAAAATGTAGCACTGAAGTGATTTACAGGTTATATATAAATCATTCTAACACATATTCATACAGTCGCTAACTATGCATGTTTCATCGCCTTGATACATGATAGCCACTGCTTGGGAATGTATCACTTTTGGAAGACTCGTGGAGGTTCAATGCCTTCTGTGGTGCATCTGAACACCTATCCTTTGACCAAACTGGAGAAGAAATACTTTAAAATTCATAATACCAAAACTTTTACTTTCCACTTTCAAAGAAGACAATATTTCAGCACATGCCACCTGAAAACATGACACCCCTGGTTGCACTTAAACATATTTATCAAGACTCTATAATGTGTTTAACATGCAACTAAAGCCTGTTTCATGTGACCACTTTCTAAATAGTTGACAACTCAAATGAACATAAACTTAGATAGCAAAAAAAGACATGTATGCTTGCAGCTACCAGTCACATGCGTAAGACACCAAAGCAAGCAAACATTTTACTTGACAGGAGAGAAGTCCTTCCCTTCTTTTCCCCTCTTCAGATGTAATGTCTTACCTCAACCATGCGTCCAATGTTGACTATGTGAGGGGAGGCATCATTCACGGAAGCGTCATGCTCCACCTAGGCAGAGAACAAAATAAGCATAAATACCCAAAACTGCCAACATCAACTCATCCTGCATCTAAAAATAAGGATGACCCCCCCCCCCCCCCCCCCCAAAATATTAGAGACTGATAAAATGAATTATCTTTCTCACCACACGCCTGTCAAAAAAACAAACATACAAAAAAAAACCAACCCAAAAAAGACTTTTAAAAAAAGTCTTACAGCAGAAAACAACACTTACTGCCTTCCAGCGTCATATTTAAAAAAGAAAAGAAGAAAAATAGCTGAACATATATATGAATATGACAGAAGGGGGACAGAGTAAAACACAGATAAACTGGAAGGGGGAAGAGAGAGAGAGAGCAAGAGAGAGAGAAAGAGATTGAGAGAGAGACTGAACGACCAACCTGTCTAGTCAGACTGCCACCCAGGTTCATGGTCCCTGATCCTTCACGGCTGGTCTGAAGCCACAGCATGACTGTGGAGGTCAGCTTGTAGTGCGCACTTTTACCACTTGATTTCTCCTGGAAAACAGGATACATTATTGTAGCAGCAAGTGCACAGCCAGCTGCTTGCTGCCAGCATGTTCATGTTAAGTAAAAAGGCTTCTACCAAGGAAAAGCAAAAATCACTTTCATTCTTGGAAAGTCTGATATGGGCATACTTCCCCACCCCTTGAAAATTTTCTTAACTTACTTTTCAAAATCTGATGCAAATCTAAGCCTAAAAGGGGTGCTGGAGGCTCCTGTGAAAAAGTTTACAAGAGTGTTCATCACGTCAAAGTCATCAGTCAACATATAAAAAAATGCAGCCATCTCTCAACTGATTTTTCTGTCACATTTTTTCCCCCATTCTTTCTTGATTTTTTCTTCTGATTTTGTTTTTTGCATTTCACAGAAATCTGCAAATTCATGGAGAAATGGGAACCCTGAAATAAACATAGAAACAGGCAGGTACACTGACATCATGAATTCATAACTGTAATATCTGTCCCTATTTACTATCCAAATACTGCACTTCACTAGCATTGTAGCAAGCATCATCCAAGACACATGATGATCAAAATATGTAGACGCACAGAGTCAGCAGAAATTGTGTGAGACATGAGCAGTTTACACCCATTAAACCAGTCAATCACTCGCCTACAGTTTTAACAGCCTGAGAAGAACAAACGGAAACAAAACAAAAGAGAAAATAAAAAATGTCCACACATTTTTTGTTGTTGACAAACTGCAGATTGGGTTGTCAAAGACTTTGAGTTAAAGTTACTATCTTGATTGAGGCCTTTAGCTTTTAAATAATAAATGGATCTTTGTTCTAAATAAGATTTGGCTTAGTCTTTACTCTTACCAGTCCTTAGGTTTTAAATTTCCCTTCGTTTAATGTTATTAACATAATTCTTGAATACACAGAACACTAACACACTGCAATAACCACACATTATCATAGTAAAGAGGAATGAATGTAGTTTCATACAAAATCAACAATAATCAGAAAAATGTGTGCCTAAACAGTCCATTCTTTGTAAGCATGAGTATGACAGCATATTTTACTTTAAAGTAAGGAATTCAAGGAAGAAAATGTTTTCTGTTCATTGCTTTATAACTGAACTTTATGATGTCAATAACACAACCACAATGCTGTCTATGCCAACGTACCTGTACTTCAATAACATGAATGGAGTCCCAACATCCTTTGATCTTCTTGGAGCCGTCACCTGCCTTCTTGATGAGGATCACCCCGGCAAACCCATGGTCCAGGTCCCACAGGTACACAGAAGACACACCACCCTCAAAATACATCTCTCGGTACTGGTCAAAGGCTCCGTTTGCTTCCACTTCCAGGCGGCGTAAACGCTCTGAAGGCATGGTGCCATCGTCAAGTGGAGGGTCATAGGCATTGCTCCATGGAGATCTGGTCAAGTACAAGCCATGGGATATAAAAAGAGTCACCTGAGAATGCATGCCAGTTAAGATTCAAACCTGAGTGACCAAGCTTTTGCTTAAACAGATGACCATCTGTTCTGAATCAAAAAGTCATATCCATCATCATTTCATACGCAAAAACATAAATCTACTGTTTTATATGCTGACAGTGTCTTGAGAACAGCAACACTTGCACACTGCACAACATCCCGTTTTTCAGACAACAGATATTTACATGTTGTTTGAATTATTTATACCAGATACCGTCTCAGAATACCCCCCATAATTCAGTGTTGAAGACCTGTGGAGAAAAAAACCTAAACTTTGCAAAGTGGTCTGTTGTTGATTTCACAATATCACAGAAAAATGAAAGTGTCAATTAAAGATAAGAAGAGATCCATGTGCGACTGAAATATCTGTGATAACAATAAAGTGAAACATTATCATACGATTTTGTTTAATGTATGACAATAATAATGAAAACATGTAGGATGATAAAAGAAAAATTACTGCAGACTGTTATACACATCTGTTATTCATCAATGCCTTATTAACCATAAGACAATATTAACAAGTATTATTGTATGAGACATGACCCAACCATTACGCTCTTATCTACGCTCCTTACAGCTTACCTGTAAGAGTCGCCGTCTCTGTTGTAGTCACATAACAGGTAATCTTTGCCCACCGTCTTATCACGAGCAATCTTCAGAGGCTGGTCAACTGAGGATAACAAGTCCTCACACAGGCTAGGCACCTTAACAAATGCACACAAACAAGAACTCAGGCAAAGATTCACTGGAGTAAACAGAAGTTTCAAAGTATTCTATTCCCTCGAAGTCGGAGTGTGGCTGCGCATGTGGCAGGGTAATCAAAAACGGTCACACACGTAATGTTCTCATCCATAGCTGATGCATTTGTACCATAGTGTTCAAGTGCTTTGGCTGTTCGGATGATCCCTGGAGTCTTTTAGCCAGGGTACGACAACAACAACAACAAAGTATTCTATTATATATATGCCTGTGTGATGACATATGCATGATTTCGATGTAAACATGAAAGTCTGAGTGTTCTTTCAAGATCCATTGTGCTATTCCTGCATGACAAGCTTGGAAAAAAAAGACTATCTGCCCACCCCATCCTTTACATACACTTTTCACACACGCATGGATATCCTTTACATACACTCTTCACACGCACATGGATAGCTATCTTCACCCACATACGAAGTAACATGAACCCTTAATTTCTTTGAGTCATGAAACACATTTCCTACCATATGAAAATGAACATCACTTTACATAAGCAGAGCAACAATAGTTTTATATCTATTATAAGCACATCACTTTAAGGCAATTTGACTTTGTATCTAAAATGTTTCAATACCAAAAAATCTTTCAAACAAGTAGACAACTGCAACATGGACTGGATTCAAAATGTCTTTTTTTCATCTATTTGAAGGCCACAATCTCAATAGTAATCATGTTATTAAACACTATAAATAATGCATATACTGAACAAAAATCATAATCCTTCAACATCATTTCTTTCACTTTACTTAACCTTTTTCTTATTGAATACTAACAACAGGAGTGACTAATGTTGCAAAAATGTGTTAAGAGTGCTTGTGTTGCGTCATGCATCTGTACACAAAAAAGTATTGCAAATGCTTGTGATACAGACGTACGCTTAATATGTGTGTGTGTGTGTGTGTGTGTGTGTGTGTGTGTGTGTGTGTGTGTGTGTGTGTGTGTGTACACACAGAGACAGACAGACTGACAAGAGAAAGGGGAGGAAGACAGAATGATGTGTGTGTGTGTGGTGTGTGTGTGTGTGTGTGTGTGTGTGTGTGTGTGGTGTGTGTTGGGAGTGTGAGAGAGAGAGAGAGAGAGAGAGAGAGAGAGAGAGAGATTTATCACTGCATAATCAAATTTTCTTCTGCTGTGAATGTTGTATAAATTTCTCGTACCAAGTCAATAAGGTCACTGAGATTTTTTTCAATCTGTTGAGGAGGCAGACGCCTCATCAAGTCAAGGGCACAATCCAGCTGCTGTTCCGTCTGTAAAAGAAAAATAAAATCTTATGCAGCACTGATAAATAATCATTTATCAAAAGTCTGAAGTGCATGCATCATTTAAGAATTTACAACTTTAATAACAAACAACAACAAAACAAACAAAATTTAACGTTCGACAACATTTAAAATGTCACAATATTGGTAATAAGAATTAAAAAAATGAAAAACTTTCTGTTACAGATCGCTGTTGACAAATTTTTATTTAGACAGAATTACAGAACTTTACTAACAGCAACTGACTGCTACCTTCTGCAATAAAAGGAGGCACACAATCAATCATCACATCTAGAATTGTGAGAACACTCATTCTTTCTTGGTAAAGTTTGGAGTTTGAAACTACTTTCACAATGAGAAAGACTGTTATATACTGTAGAAATCTTTAATCTGGCATCATTTGAAAGTAATACCAAACAGTGTGAAATGTTCGAGGTCTGATCACATTAATGGGATTATCTTTTCTGACTCAACAAATGCAGAATTAATAAAATAACATGTATATGCTTCTGAAACAATCTTCTATTTAAATATCAAATGTTTAAGAAAAATGTTTCACTTACCAGAGATAAGTAATCAAAAGACAAATTCAGGTGAGAACTACTGCACCATGATAACATACATATTCAAGCTGATGTATGTTAGACAGTGATCTTCATGTCTTTATGATCATATTTGTTATTTCTTTCTTCAACTGTCATGATGCATGAGGTGAGAGATTGCACTTATCTGCAGGTGACAACTCCATAATCAAATCTTGTTTGTTTGCTGCTGATGTCATAAAATGTCATAACATATGTATTTGAATATGTTGTGCGAGTGGATTACAAAAATATTTAAAAAGCTAAACAACACACTAGCAAATATATGGAGCATAATTTAATGACAAAAATTTATAGATCCATGGACAGACACTGACTATGTGAGAAAGAGAAGAGATGAGAAGACAGAGAGAGAAAGAGAGAGAGACAGAGACAGATGGACAAAGATTTGATTCTCTTACAAGTTAGTGTGTGTGTGTGTGCGTGTGTGTGTGTGTGTGTGTGTGTGTGTGTGTTTGTGTGTTTTAATGGCTGTGTGTGTGTGTGTGTGTGTGTGTGTGTGTGTGTGTGTGTGTGTGTGTGTGTGTGTGTCCATGTGTGTGTGCATGCATGTGCATACATATATATAATATATAATATATATATATATATATATATATATACGAATATGTGAACTTACATATGCACTGTTCAAAGATGTTTACAAACAGTTTTTCAAATATAGTACTCTATTCTAACAGAATTTCAATGTATATCTAAATTTATATTTCAGTAAACCTAATTTTGCTTCAAGTTAGCGTATCTTTTATGCATGCATGTGTGCGTGGACGTGAGAGAAACAGAGACAAGTAGAGAGATTGTGTGTGTGTGTGTGTGTGTGTGTGTGTGTGTGTGTGTGTGTGTGTGTGTGTGTGTGTCTGTGTGCTGATAGATGTGTTGCTTCGATAGCGAGCTGGAAGTTATTACCGGAAACGATTGAGTGGAGGAAGAAACGGTGGGAGTAGTAGGCTTGACAACGAGCGATGGCGAAGGACGCTGTTTAACGAGTCGTATCAAGGGATGCGATATATTGTAGTCGAGGAGACTTTTTAGTATAGTCAGAAGTGACTTTTCATGGTAGCAGAGCGTGGTCCGTGGTTCACCAGTTGTAAAAATCATGGCGCAGAGCTATAAAACACCGCCGAGCCTGGGGCCGGATACAAGTTACGAGACGTGGAAAAACGAACTGGAAGTATGGAAACTAGTAACGGACGTCAAGCCAGAGAAACAAGCACTAGCCGTTACATTGTCATTAACGGGCCAAGCACGAGCAAAAGCACTAGAAATCGATGTTGCACGGTTGAACACAGGAGATGGGATGGATATTTTATTGACTGCACTTGATAGTCTTTTTCTACAAGATGAGGTTGACTTGGCTTACACAGCATATTCAGACTTTGAAAGACTGAGGAAAGGACAAGACATGTCAATGTGCAATTTCATCATTGAGTATGAAAGAAGATACAATATTTGCAGAAAATACAAAATGGAATATCCAGATTCAGTGCTTGCATTTAAACTGCTGGACAATGCAGGTTTGTCAGTGAAAGAAAGACAATTAGTTCTGACAGCAGCGTCTGACAGAAAATTTTCTTCAATGAAATCTGCTTTGAAGGAATATTTGGGGACAGTTCGACAGTAAGCACAGTGAACGAAATCAAGATCAAAGAGGAAAAAGAAGAAGCATTTCTGGTAAAGAGTTCCAAATATCAGCAGTTCAGAAAGAAACCTTCCAGATATCAGCAAACAGGTTCACAACATAAAACAGCAGAACAAAAAGGAACAAATCCATTAGACAGGAGTGGCAAAAGAACCAGATGTGCTATTTGTGAGAGCGTGTTTCACTGGGCTAAGGATTGCCCCCACAAGCATCAAAACAAGACAGATGCAGAAGAAAATGAAGAAGAATGTAATTTGGCTTTGTTTACAAAAGAATACAAACCTGAAAATGAGATACTCTTAACAGAGTCCTCTGGATGTGCAATCATTGATACAGCATGTACCAAGACTGTGTGTGGAAAAAGATGGTACGAAGAATATGTTGATCAGCTGGAGCAGAAGAAAAAGAAGCAAATCAAGACTGGTGCAAGTGCTAAGACTTTCAGATTTGGTGATGGTGCAAAAGTCAAGTCCTACATGAAGGCAACAATACCAGCACAAATTGGTGATACTAAGTGCACCATTGAAACTGAAGTTGTGGACATTGACTTACCACTTCTGTTGAGCAAGGATTCACTCAAAAGAGCAGAGGCTGTGTTGGACATGTGCAATGATAAGGCTACTATGTTTCATCAACCAGTGGAGTTGAACTACACATCAACAGGGCATTACTGCATCGACATTTGTGGCAAACAGGAAACAAAAAACGGTGAGGAGAGTGAAATCCTGTTGCTGGAAGGAAAACTGCATGAAAGTGAAAAGAAGCAGACTATTTTGAAGCTTCACAAGCAATTTGGACATGCCTCTACTGCAAACCTGAAGAAACTGATGCAAAATGCCGGGATAAAGGATCCAGAAGTGTACAGAGATATGACAGAAATTGTTGAAAAATGTGATGTGTGTGCACGTCACAAGAAGACCCCACCAAAGCCAGTGGTAGGGATGCCCTTAGCAGAAGACTATAATCACACAGTGGCTGTGGATCTGCATGAATTGGGTAGAAATGTCTGGTACTTCCACATGATTGATGAATACACAAGATTCAGTGCTGCAGTAATCATCAGGAACAAACGGGCTTCTGTCATTGTTGACAGCTTCATGAAGCACTGGATTGCAATACATGGCCCACCAAAAGTTGTACTCAGTGACAATGGTTCAGAGTTCAACAATGAGGAATTCAGGGACATGTGTGAAAACTTCAACATCGAAGTCAAAACTACTGCTGCATATAGTCCATGGAGCAATGGTTTGTGTGAGAGACACAATCAGACGCTGACAAACATCATGCAGAAAGTCAGGACAGACAAGGAAGACACGGATTTTGAGACTGCTTTGTGTTGGGCTTTGGCAGCGAAAAACTCCATGGTGAACACACATGGTTTCAGCCCATATCAGCTGGTCTTTGGGAAGAATCCAAATTTTCCATCCACACTCACAGATGAACTACCTGCTTTGGAGGGAATCACCAGAAGTAGGACAGTCGGAGAGCATATCGCAAGTTTGCATGCTACAAGGAAAGCTTTCACAGAAGCAGAAAGCTCAGAGAAAATCAGAAGAGCCTTGAGGAAACAGGTTCGACCATGGTCAGGTCAGTACCAGATGGGAGACAGAGTGTACTACAAGCGACCTGATGGTCATGAATGGAAAGGACCGGGAACCGTCATTGGACAAGATAGGAGCGTGATCTTTGTGCGTCATGGTGGAACTTTGATTCGTGTTCACCAAAGCAGACTACAAAAGGTCAAAGGTGATCTAGAGCAGGAGAAGATGGCAAGGAAAGACCCTCAACTGGCGAGTGAGGCTGCACATGATTGTCAGCAACATCGAAGTGATACTGGATCTAAAAATGAAGAAATCTCGCACAGTGAAGAAAA
This sequence comes from Conus canariensis, assembly GCA_033310375.1. Classification (NCBI taxonomy): domain Eukaryota; kingdom Metazoa; phylum Mollusca; class Gastropoda; order Neogastropoda; family Conidae; genus Conus; species Conus canariensis. The sequence goes on from CM065731.1 coordinate 51,497,624, forward strand.
TATTCCTGAATCAACGTCAGATCTAGACACTGAATCAGAAATCTTGGAAGAAGATGAAGAACATCATCCACATGACACAGAGATGGCTACTAGAATTGATCCAGCAAGAATTGAACCAGGACAGATCATTGCATATGATCATGTGGACACTGGAACAAAAATATCAGCAAAGGTGCTGAGCAAAGCTGGAAAAGCAACAGGGAGAAATAAGAACTGGTACAATATTCAATGTTTGGAACCAGAAGAATATGAGGGTGAAAGAATGTCTGTGGATTTGACAAAAGTCAGTGGACTTGTACTGTCAAATACAGAACCTACACCAACTACAAATTCAGATGAAACTGTTATGATCATGGATGAAGTTTCTTTTGAAAATGCAAAGAAAGAAGAACTTGAAAGTTGGAAAAAGAATCACGTGTACACTGAAATAGAGGACAATGGACAAAGATGTGTTTCCACCAGATGGATCTGTACACTCAAAGAAACAAAGGACGGAGTAAAAACAAAGGCTAGACTTGTAGCAAGAGGGTTTGAAGAAATTGGAAATGAAGACATGCAGAAGGATTCGCCTACTTGCACAAGTGAATCATTGAAAGTGATCCTCTCTGTCTTTGCACAAAGAAAGTGGACTCCATGCTCTATGGACATCAAAACAGCCTTTCTCCAAGGAAAAGAAATAGACAGAGACATTTTTGTGAGACCACCAAATGAAGCGAATAGCAGAGGAAAGTTGTGGCATCTGCAAAAATGCGTATACGGACTGAATGATGCTTCTTTGCAATGGTACAAAAGAGTGAAAGATGTACTGCTGAAACTCGGAGGAAGAATGTCAAAAGTTGACCCAGCAGTCTTCTTCTGGATGAAAGGAAATGAAGTTACAGGTGTCTTAGCATGCCATGTAGACGACTTCATCTGGGGCGGAACAAAACACCTTGAAAAGACTGTTGTTGATGAAATCAGAAAAACATTCAAGGTTGGAAAGGAACAAAACAAAGCTTTCCAGTACATTGGCTTGGAACTGTCATCTGATGGAAACAAAGTCTCGCTACAGCAAACCAAGTATGCAGATATCTTGGAGCCAATCCCCATCAAAAAGAAAAGAACTCAACAAAAACAGGATGACATGACAGTACATGAGAAACAGGCTTACAGATCAAAAGTTGGACAGATTCTATGGACAGCTCGACAAAGTCGTCCTGATGTGTCATTCGATGCTTGTCAGCTTGCTTCAAATATCAAAGATGGAAAAGTAGAACATCTGACAGAAGCAAATAAAGTCATCAAAAGGATCAAGTCAGAACATGTAGAGTTGAAGTTTCATCATTTGGGATCAGGACCATTGAAACTGATGGTATACACTGATGCTTCGCTTGGAAATCTCAATGACGGAGGAACTCAAGGTGGATTCATTATCTTCTTAGCAAACGAGGAAGGAGACATTATTCCAATTTGCTGGAGCTCAAAGAAAATTCACAGAGTAGTCAGAAGCACGTTGGCTGGAGAGACACTGGCGATGGCAGAAGGAATTGATGAAGCAATATTCATTGCAACATTGTTCATGGAGATCACAACAGGAAAAGCAACCACGGATGGTCTACCTCTAGTCTGCATGACCGACTGCAAGTCTTTACATGATGCTCTGCAGTCAACAAAACATGTCACAGAAAAACGTCTGAGGCTGGAGATCAGTGGGATAAAAGACTTGATGGAGAAAGGCATTGTGAAAGAAGTGAAGTGGTCTGGCACTCATAGACAACTGGCAGACTGTCTCACCAAGAGAGGAGCTTCATCAACAGTACTGCTGAAAACTCTTCAAGAAGGAAAGATTTCCCTGGACTGCTGAATTCATTTGCATCACTAAAGCGAGACGATTTGTTGGAAAATAAGTCATTTGTTAGACAATTAGTCATTTGTTAGACAATGAGTTATTTGTTAGACAATTAGTTGTTCAGGACGTTTGAAATAATAGAAAGAGAGATGAGTTTGATAGATGTGTTGCTTCGATAGCGAGCCGGAAGTTATTACCGGAAACGATTGAGTGGAGGAAGAAACGGTGGGAGTAGTAGGCTTGACAACGAGCGATGGCGAAGGACGCTGTTTAACGAGTCGTATCAAGGGATGCGATATATTGTAGTCGAGGAGACTTTTTAGGATAGTCAGAAGTGACTTTTCAGTGCGCGCGCGCGTCTGTTTGTCTGTGTGTGTCTGTGTGTTAAATATGGAGATTTGATGGGCTTAAGGAATGTGCGTTTCAGATTGCGCATGCCTGTCTGCGTGCGTTATGCCTGAACACATCCACCTGAGTGCAATATTCAACTAATGTTGTAGTGTAAAGCGCAACAGAAATACCCCATGGCAACATTAATTTTAGGTGAGAAAACATCACATATAATAGCATTACTCAATGTAATCAGTTTTAAATTACCAGGTTTAAACAGATGCACAAACTGACACAAAGTTCGTGCATTAGCATCACGTACAACTTTGTGCAGAAACATATTGACAGCAGAAATTCAACTTGGCTTGCAACTTATCCATAAATTTCATCATCAAATTCAACGGTTTCATTTTTGTCTATGGAAAACAGGGCACACGCTGGTAATCAGCACTTCAAATTACTTAAACTGATGCTGTGGAAATGAATTAACGTTATTCTCATCAGTTCAAATTCATATGTATGGGTATGCCCATATGCCACAAAAGCCTCTGAAAAGTGAATGATATTATGGAAAGCAGGCTGCGGCAGGATGGTGGTGACAGCATCACTGTTCACTAGTGTCACAACCCACCAGGGCCATGGGGTCAAAACAATGATGACCTTACTCCAGTTGTCTCGACTGCTAATGGATGTTGGCAAGTGCCTGGGTTGCAGCAGACCATGAACAGAATGCAGAACTCAACCGACCGCTAAAAAGTTGCTGAACAGCAAATTCGTGATTTCTTTTCTCAGGAACTTCATTGTTGCTACTATTGTCAAGGAACAATGGAATGGTTGTTCTCCTTGGCTGACTTCCAACTCCATGTGTGCAATGAATCATGAGCGACTTTGCTATTGTGTGTGAACAAATACTTGAGTACTTTTGGTGTATTGCGAGTGTATGCATGTTTGTGCAAATACACCTGTGTGTATGAACTTGTAAGTGTGAACATAATGTATGCTTGTATGTATAATAATGTAGTGTGTCATTTCATGGGTTTTGTGAGAGTGTGAGCATGCATTCATGCATGTTTGCGTGTGCATGTGTGTATGTGAATGAAAGTGTGTGTGTGTGTGTGTGTGTGTGTGTACACACGTGTATATTCAATATAATTATTAGAGTCAATATAATGGATATAATCATTTTTGCCACTCACAGTCTCACAAAAACACAGAAATGAAGACGCAAAAACACACTAACACAGAACATTTACTAAAACTCAAGCAATGTGGTGAGGAAATGATGATTAATGTTTACAGGTTCGTGGTCTACAATCAGAAACTTCACCATGTATGCGCGTCTTCAATTCACATGAAGATGAAAAAATTGCCGTAAAAAAAGAAGAAAAAAGAAATCCTGCATATTCACTAGTGGTGCATACATTTGTTTACACTACAGTTAAAACCTCTTGCCTTCTGTCATGGTTCACACATCATCAATGAAAATGATTTGTTTTGTTGTTAATTTCAAATTCAATATATTCTTTTAAAAACTTTTTAGGCAAGGATGGGGTTGTGGTTTTGTCACCTACAGATTCGGATTCTCACACTGATTAGTACAACCTGCCAGCATGAAATAAATATTGCACATCAGTTGAGTCTGGTACACTGAAGACATGTTATACTTTTTACTCAGTCTCCCATTCCCTTTTCTTTCTTACTTAATAAATAAAATCAAAAAACATAACTGAACTGTACTCCACAATTCTTAAACTTTGAAAATGAATCAAAATGACTCTGCCAAAAAAGCATTTTGGTTTACATTTTTATTTACATGGGAGACACTTCTAAATGACATGAAGTGATACTTTTCTTCCCTATAAAACAATCACCACTCAACCAGATAAAATCTATCTGAAAACCACCTTTATACACAGATGTACTTGTGGCAGCATACAAAATAAATATAAATCATTTAAATGCTAGCATACAAGCTTTTGGGTTGTGCTTCTGCATGAAAGACAGAGAGAGAGAGAGAGAGAGAGAGAGAGAGAGAGAGAGAGAGAGAGAGAGGGACAGACAGACAGACTGACAAGCGGAAGAGAGAGATTGTTTTGATGGTCAGATAGACACTGCAATATGGACAGCTAGTATCCAGTCGTCAGTGTGTATAATTCTTATGACCTAATCTCCAGACTGCAACCAAACAGCTGGCATGTCATAAATTGCCGTTAGATCAAAAGAATGAATAAGAATTTCCAGAAGACAGGATAGTGGACCACAAAGGCAGAGGAGCAGTCGACCGTATCAAACTAAAGAAAGACAAACAAAACAAAACAAAAAAGCAAACAAACAAAAAAAAAAGACATAGTCAAACTGTTGTGAGAGAAATGAAGAAATTAACTGCACAAAACTCTTATAAGGGGTGGTTTTTTGTACTGAGAGAGCCTCTGGCATCCCTAAGGAATCTATGTATGATGGTCAAGGAAATTAATTTACTACAGTCATGGTTCATTAGAGTGGCTGGTTAACATTTTACATGAAAATGCAAGTACAAATACAATTTTGGGAGGAAATGAAATAAAGATGCAATACACAGTGGACTGGCATACTGTTCGTTCTTCATGCTTATTTGAGGTGAAGGCACAAGCTTTCCCATTCTGCATAAAACTGAAGAACTGCTACACATTTCTATCAGGTAAAACATTTCTTCAACAAATCTATTGCCAAAACTTCACCAAATGACTGCACATGATCTTCACATACTGCAGAAGTTTTCAATTTAATTTCTCTACCATCATATTTCAAGTGATTCAGTAACTCTAAAAAATTAATGTTTGTATAGATATGTTTTGAAAGACAAACCAAAGGCTCCCAAAATTTGGCAAATGGCTTTAAAAGAACACTTTTTTGAACAGTCATTCTGACAGCCAAAATTTTAGCTTACACTGCTGGAAATGTATGCCCTATTCCATTTTCTTCTTTTGTAAATTGTATAACTGAACATATTCATCTGAATTCAAATAAAACGAATGATTTGGTTAACCAATAAATTGCTACTAAAATGTTTTGTAAAATTAGAAAGCCAACATTTTTGTCAGGTTGCTGGTCCTAGGGACCAGTTTCATTTTGCTGGGACTGGTAGCTAAATTAGAGGAATGCTTGTGATAAAATGAAAAAAAAAAAAAAATTAGCCTGTGTTTCTAGAAATGTGTGGGCCATGGTCGACTCAAATCAGTTCCATCACATTGTGTGTAGTGATAGTTATTAATTACTTCATTACATCACATTTAGCCTATCTTATACTGTTTTGACTCTGACACTGGCTTAAAGATGCACGCTTTCCATTCTTTAAACAGACAGCATTACAGTTAACCATCACTGAATCTCTTGTGATCTGAGATCTGTGCCAGCCATCATAGACAAAAATCGACATTCACATCTATAAATGTGAAAAAGCCTATCTGGAGCCATGTTTCAGTGCACATTTATGTTGTCACTGGTTTTCGTTTCATGGAGATTGCTTCTGACACCAGTTGTTCAGTGACAGTGCTGGGTAAATGCTATAGGGACTGGTTTGCAAAATTACGAGCATGATCACTGGAAACACTTCAAATTACCGCAATCAATCCATGACGTCAAATTGGAAAAAAAATCATTACAGGGTATAAACACAATTTACTGGGATTATTAAGTAATTCAGTGAAACAACTGCCGTGAACTATGCAAATAAGGTGTATAGTCTTAAGCATGGCTTGCATTTAAATTGTAAGTCAAGTATACTACTAGATATTGTAAGAAAAGTGGTTGTATGATTTCAGATATTTGTACATTTCCCTCATCCATGTTTACCTTGTACATTTTTAATACTTAATATGACCGTGAATGCTGCTGCTTATTAAGTTATTGCATGCAAGAATTTATAACTGGACATTCTAGTTCTACTTCTGAACTTCTACTCTTACTGGGATGACCGGGTGAACAGGTCCACATGAATCATGTTTAACTCCCAAGTCTATGACAATGCACATTTTAAGCGGTTACAATTTTCTCCCTTCCGCCTAACATACATATGTTGGAATGTTTGGCATTAAAATAACATAACGAAGAGTCACAGGAGTATATGATGAGCAGCTATGATGCAAATAATATTAAAAAAAAAACACACAAAAAAAAACACCCTGAAATAGTACTGCATATTTCAAGAACCTGCAGGGCACATTGCCAAGCAGACTGAGCTACTGGCGCAGCAACACCTGGGTGTAGACAAGCCTGTCATTTGCCTACGTTCAGCAAACTGCAAAAACAGCAAGATACATGACTATCTGGAAGTCACTGGCGATGCCATAACAAACTCTGTTACATAACTTAAAAGACAGAAAAGAAGCAGAAAGAGTTGGCAAGAAATGAAAGTGTTGGTAGTATTCATGGTGGTGTTGGCATTTTGCAAATGATACTGGGTCCCAGGGTCATTAAAGTTTATTTTTCTCCTCCATGATCACACTGGCTATCCCATTTTGTTTCAAGCCCAATAGTTGAAATATGAAGTGAAATCGTTTGAATTTTCATAATAAGTGTGCATGTATGACAAATTTGTACATCCACTTTCAAGAATAAGTACTGATATGCCAGATGAGCTCTATTGCTATCTGGTGCACAGAGTGTATCTCTAAGGACTAACGTGTACATGCTTCACTCATTCATGAGTCAAATATTTCAAGAGGTGGATTTCCTAACATCTTTTTTTGCGCCACTGAAGTAGGCGAATGTGATACATAATTTATCAGATCTGGATCTACAACCACTTCCTTATTTGACAATTAACATCCCCCACCTCCCGCCCCTTCCCTTGCCGAATCTCCCAACATATTTTTCTTTTCTTCAATGTTTTCATTCATGCGGTTTAGTTATCAGCCTATTACTGAGCAACACACGAGAAAGATATCAAGAAAAAAAAAACTGAGAGGTTTAAGTGCACTCAGGAATATCTAACCCACACAGCCCATTGCACAGACTGTTGATTTAAGATCTGTAATCAGTCTTTGTCGAGATCACCACCGTGCACCGTCACGTCATGATCATGATGATCATCCAACGCCCCTTCCGCATTTTTGGTTCTGTTTTTCTATCAACTTCATTTCAACAGTCTGTATAAAGAAAACCTCAGAAAAGACGGTAATGGCATGAATACGTGTTTGCAAATAACAGTTTCGGTTCCAAATAAAGCGGCTTACGCACCATTTTCCTGGCGTTTGAAGTCAAATTAACACAAGTAGCAGAAAGCCTCAGGAAGCGGTACACCATATGCAAAGATGGCTTCTTCATCCGGGGATCGAGGGGTTTCCCGATGAAACAGCAGCCAATAAAAATAGAGACTTCTTTTACTTCCTTTTTTGGAAATCTGTAGCATTTATTCCATAAATGATCGAAAAATCAATAACTTAATTTTATACAACCTTATGACAGATAACTCATAGAAATATAAAACGCTTGTGACTGAAATGCAATGAAAAATCGATGACTTATGGAAAAGTTATGTGCAGGGGAGGGGGGAACTCCTCTAGTCACGTGACTTCCGAGAGTAATGTGTCGGCGACACTGGCATTTTCTTTGAAGTGTTGTGAACTTTTTGACATCCTCCCAGTGTCTGAAAGGTAAAGAAATTACATTGGCGGTCTCTTGCTATCGATTCCTTTAATAATACATGTTTATACGTATGACCATATATATTAATATCACAGGATTATTAGTTGATTTGTTGGAATACTTGAGTCGAGGCGAACCATCTTCAACATTGAATTGAATGATGCTACTTTGCGAGTTAAGTCTGCTCTACTACTAGAATTAACACTGTTTCTACGGACTCGATCGAGAGATGATTTGTCGATTAGTCTTCCTTATAAAACAGGCAGCTGTCCAAACAACCATCCTTGGCAGCAGACATGACTGAAGTTTGCGTTCAACATTGTTGTTATTTTTATGTGAACTAGATTTGGCACACTTCTAACTTGGTACATTTCGCATAACTGCTGGCATGATCATGAATTATGTCCGAGTATGAAAGTGAAACTCTTGATGTCTGCAACAGTCGTTCTTTCTCATGTTATTGCAGAGTTCGCTGATTGTCCATTCCTAAACTAAGAGGTAGTGCCAGTTTCATATTCTTGTCACGATTGGCAGGCAAGCAGAAAAATTAGGGAAAGGGAATTGTGTGGGGGTATCATTTGCTGAAGTTGTTAGGATGGAATGTGATATTTGGGTGGATACTATGGCAATAACTAAATTTCAGTGTTTGAACAGTTGCTTTTTGGGTCAGCTGACTTCACCAAATAAGACTGACAGGTTTATTTACAAGTGGCTTTTTATGAGTTACGGCAGCTTCTGTCAGATTTAATTAGGATATCCTGAGCTATTAACTTCAACAGAAGTCATAACTATGACCACTTGAAACACATAGAGCTACCAAATTGCCATTACTCCAGAACTTGGAAGACATTGTCGAGAATGGCCAGAAGGCAAAACCAGCGCAGAAATTCAGATGCAGGTAGAAGACCTTTGCACAAAAGATATTTTAATATACACTGATGGTTCTGTCACCAAAGGTAAGTCAGTCTAGGGATACACAGTGAAGCAAAATGGCCAAACTATCCAGGAAGACAATGGTGTGCACAGTTTAACAACTTCAGGTCTAACAGTGGAGGTAGAAGCAGTGACACATTACACAAGCACTCTACCGGCTTTCATCCACAAGCCAATTTCAAACTCAACAAGCCATGATACTGACTGACTCTATGAACCTACTTCAGAAAGTGAAAAGTGGAATGGGAAGCCCTGCTTGGAATGAACTAATAATGCGCAGCCTTCCATTGGAGAGACTGATATATGGATGTACTGCGCTGGACATGCTGGAGTTAAAGGAAACCAGAGAGCAGACACACTGGCTGGCAAGGCGACGATAAGAACTGGATTACAGCTTGGCCAATCTGATGTGATAAGAAATCTGAAGAATCAGTTAAGCAAACAAGAGCAAAACCACTATACCATAGACCATCTTTCAGATCTGAACATCAAGAGAGTAAGTGGCCGCACATCCAGAGTTAAGGGAAGAGCAAGAAACATCACCAACCAAACAAACATTGGATAATTTGGAATAATCTCAAGGCCAACACTGTGAAGACTCCTCCTAGAAATTGGGGCAAACTCATGCAGGGCCTTTCCAGTAACAGATACAAAAGATGAAACATGTCAACTAAGATAAGACTTTGAATCTCTCAGGGCCCTCAGCGCATACTGTAGACGTGTGTGCGCTGGTGTGTGTTCATCAGTGGGATGATGCTAGTGTGTTAATTAGAGAGTCCATGGACATGAGTGTGCAAGCATTGGTGTGTGAGTGTGTGTGTGAGAGAGTGAGTGAGTGTGTATGTGTGTGTGTATGCGTGTGTATGCATGCATGTGTGTGTGTGTGTGTATTCATCAGTGGGGTGATGACAGCGCGTTAATGAGTGAGTCCACGGACACGAGTGCGCAAGCGTTGGTGTGTGAGTGTGTGTGTGACTGAGTGTGTGTGTGTGTGTGTGTGCGTGCGTGCGTGCGTGCATGTGTGTGTGTGTGCATGGGGGGTGCGTGAGGGGGAGGAGGAGTTGTTCTTATTGTTATGTGTATGTGTGTGCGCGTGCACGTATATGTTGTATTTGATGGTCTTGTTCTTGTTCTTGATCCTAAGTCATCTGAAGAACATTCACACACGCAGTTACTACACACACACGCACACAACACACTTGCGCTCGCGCATGTACACACACACGTGCACACACGTACACATACACACACATACAAACATGCGCATTTGCTCCTACGCACACATATACACATGCGTGCATGTACGCGTCCACACCCACATGCGTGCGCACATACACTCATACACATGAACGCACAAATGCATACACGCATACGCGTACACGCCCACATACAAAGACACAAACATACACAGATATATGTACACATATATCTGCTGATACGTGTGTGTGCGCTCACACAAACCCACAAATTACACACATACACACATGCACACTCTCTTCTGCACACGCACACACACGCGCACATACATGCAGGCATACACACACACACACACACACACACACACACACACACATATACACATGCACACACACACATGGGCGCACACATACACACACAAATGCGCACATGCGCATGCACACACATACACACACACACATGTGCCCACGCATACACATGGGCCTGTGCCCACCCATCCATACACACACATGTGTACATTCACTACTCAGCATACAAAAAACAAACAAACAAACAAACAAAAGCAATGGTAGGTAGGCGTTCAAGGTCTGACCAGCACGTTGGGCTAATGCGTAGGTCAGACATCTGCTGAGTCGTAGCCACGAGACCCTCTTCTTCAATTCTCTCATCTTAGTTGCTAATTCATTTATCCATCAGCTTAAAATCAAGCGTAGTGTGGTCTCGAAATTTAGCGGATGGAGTGTAGGGTATATGGACTAGTCCGCACGCAGTGACGCCTCCTTGATGAAATTGAAACTGAAACTCATAAGTTCTATGTTCTTAATGGGCACCTCACTGCCTTGCCGCATGTTGTGAGCATTATCGTTGCAGACAGTTATTCAGCCGGGCATGTCATAGTTCAAATCTGTTTGCCAGCTTTCATCAGAAGAAGATAAATTACGAGACTTGGGCAAAATGTGAAAACTCAACCATTGTGTCTTGTAGTTTTCCCAAAAGGGCAAGATTTTTTTTTTTAAAGAAAATCAAAATAAAGTGTCCTGGAGGAATGTCAGTGCTGTGACTGCAGTGATCTCAGTGCACAGAGAGGCGCATAGCGGTCTGTGCTGATAATGTTATTGTTAACATGTCATTGTCAACATTGAGAGTGACCACTGACATAATCAATCACATGAAGAATTGTGCAGCTGTGCTAAATATCTTTTCAGAATGCAGTAGATACAGGCTTTCTTGGAAAAAAAAAAAATCAAAGGAATGATCAACAAAAATGTACCAGTGGATAAGTTTTCTGGCTTTACAGTTTACTTGATAATTCAACACACTTTAATAAAAAAAACAACAAAAAAACACTTAGATAAATATGAAACAATGGGAAGTGTTTAGGAAACTTCCCTTGTAAATGCTGACTTTTTGTTCACAGTTGTACTACATGAATAACATATTGTTATTTCACATATTGTTATTTCACCAGTGTCAGTGGATCGAGTGCAGTAGAGCAGAGAGAAGAGAGAGAGAGACTCAAGAGACAGAGAGTTGATAATGATGATGATCTGTATTTCCAATGGTAACAAATAAGCAAATGCATGCTTTTTTTTTTAATCTGTCTCTTGCCCTGGTGAGGGACTAAGCTTGACTAGCAACTAATTAGGCGTGACAAGCAACCAAAACTTACAAAACTGTTGATAAATATGCATATTATGAATAATATTATAAGAAAAAACAAGTAATGCGAAGGATGAATTTAATAAAGAAAAAGACTGAGGCAACAAATGAGTATAAATTAATTGGAAAAGAAAAAGGAAAAAACCTGCATAAACCTGCACTGCACATACACACAAACTGATCCACCTATTAGATCATCAATGTGTTTGTGTGTGTGAGTTCAGAGAGAGGCAGAGAGAATGTGTGAGAGAGAGACAGGAAGGAAAGGAGAGGGAGTAAATGGGTGAAGAACTCTGAATAGTAGTAGTGCATGAGACAGTGGAGAGTGAACTAGAGGAGTAATCTCTAGCTCTGTGGTATGTGAGCTGACTGAGTCTGACTTTGACATGACGTGGTGCTTTTCCTGATGATCTGTAAATGGCTTTCGCACTCTGGAAAGTCTGCTGCGCACTTTCAGTCATTGGCTCCATCCAGTAAACCCTGCTTCCATTGTGGCCTCCTGCTATGAACAATGTTTTTTTTTCTTCTTGATCTAGGGGTGTAGAGTTTCCTCTGGCAATACTTACCACATGTATGATTTCCTGAAGCTCTTACGTTGTGTGTCGTGTATAGCTTCCTTGGAAGTATTACTTTACAATGGCATGAACTCAGGACATGTTTCACTGCTTGTTTGCCGAGACAGAATGAATATATGGGGTCTTTAGATTTTCCCCATTACATACATGCATGCATGCTTACATGGGCACACACACACACACACACCACACACACACACACACACACACACGCATGAGAGAGAAGAGTTGCCATCCAGTGATTAGTCAGCAAGGATGGCAGCTGTCTCATCACAAAGATATTTTGCCAGAGAGTTGGGGAGGAAGGCAGGGAGTGGGGGATGGGGCGGGCTCTAAGATCACTTCTGTTTGATCCATGCCAGTCCAGATCCAGCTGGTAATCAGTATGTACCATCAGCATGATTTCTTTCTCTGTTTCTACTTTGTGAAACTATTTTACTGGCAATGGCTAGTGACAGGTCTAAATCACTGTTTAAGTTTCATCTCAGCCAGGTAAATTCATACAATTTTATAGAAAATTAGAAGATACTTGTACTTCCACAGGGGTATGGATTGAACGGAATGTTTGTAAAACAATATGAAGAAATGTTTGTAAAAGCTGGGAAAGGGGTGGGAGGTGTGTGGTGGGCTTCAACCAGATGGCAGCATTGTGGATTGAAAACTGAATGTATCAACAAGCAGATATGAGAGAGAGAGAGAGAGAGAGAGAGAGAGTGTGTGTGTGTGTGTGTGTGTGTGTGTGATAGTGAGTGTGTTCGTGTGTATGTGTTCTTACTATTTGATCCAATGACAGGGATGTGGTGAAAATTTTGCTTGTTTCACCATCATGGACACTTTCACCATCAGATGAGGTGGAAACTCTCAAAGGGCATGTACTCCCATGATTCAGTACCAGATTGTTTTCATTGTGCGAATGCTTATCTTAGCTAATGATTCAGTGACTGACAGTTTTCTGGTTTCTGTTTAGTGGCAAAAATTTTAAATAGTCTCGTGAGTTTGATGGAATTGAAATTTTGTTCAAACTGCCTACCCCCACAGCAGATTATCAGTTCCTGATGAGACTTCTGCATAATAAGTTAGTGTGTTTTTTCCCCATTTCTCTAGGGGCTTTTAAAAAAAAAATTTTGTAGCAGAGTACTAATATTCGCATTTCTCTTGATCTGTAACACTGCTTACTGTATCACTATCATATCAAGTCACTGATTCAAGACACAAAACACCGTTAAATGTAGCATATATATTTGAAATAATGACTCTTTGAAATTTCAGGAATAAAAGAAAATTAGTAATGCATGGATATGAAACCTGTTGACTTAAGTTCAGCCAGTTTCAAGAGGGATAAAAGAGCAGTCATATCAAGAGTGGATAGTAAGCTTTTTCACCCTGTGATTTTTTTATCATTTGATTTATGGCCATGGCCATTTTGGTCGTGCAGCGAATATGAGAAGATAAGTGGTTTCTCGTTCTTCGTTTTGACTGTTGTAAATGTTATTTGTTTTTGCCTGAAGAAGACCCAAGAGGTCGAAATGCATTGTGTCTTGTCCTGTACTTTGCTTGTCTGTGTCCTTGGCGGTAACTAACCCCCTGTCTTTATAAATTTTGCTCCATTTGATTTATGTTTGTTGCTGGCAGATCGCCAGGCTGTGGTGCCGGTTCTGGAGCAGCGTGGTGGTTCCCAAACAGCACAAAATGCCCACACTGGACGCTGCTGATGCCGACAGTGCTGTCAGGCTTAAAGTTGGCTACAATGGGTGAGGAGTATATTCATGTTACCTTCTTTTGTCTTTCTTTTCTTTTTTTTTCCTGTTTGATAAATGGAAGTAATTTTGAGTGGTTTATTTATTTTTTGCATCTGTTTTCTGCTTGTTTAGTTGTTGCCCAGTTGCCAGTGCAGTCTTTGAGCAGAAAGATGTGGACCATGTGTATGCTATGAAGTTTTGCCTGCAAACAGAGCAGCACTCATCATCCCTGCTTAAAAAAAAGAGATACAGCTGGAGGGAACAAGAAGATGCAACACTCTTTTACTGTTCAAATATATGATGTACTGTTTGACCTCTCAGAGGTGTTGTACTTGTAATGATATTAGGTGTATTGTGGTCAAGGCAGTGACAAATACAATATGATAAGCATGCAGATTTAATCGTATAATCAGGTGCTTTAGTACTGGTTGGAAAGTGCTTTGACTTGTTCTCCTGAACATGGACTATTCAACATGCAACGAGCTGCAACCTTTTTACGGCATGTGTCAATGGGAAGAATGTAGTGGGCAGCTTGTTTGTATTTCTTTAAATGCCTGTGATTAGAATATATATTTCATACATAGAAAATCAATGGATAGTAAAACCATAATCAATCATTTGCTCAATTTTAACGAGGATGAGAAAAAAAAACTTAAAGTCATGTGGTTATTCTTTAAGTGCACCGACTTCAAACACAACATAGCCCCATACCAGTCAGTGTACCTGGTAGGGTGAATTCTCATTAAGATAATTAGAATCATTTCCATCATTGTACACCAGGATGATCAACAGCAGCTTCACCAGTAGTTCCTACCATGTTTTCATCATCACTATTGTGGCCATGATGCAGCAAATCATCGAAATTTTAGCTACCTCTTCTACAGTGCTGCTTCTGGCAGCCATGATGACATGCTCAACAAAATTTCTACTTAGAAAATGCAGGAAAAAAAACCCCACCCACACACACAAAAAAATCCGAACAAAATTTGATGAGAAATTGTTTCCAAAACCCTGCAAGGCTGTTGCTATTTGCGCAGAAGTAAATGTAGTAATATGACCAGCTGCTTCATGTATTGTGCAGTGGCAGGATTTGTGTGTACATTAATTACCAGAATATATTAATTCAGGTGATGAAATATAGACGAAAATATCATCCACTGGTACTGCCCATAAACATTATTTTCGTTTGACTGGATGATGGTGGTAGGAAAGTGGACTGTAGCAATCACAGCTCTCGACACATCCTTTCCTAGAAGCAGGCTGTTGATTTTGTTTGCCTTTGCAGAGTTTGTCACTCTAGTTTTAAAAAGTATCGGTGTAATGACTGGATGACCCCTGAACCACTGCGTCGTCCACTGTTGGGAGTGAGAGGCACAACTTGTCTCCAGACAAATGCTGATTTTGGCACTGATTAGCATAGCACAGATACAAATATGAGGCATACAGAACAAACAAGACAACTTCCTACGAAGTGGAATTCTCCCTGTTCTGTTTATGTCTCATCTCTCATTTAAGATCTCTTGCCTTGCAAATGAATGTGAACTTAATGGTCAGTCTGCTGGACTTGCAAGTGTCCTGTGCATGTATGCTAAACTCTTAATAGGCATGAATTTTTGAAGTCAATAAATGTGAAGGGCTCAGAAGTATGTTTACCGATGATAAACTGATGATATTTAGGACATGCCATGTTTTAAACACTTAGGGTTCTAAATGCAGAGATTTTGTCTGTGTTTTGTTGTTGTTGTTGTTGCTTTCATTCCAGACATTATATACCTTGCGGATCATTTTGTTTAGGAACTGGATCGGGGGGGGGGGGGGGGGGGGGGGGCATGTCCAAGATGGTTTAAAGGGTATAAGGGGTATAACCCCATAACACTTGGAATACCGTGACACAGGTGCCAAGGGAAGGAGGTCAGCTACTAAGCAAATAAAAGCTTCAAGTTTATGGGTTGACAACAAAACTGGATCATGAATAGGACAACCACTTTTTTTTCATTTTATTTATTTTTTTTATTTTTTTTTTTACTTATTTAAGGGGAGGAGGATTGGGGGCAGGATGGGATGGAGAAAGTAGTAGCTGGGGTGGGGAGGAGTCAGGGCTATCAAAAAGGGTGGGGATGGTAAGGAGGTGGGGGGGGGGGGGGACAGTAACCTTCATTCCCACCCTTCCCAATCCTCCTTTGCATATTACTTCTGTTGTATGGGTAGTTTCCTATGTCTCCTAGCCTTTGTTTTCCCTATTTTCTTTTTTTAAAAAGCTTCATCCAAACCTCATGACTTCCAAAATGTGTTTTTGTTCCAACTACGGTGTAGGTCCTCACAGGCACACAGTCTACGATCATATTCAGTTTCTGTCTCAAGACAGGTCAAAGCTTAGGTCATCCACTTAGCACATTATTTCATGGACAGATCATCCACCTGGCACATTATTTCATGGATTGATCATCCACCTAGCACATTATATTGTGCACTGATAATCCACTTAGCACATTATTTCATGGACTGACGATCCACTTAATACGTTATTTCATGCACAGTCTACAGGTTTTTAGCTTAACGTGCCCAAGCGTAGATGTAGAAGACGTGTTCTAAATCTTCCAGTCAGATTTATGACACAGACCACATGTATGAACCAGTAAATCTGTCTCCCTTATTTAGATTGATATTGCGCAAAGTAGAACTATCGTGAGCATTTTCTGATATGAGTATTATTTCATCATTGATAATATAGTGCTGATCTCATTGTCAAAGTCTACCTAACTGTAGGATCTTTAGTTTGGCAGACAGTTCAAAGAGAAGGAAATTGGGAACCTGAAAAAAAAAAAAAACCCCAAAAAACAAAAACAACAACAACAAAAAAACAACAGAAATTCATGATAACTGTTTGAAGTGGAATTTGTAAAAGTAATATAAATTTATGATTAGAATGGAAAACAAGAACTGTGATAATAGGTACACCAAACCTTCTTGCTAGGAGTGGGCTGTTGACCCACTTTCAGTAGTTATTTTCTCGAAAGGTTTGTCAATCAATCAAAAAATAAAAGTACACCTTACAAAATCTGTTATTTATCTTTCTTTTCCAAACATTGTTTTTTGTATTTTTGTTGGTGAGTGTGTGTGAGCGTGTGTTGAAAGCTGGCACTGTTTACCGATTAGTCGCGAGCTTCGGCCGCCATGCGCACGTCTCACTCCTATCACCTCCTTTGGTTTTCTGCATTGTGCTCGTTGAGAGATCTTTCAATTCTAAAAATAGTATGCCAGTTAGAAAGAGGAGTCACTCCCGTTTTTAGTTTCAGAGTTGGCATTGATTGAAAAGGGTGGAGTTTCTTTCTTTTTAATCTTTGGTGCATTACTTTTGATGCAAAAAGCAGAGATTTAATTCATGTATGTAATGTTTTTATGGCAGACAAGAAGTTTGGTAAAAAGGCGGGGGTGGGTTGGAGGTGGGGTAGGGGTGTACTGTTGTGTTGACATGTTCAAATGTCTTATAAGAACCTTGTCCTGAGCATTTTGGTGTAGGTTACATGTCAGTATGTCAGCTGAAAGCAGAGAAACATCATTTTATAACTTGTTTTGGTTGCTAAAACAGGAAATACTAAGTAGAAATTAAGATTTTGGCAGTTTTAAAACTGTGGAATTCAAACTCTATAAGAGCCTCGTGTCTGAAAAAACTTCAGTATATATTACAAGTAGTTGACATTAATCGTCCATGGTTTCAGACATGTCACAAGCCAAATGGCTGAGTTACAGGCCTCCAAACATGGCCCTTAAGGGGAATTCCGACTGTCGTAAAAAAAAAATTTAAATATTTAAAAATGCATTACTTTGCTCCAAACTAAGCTACAGATTTAAAATTTGTATAATTTTTGTTGTTTTGAGTTGTTCTATATATTGAAAAAACAAACAATCCAAAGCACTTTATGAATCACTTTGGAGTACCTAGTAAAAAGCCTTGCATGCAGAAGGCAAAATAGAAATTTAAGGAGAATCAGGAATTTGGTTTCATACAGAGTGAATTAATGTGCCTGCCTCATATATTAAGTCTAATAATATTTTTTTTTATCAAGGGATTTGTCCAATGTGAAATGCCACGCATTCTGAAAATTGTGGGGGAGTTTCTGTTGTTAAATGAAGTTCTCATTATTTCTACTGCATATGATTTCAGAGACATCCTGGTTACAAACATTAAAATAAACATGAATTACATTGACTTCTGTGCGGCCATCAAAAACATCTGCAAGTTCGATGAGTATCAGCCATTTACAGTCAAATGGCTTGACGAAGAAGGCAAGTAGTTTTGTGTGTGAATGCGCGCGCGTGCGCGCGCGCGCGCGTGCGTGTGTGTGTGTGTGTGTGTGTGTGTGTGTGTGTGTGTGTGTGTGTGTTTTGTGCGTGTGTGTGTGTGTGTGTTGTGCATGTGTGTGTGTGTGTTGTGCGTGTGTGTGTGTGTGTGTGTGTGGATACGCATGTGTGTGTGTTGATATGTGTGCAGTGTTTCTTTTTTCTTGGTTTGTTGGTTTTACATGTAAAGTTTGCATGTACTTGTATGTTTGTGGATGAAATACATACTGAAAAGGTGAGGTTTGGGGAATAGATACATTTTTGAGCACTTTTAAGAAACAGTACCTATACATTTTTTTAAACTTAAAGCAACTGCATAAAATATCCAATAAAGAGGACACAGCACAGTCGTAGAATTTATGTCCTATGATCACTAAAGCACAAGCTTATGTCAAGGTCTATGATTGTAACATGGTTTAACTTGTGTGCAGACAGCAGCAGAACTGGGCCATTCTCTTCCAGCTCATCCACTCTCCTTGCAACCCTCTATCTTTACATCGTGTTTCTGAATCCTTCTTATGTGTGTCCCATTCATGTTGATTAATGACGCCTATCATTGTGTCACCCACACATGCACACAGACGTAGACATGCACATGTGTGCGCACACGCAGGGGTGCACATACACACACACACACACACACACACACACACACACACACACACACACACACACACACACACACACACGCATGCACGTGCACGCAAGCGCGCGCGCTCACACACACACACACACACACACACACACACACACACACACACACACACACACATGTAAGTCTGTACTTACTTACAGAAACTGTTGATATATTCCTCTGTTGGCCTACCTTTTGAAGATGGTGGTGCCGCATGGATGAAATATCTTCTTTTGATGATGATGAGGTGTTATTGTTTGTTACCTGTAGGAGACCCATGTACAATATCCTCACAGACAGAACTGGATGAAGCAATTCGTCTCTATGAAATCAACAAAGATTCTGAACTCAACATTCATGGTTGGTTCTTTTTGTTAACTGTTTACATGCAGCTACATATCAGATCTTTTGGGGGTCTTATTTCTTCTCTTCTGGGCATGTTTGATATGTTATTGGTTAAAAAAAATGTTCTTAGTATTTTCAAAATTGGTAAATCTTTTTTTGGTTATATATATATATATATTTAGCGGTCAACTAATTGTTTGCTTCGTCTAATAATACTCTTTAAAGCATTCCTGTTGTATTCATAGATAGTGTTACAGCAGGTGGGGGGGGGGGGGGGGGGGGGGGGTTGTTTTTGTAAGTTTGTTTTTTAGTTTTGTTATTTTCGTTCATGCTAGTGATGCATGAGATTGGAGGATAATATTGGGTACTGTCACAGATTGTAAATTTGCCAGATTAATTTGTTTGTTAAAGGTTCTGGTTTGTGTTTGTGTATTTTTTCCTGAAGGTTATGATTGAAGAGTTTCTATTTGTTTCTAAACTTGGTGTGTTTTCTTGAGGTAAATCAGATAAATTTGTTGATTTGCTTCCATTCTTCCCAAATGTCAGATTAACTGTTTGTTAAAGGTTCTCTGTGTGTGTGTGTGTGTGTGTGTGTGTGTGTGTGTGTGTGTGTGTGTGTGTGTTGATAAAACATATGATTGAATTGTTTCTGTTTGTTTCTTACTTTAATGTGTTTCCAAGGCGTAAATTAGTTAAGAGAAATTTGTTGATTTGCTTCCAGTCTTCCCAAATGTTCCTGAGAGACCTGGCATGCCATGTGTTGGGGAAGATCGTAAGTGTTTCATTGAGGAGAGAAAGAAGAAAAAAGAAAAGAGAGAAAGTTTCTGAATGCTGCTTAGGAGTGTGCTGCGTATTGCTTCAGGTAACTGCACTGTGTAAAATTAGTGTGTGGGTGCATGCCAGTGGGCGAAAACTATGGACCGATAAAGTTCCATTGATAGCCTTAGACGTAAGATCAGGTTTAAAATGGGGTGTACAATGTTGACATCAGAAATCATATACAGGAGAATGTGAAAGGACGTGAACGGATTACAGCTATAATACAATGAAATTACAGACAAGAATCTCGTTATGTAAAGTTATTTCAGTCAGTGGTAAGGAACTAATTCATGTGAGAAACAGAATTGCGTTTTTGCTTAGTTTTCTACCTTCTTTTATTTTATGGCTTAGAGCAAAGAAAGATTGGTTTTTCCCTTTAACTTCTATGCTTTTGTGTGTCAGGATTGACTCCCATCAGCAGTCACTCAGTGAGTGCCTTTGCCGTTACATAAACCAGATGCTTTTGGTGCTTGACAACACCTTCTGTGCATTGCAGCAAACCCTTTCTTGTCAATGAAATAAAAGTCTGAGTTTGAATCTTCTTTTTCTCAAATCTCCCTTACTACTCACCAGGTGTTCACTACAGTTCCAAACTTCTCCCCTTAGAAAAAGAAAAAAAAAATGAGTAAAACTTCCAAGTTTCAAGCCTCCCTTCGCCTCCTCCCCCCACCGTAAAAATCGCCAAGTTCTTTGAGGTATGAAAACCCATGTTTTATTTATGGGGAAACTCTAATGTGCACTTTTTTTTTGTTTTGGTTTTACCATTATCCAAACCAAGGTCGTAGCTTGGAAGCCCGAATTATTTTGTCATACTTGTGAGTTCCAAAGAAATGGGTCCCTTTTTTTCTTGGAAAGAATATTTGGAATTAAATTGACCACATTTTGAGAAAAGTTAACTCCATGCTGGTTGATTTTTTTTCTGTAAAGTGTAATATTTTTTTTGATAGATTAAGAAAATGCACTTGAGGCGCAGTCTCCACCGGTTCCCTTCCATTCTCCACCCATCTTTATTTTAAAAGATAATGCCGTTCACTTTGGAACCAAACATATCAAATAGAGGAACCAACCAGTGATAGCCATAATCACTAGAAATTAGGGTTTTTTTTTTTTTTAAACTGTGTGTGTCTTAAACAGCCTGGAGGCTTTATTAGTCAAAAATCTCGTAGGCGCTAAAGAGAAAAAGGGTTTACAGCCGTGAACTTTTTAATGGAATTGAATGTTCTCTGTGGCAGGGGTTTTTATTCAGAGGTTTAATTGCATAGTTACAGTTACGTGTGGTGAGATAGGCTAAAATTAGATTAAAAGTGGCATTGCACAGTCATAGTCTTGCTGTGAAAACTCCCAAGATAAGCTTTGTAGTTGGCTGGATTGAAAGTAACGTGTCTGACTGATTGCCTGACATTTGTGTAGCACAAGTTCCTGTGTGCACAGGTAATATGTATCGCAGAGGGGCACGAAGATGGCGCAAGCTGTATGTATATAATGGACATTCTTACCAAGCAAAGAGATTTTCCCGGGTGAGTGTGTGCATATGTGTGTGTGTGTGTGTGTGTGTGTGTGTGTGTGTTTGTGTGTGTGTGTGTGGCGCGCGTGTGTCTACAGTGTTTGTGTGCGTCTGTGTGTGTCTGCGTCTGTGCAAGACATTGTATATGTGTTGTTAATTTCATGTCTATCCACTTAGTAATTTCAGATGTTACACATAAGTGCATGTGTCTATAGAGTCTGAGCATGTGTTTGAAAGCAAAATGTGCTCTCTTACATGAGAGTGTGTGTGCCCATGACGTCAGAGCATGCATTTTGAAACAATACGTGCATGTTCATGAGTACATGTTTGTGTGTGTTTGCACATTTTTGATTGTTTACATGATTCACATGTTTTTATATACATAGTTAATTTTTTCCCCCGTTGCAGAAAGCCCTATGTGCTGTGTGTTCGGATCGTATCTGGGGTCTGGGTCGACAAGGGTTCAAGTGTACGCGGTGCAAAGTCACTGTGCACAAACGATGTCACAAACTCTTTGCACTTGTGTGTGGCACACAAATGGTGAGATAGTGTTTTGTGTGTGTGTGTGTATGTGTGTGTGTGTGTGCGTGCATGTGTGTGTGTGTGCGTGTGCGTGTGTGTGTCTGGGCGTGCGCGCTGCTTTGCCTGCTCATACCCTTGTTTATATCTTGCTTGTATGGACACGAACATGCGAAGTGTAGTTGTATGTCTGTGTGTGCATTCATGTGCAGGGAGATGAAGTGGTGAGGGGAGTGGGTGTGTTGAAAGAGATAGAAGGGTGAGAATGGAAAGGCAAATACATAAGATTCAGCAAGAGCCGAAAAATCAAATTAAAGTGGGTCATTAGCTGATTCTATAACATCTAAAGCATAAGAACGATGACTTGCCACTTCCCTGTGAAGGCTGACAGTTCTGTTTGTGTGTAGAGTCCAGAACAACAGTCGCCACAAGAACCAGGCAAAATGCCCCCTGCTTCAGCTGAGGCTAATGGATCTTCACAACCAGGTTTGAACTTCGTTTTTCCCCTTCTCCTTTTTGGGTCTTTGTGCATCTTTCTTGCCCTTATTCAGAGTTTTACATGTATGATTTCAGCATATTCTGCACACGTATTGGGAAGATATGATGAATATGGTTTAAGGTTTATGATCATGAAGGTCATGAGTGTAATTGTACCTGCGGAAATTAACTGTGGTGATGCCTTAATGTGTGAGGTCAAATCCATTGGTCAGTGTAGCTTCCTTTTGTGCACAGAATATTCTTGTAATGATACTGTCACTTTAACATACTGAAATGTAACAACGGCAGCAGCAGTGTTGCTAGCCCTTACAATTGGGATGGGGCTTCAATAAAGTTCTTTTATATGTCAAGAGTGTTTCTTTGAAGAAGGTGGTGATCTAATGCAGAGAAGATAACAGTCATGCACCTGAATACTGAATGATGGAGTGTGTGTTTCGCATGCAAACATACACATTCAAGAAGGCTGATGTGACATGCATAGTATTTTCCAAATTTCCAGCAGACAGCATGTATGCTTTATAAGAAACCTGCTAATGTAGAATCTACCTTTGACCTCATGTGAGCACTGTTGTAACATTCGCTAGGATGAACTGTCTGTTCGCCAATAAAAATGGTTGTGATGAAGGCACCTGTTTCTTTAAATTGTCATCTGTTACAAGACTGTGACACAGCTGTGCCCACCAAGTCAATGCGGAAAGACAGACAGGGGAGTTAAGAGCAAGTTAATGTTTTTGGATTGATGGGACTTACATCTAGCAAAGAATAGAAAGGTAAGGTAATGTTGCTTACAGCCAGGCCGACCGCAAAGGGCCATATCAGGGCTGCCATTGCGTTGGAGTCAACTCACAAGTCATTCACTCACACAACCCTTTAAAATACACCTTCTGAAAACACACCCAAAATTTTGTTAAAAATCTTTCCACTAAATAATCGGGAAAAAAAAGAATGACACAACATTGAGGGCAAGACCTCGTGTGTTTAAAATCGAAAATTATGGTAACTTTTGCTTCCACAAAAACAAGACAAAAGCACTTCATCAAGAAGGTTGGTTGTATTACTGTAGTAGCTGGAGTCAAGATAGCATTGTGTGTCACTATTCAAAGATGGCACCATCTTTTGTTTTCAGTGCCCAAGAACAGCACAGTGTCCTACGAAATGGGGAAGGAGGTAAGGGTCAGTGTCTGTGGTACTTGATGTTTTCGTTCAGCTCATAACCTAAAAGAAACCAAACTTAGTCATGGCCAGGCATGTCATATGCACTCAACAAGTTTTGCCCAAGACAAGGAAATGGGGTCTCTTGTTTGCCCTGGCAGACAAGCCACAAGGAAACCCAGAAATGGTGGGGAAGACGTATGGCTACAGTGTGTAAAAAGAAATCTGTGTTGGCTGTTGAATACGATGGTGTTTGTTACGTAAGTAACATCTGATTAGAAACTGTGTAAAACTGACTTGGTGATATGTACAGCGAGTTTATTAATTGTTTTTTTTTTCTTTTTTTTTCAAATGTTTTTTAAAGAAATGCTCTCGGCAAAGTGTTTTCGTGGCTTATTTGAAACTTTGACTAATTGGTGTGATGGAGAAATTGAATTTGAGACGATTGTAGACTGCACTCTGCGTTTTGAAGAATTTTTGTTCTTTTTTTGAGAGGGCAAAGGCAGAGCTGCCAAGTGCTATACTTTGAGTATAGTATGCCACAGTTTTGTTGACAGTGCTACACTGCTACACTATAACATGAGATTCCATGTCAAAAGAAAAATAAAGGAAAGAATGTGAAGAGGCACTTCACAGACTTAGCAGTGGCTTAGACAGAATCAGGACAACTTAAGAGAATAGACTGCTCTCGTTTTAAAAAGTTCATTGAAGAGAGGATGAAAAAGCAGAAAAAATGTAGCAAAGATCATGATTTTGCTGACTTGTTGATAGGTGTCATTGTTGGCCATTGTGATTTTATGAAGGTCAAGTGGAAAACGTGCTATGAATAGCAAAATTTCAGTCTTCTCAGTCCGCCATCATGTTGAATACAAAGCGAAGTGTGAATATAAGCACTCACATGATAATTGCATTGGAGTGCTATGCTTAAACTTGGAATGCAACACTTAAAATGTCAAAATGCTATACTTGGTGCCTTTAAGGCCTTGGCAGCTGTGTGAAGGTGAAGTAGGACAGTAATACGAGAGTGCTGTTTTAGACATGGACTTGGGCATTTGGCCGAACATCTGTCTGACCTCCTCTTACCATGCCGAAGGCTGTCTCAATATCAGTTGTGTCATCCACCCGATGACATTTATTTACTAGAAGAGTCCTCTTTTTCTGTCGCATTCTTTGTTTCCAATTTTTTCACTGATTCTTTCTGTCGTCTGATTCCTTTGCCTTGTCTGGCCCATTCACCTGTATGTGATGAAGTAATCCCCATCCACAGTCTGTCTCTCTCTGGAATTGATAATGCGATGGTTTAAACAAGTGGTATTTTCGGTGCCTTGGAAATAGCTTGCTGGCAGTTTTGGATTAGTTGCCCATTTTTGTAATTTTTTTAGTGTGCTGTGTATATTGTGTATTCATATTCATTTAAAAAAAATTTGGTGGGAGATGGATAGAGTGTTCAGCACCTCTGGCATATTCAAAGTTTACAGTACTGCTGATGGTAATAATTTCATTGTTCTCAGATTTTGTATTGGTGTGTATGAGGTTTTTTTTTAAATATTTAAAACTGGAGAGTGCACAAGGCTTGTAGGTCCGTACACTTAGTTTGAATATCCTTCAGTTTTGAAATGCTGTGCCTATGCACGATGGACAGTGCTTACAGATTTATTTTTTGTGCAGAAAGAAACATTTGAGTTTTGTTACTAGCTCATCAAATATCTAGAGAGGACAGTTCAACAGATCCAGTGGTTGGGGTATAGAGGATAGAATATAAGGTTTATTTGGAAGGGAATATTAAAATTATGAAATTTATTTGGAAGGGAATATTAAAATTGTACAATGTATGTAAAATGCCCATGTGTCGGAAATGGATGTATGAAATGTGTATTTGTTTAATGAGAGGTTGCTGTGTGCCCAGACAAACGCTTGTAAAGTCCTTGAAAGGTTCTTTAGAGATCTGTAGTTTTCATTACTGGAGATGTGTAATGACAACTGTTTTTTTTCATTTTCTTTTTTTTTTTTTTGCAAGTGCGACAGGATTATTATGTTTGTGTGCAACAGTGCAGTTAAGTTAGTGTGTTTGTGTATGTGTGTGTGTGTTGTAATGGTTTGGTTTGTGTTTGTGTATGTGTATGTTGTAATGGTTTGGTTTCCTGTGATCTTTTGGTCCTGAGATGCTGGCGTTGTGTGATCAGTTAGAATAAGGTGTAAAGGTGAAATAGATCCTGTCCCACTATCTGGGCTTCTCTGGATAGAGCGCTTCCCTCCTGCACCCATCTCCAAATGATCTCCAATCGTTCACACCATCTTCTGTTCTTCTTTTCCATCTCTTATTTTGTTTTGTTCAAGGTTTACGTTTCGGATTTTCACTTTCATGTTCGTCTGGTGTGTTGGTTTGTCCATGGTGAAATGTATGGTTTATTTCAGAATTTAGAGATTGTGTTGACTTGATCCGTTGATGTTCATCCATATTACTTGTGAGAAGGTAGGACATGCGTGATGTAGGAAATCTCTGCCCCAGATCATGTCATATTTTACCTGTTCTTTTCACATCTTTCCCCTTCCTTTTTTTTTTTTTTTCCATGTTTGCCTTTGCTCCCATCTTTTACTTGAAATTGGACTGATGACACATGTGTAATTATTCTTTGCTTTGAACGGATGAGAATGTTCCTTGAAGCATGCTCTGTGACAAAGAACGCAGTGTTCAAGAACTTTTTGATTTGCAGGATGTATATAATATTAGGCACAAGCAGACTGCTTCAAGATCTTGGTCTGAGACATTCCACATGACATCTTTTTTTTGTTTTTTTTTTATAGATTTCGAATACATTTTATTTGGTCTGAAGAATCATGATAAACTTTTTTTAAGGCTGGCTTTTAAATTCAGGACTTGATCAGGTTTTGGATTCTGATTTGTACTTGGTTATTATTTTAACTTGTGTACAGTTTTGATATGCCTTTCATGGGTAGCTGTGCAAACAACAACATAACTTACTTGTTTTAAAGTTATGATGTGAGCCGAATCAAATATTTAGTCCAGTTTTTACAGTGTTGTACAGCAAATAGTAACTGTGGCTATGAAAGTCCTGAATGTTGGCACATTACCCTCAGCCACTGGGTTCACCTTGGAGAGTCTTCATAGGAAGATTATAAGCATGTAATTAAGATAATCAATTCATGTCTGTTCATGAAGGATGATCCTAACAGCTTGGTCACATACTTGTTTGTGTTAAAATTTGATTGACATTGCCACAGCAGAAGCTACTTAAACCGAATTAATAATCGCTGAGTTTTTTGCACTTGCACAAAATGATACCCATGACTGAGGTGGAAGACAGCATTTATAGGACTGAGCAGATTTGAAGCAAGTAATGTGATGGGTGAAAAAAAAAGGAGAAATACTGGGGAAATATCTTTGTCTGAATGTTAGATGTTCTGACCGGAGCATGTCATACGGGGTATCTAATGGAAAGATGTACAAAAGAATTAAAAAAAGAAAGTTCACATTTGTTGCCTTTTTATACTATCCGTTCTTTCTTGGGGCCCCAAAGGCAAAATCTGGAGAAGAGGAGGAGGAGGAGAAGGGGAAAACGGACGCTGCAGAGGTATCTGATGTTGTGGGTGGCTTTTGTGCTCTCGTACAGGATGCCTTGTAGCTGCGCTGTAGTGGCTGATTGTGTCCCCTGATCCTGTGTTGCTGGTCACTTGCCTATCAGTCGTTGCAGTTGTCGTGTATGCACTCTCAACCAGTGGAATATGTTTCATGATGATTGGCATGTGTTCGTGCCGTCGGCAGTGCATTGGTATACGTGTTCATGGAAACATGTCGGTTTTAAAAGGCTGATGATGTGATCATCATGTGATGAGATGATTGTGTGGCTTGGGCCGTGTGTTTTTGCATTTGCATATCTGTGTGAGCAAACAGGTGCATGTACATTTTTATGTTTTTAATAAACTCTGGCATAAAGAGAGAACAAACCTACACAAACAACACATGCATGCGCATGCACTCACTTCCTCTGTGTGTACAATACTTATGCGCATGCACTCACTTCCTCTGTGTGTACAATACTTATGCGCATGCACTCACTTCTTCTGTATTGTTCCTATGCATTTCTTTTTCCGTTTTTCTCTTTTTTTCTACATCCACTCCCCTGTTTCTTCCCCTTCTAGTCTCATTTCCCTGTCATAGGATCCAACCCCCCCTCCCCCTCCATCTCCCTCTGCTCGCACACATACACATGCATGTCACAAGCACACGCACCAACCCTGTCCTCACACATACAAACACTCACACAAGGATTTGTGTTGACATCGGTTAATGCTGGTCTCCAAGTGATGGTGTTGGTTTTGTTAATAACGTAGGTTGCATTCCATTATTAATTGTGATTTGGATTGCTTGGATTTATTTATTTAATTATCTAAAGGACTGCTATGGTCAATAACCGGTTGTACTGCATGGGAATTGAACAGAGTGCAAAGAGTGTGGGTGTGGGTATTGAATGGGTGAATTCATGCATGCATACCTGCTTGACTCACAAAGCATCTTCAGTGGAGAGAGTGCATGAGATGGAGAGCATGTGTGTGTGTGTATTTGTTACAGGTGTGCAACTAGCTTACGAATGCTTGTTTGAGGACATGGATGCATGAATGACCAACTGTCTTCTGCAGTGTGTGTGTGTGTGTGTGTGTGTGTGTGTGTGTGTGTGTATGTGTGTGTGTGGTGTCATACAGGTACATATAACTTTTGAATGCATACATAAGTAAAGGGATATATGTGAACACATGTGTCAGAAAATTGGTACATAGTAAGAGAGAGAGAGAGTGCAAGTCTCAGAATATGTGAATGAGCTTGTGTTTTATTATGAAATAATAATTGACTTAGAACTGCCAGTATTCGTGCCCAGTTATATATATATATATATTTTTTTTTTGTTGTTGTTTTTTGTTTTTTTGGTGTGTACTCGATATATTTTTGTGTGCACAATTCTTATTAGATGTTATTTTTCTCCCACCACTCTTAGACCACCCCCACCACACTCCCAGTTCTTGTAAAAGAAAAAAGAAAATATTGCACTGTTTTAAAATGCCAGATTACTGGCTGAACAGAACCAGTATAGAATCATGTGATTTTTTCATGCAGAAGAACTGAATCTGCCAATTGGAGTTTTTTTTGCTGTTGTGGAGGTTGGCTTTGAGCTAGTAAGTCAAGAGTTGCAGATATGATACCTGCTATAGCTAATGTTCTGTATTATTACTGTTTCTTTATTGTCAGCATCAGAAAACTTGTGTCAGCTCCCCAGAGAGTTTTTTTTTTCTTCTTTTATTTCAGCCCTATGGATTGTCCAAGTGATGGTTTCTGTAAATATATATATATATATATATATATATATATATTCTTTGTCAAGAGACTTAAAGGAGACTTAAGGTATGCCAAACAATAAAAGGAACAAATTCAGAAGCAATGTGTTTTGACCCTTGAAGTTTTCCTCAGGCAAGGCAAAACAAAAATGACTAACAAAAACACAGGACTCTCACATTTCCACAAATTTTGTAGATTTCAGCAAAATGTAAACTGAGAAACAAATTGAACAGAACAAAACAAAACATTAACAAACAAATAAACAAACAAAAAAAGCGAAAAATGTTTAAGGAAGAAGAGAAGAGTTGCAGTGGAATCTGCAGAGCGCTCTTCACATTTTTGATATGCTGGCAGGCGACACTGATGTCATAAAGTCTGGAGTAAACTTTTTTTGCAAGAGCATGTGGTCGCCATTTTGTCTGTCTGGTTGAAGGCAAAATATTGCCTCACTATGATATCATGCGGCAGAAAGACACAAAAGTGACAGAGACAGACACATTTTATGAAAAGATAAGAGTTTCTGGTCGTAGCTGAACCATAAATTGGATAGTATGTAACTTGATGCACAGATTTGCATCAGATTGCAAAGCAAGGTTAATAGTTTTTTCCATGAGAGAGGTGAGAGCATGCCCCTCAACCCCAACCCCTTTTAGAATTTCAGCGATTTTTGTGCTTACTTTGTGGGAGCCCTGGAACCAGCAAACAAAAGAAAAAAAAAAAAAGTTGTGTATGAATACCATAATTGTTTTGATGGTGAGTGGGTTATTTGTTTGCTCCATAAATTTAAAATGAAAGGATCACAGGGACTCTGAGAGAGTTTTGTGGGTTGACTTGAACGCAGTGACAGCCCTGATATGGCCCTTTGCGGTCAGCTAGGCTGTAAGCAACATTACCTTACCTTACACTGAAATTTTTAGGGTCGTTCTTGTATCATAAAGAGTCTATAAGCAAACTTAAAAAAGAACCCCACAATAGTCAAGCACACAACCTATAAAGATCTCGAATACACACAATTAAGACCTGTTATAGACAACATAAAAGTAAAACAAAATTGTCCTGTGTTGTGCTTGTGATATCTGTTTCATTCGTCACTGTTGGGTGTCTTCCAGCTGTACGATTTCTCAGTGCTACAAACACGGTCATTCTATGTCCAATACTGCGTCAGGCTTTCTTCTTCTGAAAAGATTTACGAACACTTCACTGTCACTTGTTCTCAGGTAGCCACTCTCCTTGGCTTGTACTTGTTAGATTCAGTCCCTGTCATCTTCAGTCCCTGCCGTCTTTATCACTAAGTTTTTCAGTGATATCTGCAGCACACTGGGCGCTTTCAAAGACCTAGATTTGTTTTTACTCCACTGACTTATTTTCGGTTCTGTTTCCCATGCAGGAAGAGCTAAGCTTTCTCAATGCATGTGCTGAAGACATGGGAAACAGACACTGCATTCTCACAACGTTGTCTTCACATCCTTGGCACAAATCTGGTGGCTAGATCGATCGATTGAGAGTCTAAATTTTATGAACAAAAGTGTGTCCTTGGGACGTAGAGTGCTGAAATGAAAGAAAGCCATATAAGATTTGTGTGCATAAAGGCTGTGTTATAGTGCATTTGGGAAATGCTGATCAGTGTTCTTTTTTTTTTTTTCCCCAGTAATTAAGGCCTGTAGTCAGTCAGTGTTAACATGTTTTGGTTTTCACATCCCAAACTCCGGAGCTTGGAACAACATTTCATTTCACAGCATAAAATGCAGCTGTTAGTAATTCACTTCTGGTAAGTTAGTCCAGTCGGATGTAAGACCTGCACTGATTGACTGTATGAGCTAATCCTTTTTGAGATGGAAAACCAAGAAAGTTAAAAACCAGCGACACTCTTTACTTGCGCAGCTGTAAGCTGAAATGAAGCCTGCATGTCAACAGGTTTGTTTGTACTGTGGTACATGATAGCCTGCGGGATAGTGGCGGTGCTACAGGAAGGGTTTCGCCTTCCTTGGGCCCACGAGCGTCCCCCCCTCATGCTATCTCCCCCTCCCTCCCCCAACGAACCCTCCCCCGCCAAAGCAGAAGCTCTTCGCACGGAAGTCCAAGAGCTCCTCAAGAAAGGGGCCATCGCGGAGGTTTCCTACCCAAACCCCGGCTTCTACTCTCACCTCTTTGTGATCCCAAAAGCCTCGGGAGGATGGAGGCCCATTCTAGATCTTTCGCCCCTCAACAAGTTCCTCAGGCCCACCAAGTTCAAGATGGAGACCCCCACCCAGATCCGAGACTCCATCCATCATCTCGACTGGGCCACATCCATAGACCTGAAGGACGCCTACTTTCAGATCCTGATTCACCCGGTCCACAGACGATTCCTACGGTTCGTCTGGCAGGGCCGAGTGTTCCAGTTCAGGGCCCTCCCTTTCGGCCTATCACTGGCACCCTTCCTCTTCACGAAGGTTGTCAAGGAGATGGCCTCCCTAGCCAGGCAGGAAGACATCCGCCTCCTAGTGTATCTGGACGACTGGCTCATCTTGGCCCCCTCCCGGGCCCAGTGCCAAGCCCACACCACCCGCCTCCTGAGTCTGTGCTCCACACTGGGGTTTGTCACAAACCCCAACAAGTGCGAACTCACTCCCAGCCAGAGGTTCTCCTTCCTGGGAATGAGTTTCGACACAATCTCCATGATAGTCTCCCCGACCCCGGAGAGGTCTGCACGCATAGTGGACCTCATCTCCCGCCTGTCACAGACACCCCACACCTCGGCCAGAACCCTGTCCTCCCTCCTAGGAATGATGGAGTCCCTGTCTCCCCTCATTCCCCTGGGGCGGGTCCCCAAACGCCAACTTCAGAGGGAGTTCCGCCGACGTTGGTCACAGACCTCCGACCGCTGGGACCAGGTCATTCCCCTCGGACACTGGTTCATTTCGGCGACGGAGGAGTGGCTCACTCCAGCCACTCTCTCCACCGGGGTCCCCATCTCCCTCCCAACCCAACCACTGGAACTTTATACAGACGCCTCCAACTTGGGCTGGGGGGCCCACGTGGAGGAGAGTCACGCCTCGGGGGAGTGGGACTCACAAACTGCACGCCTCCACATCAACATCTTGGAGCTGGAAGCGGTCAGGCTAGCCCTTCTCCAATTCCAACACAAGGTCGCGCACCGACTTGTTCTCCTCCTCACGGACAATACGTTGGTAGCTTGCTATGTCAACAAAGGGGGAGGGGCCCGCTCCATAGGCCTCTCCCTCAGGACAGAGGCCCTCCTTCGCTGGTGTCACGCGCGGGGAATCACCCTCCGCGCGAGACACATAGCAGGGAAACGCAACATCCTGGCGGATTCCCTCAGCAGGTCGAAGTCTCTCCTCCACACGGAGTGGACCCTCAACAGACATACCCTGTCGGGGGTATGGGAGCATTGGTTTGTGCCCATGATCGACCTGTTTGCCACCAGGTTCAACCATCGCCTGCCCCTGTACGTCTCCCCCGTTCCAGATCCCCAGGCGTATGCAGTCGACGCACTATCCCTCCCCTGGACGGGCCTACTGGCATATGCCTTTCCCCCCTTCCCCATCCTACACAAGGTGATCAGGAAGGCGAGGCTGGAAAGACCCAGGCTGATCCTCGTAACGCCATGGTGGCCGACCCAGTCTTGGTTCCCGGACCTCAAGTCCCTCACCCACGTTCCCCCCCTTCGGCTCAGCCCTCGCTGGGACATGCTGAGACAACCCCGGTCAGGTCTTCCTCACTCCAATCCCAAGATGCTTCGCCTACACGCGTGGCTTCTATGCCAGCCCAACTGCGAACATCTGCAGCTACCCCCCACTCGGACAGACCCCAGTCCGTCCTAGACACACTAGCCGGGGCAGGGGCCTCTCAGGGATTACGGGACTTAGCCTCGGCATCTCGCAGAGCCAGCACCGAGTCCCTCTACAACTACCGTTGGGAGAGATGGATAGCCTGGTGCTCAGATAACTCTGTTCCCCATGACTGCCCCTCCAACATCCAAATAGGAAATTTCCTCTCCCACCTATCCTCTTCCCTTAAGCTGTCGGCTAGCTCCATTCGGGGCTACAGATCAGCTATCTGCACCACCATTCGTCAACTCGGGGGCCCTTCTTTTGACAATGACTTTCTGCTCAGAGAGGTGTCTAGAGGAGTTGCTCTACGGGAAGCTCAGTCCCCTAGGCGCATTCCCCTCTGGGACCTTTTACGGTCCTCGATGCCCTCAGAAAACCCCCTTTTGAACCCATTGCTTCTATTCCTTTTGACCTCCTCTCCCTTAAGACCACCTTTCTCCTCGCCCTGGCCTCGGCCAGAAGACGAAGTGAGATTCACGCCCTCAGCGGTGACCCCAGAGATATCGCCTTCCACAGGGACGGCTCAGTCTCTCTCAAGTTCCTTCCGGAGTTCTTGGCAAAGAATCAAGAACCGGGCACCCCCTCTCCCTTCCTCGTCATCCGTTCCCTGACGGACATCTTGGGAAAGGGAGAAAAAGATGGAGACATGGACCTTTGCCCCTCCAGGTGTCTCAGGTACTACTGGGAACGCACACGCCCCAGGCGCTCCTCCCAGAGACGACTCCTTATCTCCCTCAACCCCAACAATACTAGAGATATCTCGGCGGGAACTATCTCCAGGTGGCTCTCCAAGACGGTGAGATCTACCTACGCTCAGGCGTACAAGGATCTCCCTGTCCTATCACCCAGGGCCCACGAGGTCAGAGCACTGGCCACTTCCACAGCGTTCCAGTACTCTGTCCCCGTGCGCCACCTGCTGGAGGCAGCCTACTGGCGTTCGGAAAATCCCTTCATTAATTTTTACCTGAGGGATATCCGCATGACCAGAGCTGATGGGTCTAAGGGGATTTCCTTTGTGGCGGCCAATGCAGCCATATCGGTCAACCCCAAGAACCACTAGGGCGCTCGCCCTCCTCCGATTCCTTTAAATTCTGCTATGGTCTGACATGGTAAAGTATATGACGCCAAAATGGGGAGTTTGTGTTATACTCCCTGTTTGGCTAGTATACTTACCATGTCAGACTCTAATTCCCTCCCTACCTTCCCCTCTGGCGCCAAGGTTCTCGGGGTTACCATACACCAGGCCTCGCTGAATGACGTATAGGAAGTTGACACTGGCTTCTTCCGGGGCCGGAAGTGGGGTGACATCACGTGACTGTCTTATGACTGCATTGGCCACGGAAAAAATTCGGCCTGACAGAGCTGGCTAACTGCCGTTGAATGCTATGGTCTGACATGGTAAGTATACTAGCCAAACAGGGAGTATAACACAAACTCCCCATTTATGTGTCGCCATGGCTCTGAGCCCCTGTAGTTGGCTGGGGTATAAAGAACATGAAGATAATTGATGTACCACCAGCCTTTGCTGTAAATTCAGTATGTGTTCATGCCTTTTGGTTGTTGTTCTTGTCTTACTTTTTTGTTTCTGATTTGTATATTGCATTAATTTGACAGCCCTGTGAATTGTAAACTTTTGTGTGTCTGTTGGTGGAATCCAATGCATAATGTGAGCAAAAATTGTGTTGATATGTTTATGAAGATGTTGACAGTGCGTATGTCTTTTTCCATGAGTGTTGAATTTTCTGTTCTTGTAATCTGTGAAGGGAAGGGGATGGGGGGGGGGGGGGGGGTGTTCTTGGAAATAGAAAAGCAAGTATTGAGTCTCTGTGCCTAATAAATTGTGTGTGTGTGTCGCGTGTATGTGGGGGCGTTCAGTAGTCCATGACTCTGTCAAGACTGAGAACTTTTATGCGCGTGAATATTTTTAATAGTATACAAATGTGTGTGCATGCACACGCATACAGCACAGTTTTTTTTCCCCCTTTTTTCTTGTCTGGCTTCTGCATTATAGTTCTTGCTGTTCTTGTTCTTAAGGTCTCATTGCCTTGTTCTGTGGTAATAATGAATTTTCTAGGCTGTGTTACTCTGTGATGTTTTGTGTGTGTGTTTGCTCTGGATACTTTTTCCATCAGTAAATAACATTTTGTGGGGGTGAGATGGATGGAAGGAAGGGGGTGGTGGTAAGGGTCCATCTGTTTTACTGAGGAGTTACGTTTGCAGAGTAAAAAGCATTAATGAATGAAAGGATATTGATTGTTGTATGCTTTTGCACATTTGCTTTTCTTCAGTCATTTTTTTAATTTTACAATCACTAGTTCGAAGAGCGTTGCAGCTTCGCTGTCGTGAACGTTGTTGTAAAATATCTGCAAAGAATTCGGTTTTTAAAAAATTCAAGAAACTAAAGTCAATATTTAATTATGTACCATGCTGAGTTGTGTCACCGTTTCCTGTTTGTCTTTTCTACATTTTTCAGTGCCTTGTTTACTTATCCATCTTTGTTTTAAATTTGAGTCATCCTGCACATTCTTTTTTTTGTTTTTTTGAACACATCTTTATTATTCTCTGGTCTGTTATAGTCTCAGATTATTTCTTTCTGTTCATCATCTTTTACAAATATTTTCAGTTTTTGAGTTTTGTTTTTAGTTTTCCTTTCTGAACACATTGTTTATGAGCAGTTTGAGCGTCCGTCTGCCATACTGATTTTGTCATGAATATTGATTCACTGCAGTTGTATACCTGAAATTCCAACACAGGTTGTGCATAGCTTATCTGTCATGCATGGAATTGAAAATGCAAATGAATATTAGTGTAAATGTACACAATCGAGAATACTGTAAAGTGAATCCAAAGGCATGTTATAAACACACACACACACACACACACACACACCACACACACACACACACACACACACACCTGTTAAATGAGTTCATAAAGGTGTTATGCAAAATTTACATATCACAATGCCCCCAAGACTCGCAGTGAACACTATGCCACAGTTGAAGTTGAGGACACTGCTTGATTACAAGAAATGGAGGTCCTCTGCCTTCGTTGTTGTCTTTGCCATCTGGCGCTTTATTGCAGAATATGAAGCACCTTTTGCTTGTAGCTTCTTCTCACAGTTGCTGTTATGCAAGACTTCACTCTGGTTGAAATTTTAATCAAAATTTGTGATATTTGCCTAGTAGGCATCATGTTCAGTTAGAAGATAACTCTTGAGTGCAGTTGTTTGTTATGCACCGAAAAAGGCAATATGTGGAACAACACCCCCCCCCCCCCCCCCCCCCAAAAAAAAGAAAGAAACAGAATGGTGTACAGAATCTATGTTTGTGGATGGCCACTGCCTATTGCTCTATCAGTGTGGTCAGAAGTGTGTTGATAGTATTCTCTCTGTTTATTATTTTTGTCTTGCTTGTACTAACGCTGGTGATTTGTCTGTTTCCCTCTCTCTCTCCACTCTGTGGGCTGTGATGGCTGAATGCGCTGTAGACATCGAAGGTGGAGGTAAGTTGACCTGTTCTGCAGATTTTTGTTTAACTTCTAGTTGCTGCAGCTGTTGCTGATGACAAGTGGGTTGGGAAGGAAGGGAGGGAGTTGTGAAATCTGTGTGTGCTTTTTAACTTCGAGTGTATGTGTTAGTATACTGTGTGTTTGATTGTATTCCTGAGTCTTTGTATGTGTGTTAGTGCCCGTACTGGCATTTTTGCGTACTTGGATATGTTCATACTTTTGTGCGTGTATGGCATAATGCACAATTGCATTATCATATGCTCATGACTTTATCATCCAGTCATGCCAAATTTGTTAGGATCAAGCAGAAGATGCCTCTGATGTGGATAGTGGTAGTTCATTTGGTTAGAGATTTAGCTATAGTTATTTGTGTGTATGGGTATGCTCTACAGTTACATCACTTAAAAAAAAGTTACATAACTTTGTAACAGCCACTTTGCTGTTCACTATCTTTTTAACAGCCACTTTGCTGTTCACTGTGTGCTCGGTTATAGCTGCTATTCAGCATGTAGGTACTTGTCATGATTAAAAAAAAAAGAAAGATAATCCTGGAGAGACAAAATGGTCAAGCTGGTGTGTGTGTGTGTGTGTGTGTGTGTGTGTGTGAGAGAGAGAGAGAGACAGAGAGAGAGTGTGTTTTAAAGTATCCATATTGATGTATTTCTTGTTCACTTGAAGAGGGACTATGTTAACTTCCTGTTCCAAGTAATGAAATTCTCAGTCCATTTATGGCTCAAGAAATTAATAGATCAGCCTGGAAAAAGAAAAAAAAAACAACTCTAGGGTTTCTTTTCTAAATCCTACTTTTTTTCTGTTATTTATTGGCCTTTTTTACTGAAGCGGTTTCATTGAACATTTGTGTGAACATGACAACATCAGTAAATATTACAAATTTTGATCATGTATTTGACGGAATGAGTGTGTGTGTGCGTGTGCGTGTGCATGCGCATGCGTGTGTTCGCGCTTTTTCTTTTTGCCTGTGCTTTTGTAATGCATTAAAAGCTTTATGGATATTGATAGAGGTGAACCGCATAATACAAGTGTTTTTTGTTGCATCTGTTATTGATGTCATTGATGATGATTATAATGATGAAGAGGATGATGACGACAGTGATGATCTGTTGTTGCAGGCCACACTGAGTCCTGAAAACGCGCTGGGTCTGCAAGACTTCCAGCTGCTGCGCGTGATTGGTCGAGGCAGTTATGCCAAGGTGCTGCAGGTAGAGCACAAGCGCACCAAGAGGATCTACGCCATGAAGGTCATCAAGAAGGAACTGGTCAACGACGACGAGGTGCTGCAACTGAACCGTTGGGGAGGAGGAGGGGTGTGGTGGTGGTGGTGGTGGTGGTGCCTGAGGAGGCGAGAGGGGAGGGGAAGTGGGGGTGTCAGAGCTGCCAAGTGCAATGCCCTGGGCGTAGCATGCCACAACTTTGTTGACAGTGCTGTGCCCCTAGGTTTCGCTAAAATAAAAAACTAAAAAAGACTTAACAGAGGCTTAAATGGAACTGAAATAATGTAGATCTTTATACTGTTGACTTACTTCATAAAAAAAAGAAGACTTGCTTCATTGAAAAAAAAAAGAAAGAAAAATTGCGAATATCAGTAAAGAGAGGAAGAAAAAGCAGGAGAAAAATCATTTTTAGATGATTGCGAGATTTTATACTATCTTTTTATTTGATTTCTTTGTCGGCTATTCTTATATTTCTGTAGGTCAAGTCAAAACTAGGCGATAACTGGTGAGATTTCTGTTCTCCTAGTCCACCATAAAATGCCATGCGCAGAGGGAAGAGTGACTAAAGTGCTGTGGAGGCTGACTTACGTTTCATGATGCCGCATACAGTTGCTACGGTTGAATTTGGATTGCCACTCGTGAAACGTCAGATTGCCGCTTTTTGCGTGTTTGAGGCTTTGGCAGCTCTGGGATGGTGGAGAGTGGATGGGAGGGCAGGAGCAGGCAATAGATTGGAGGAAATGGCATGTGAGGGTCAGAGTTCAAGGTCTTGTTTCCTTGAGGTACACTGAGTAAGCAGCATGATGTGATTTTGATTTCCCTATGCAGTCATGTGAAAAAACAAACAAACAAACTAGATGGTTCTGAAAAGTAAAAGTTATATAGAGGCGCACATGGCCTTTCCTTATGTTTTGTATGTGTGGTGTTTTTAGTGTGTGTTGTGTGTGTGTGTGTGTGTGTGTGTGTGTGCTTGCTTGCTCACATGCACACTCTTGTATGTGTGTGCATGTATATATATGTAAGTCTGTGTGTTTTTTTTTTTTTAGGGGAAAAGGGTGTGTGTGTGTGCTTGCTCGCATGCACACTTTTGTATGTGAGTGCATGTATATGCATGTACATCTGTGTGTGCAGACCTGTTTACCCTTTCGATTTTGCTGTAATTTTTACAGAAAAAAAAATCGAAATTACAGGAATTACCCCCCCCCCCCCCCCCCCCCCCCCACCCTAAAAAAAAAAAAAAAAAAAATTACGGGAAAAAAATCAAAGAAAGATAATTGTTAAAGGTGAAGTTTCATCTGCTACCGTTTTGGTCTAAAGCAGTAAGAAGATATTTCCCAACGTGCCTTGCGTCTTTTACCTTGTCAAAGATGGGAACGAAGCGGTCTTGCGCACCAATGGCCGGCTCTTCTAAATCTTCGAAAGTTGCTAAAGTATTGCAATTATGAAGAATACCTTTTTTTTTTTTTTCTTTTTTCAAATTACAGGTTTTTGAGATATTACAGGTACACAAATTTAGGGTAAACAGGTCTGGTGTGTGTTTTTTTTGGGGGGGAAAGGATGCATAGGACTTTTTTTTTGCCTCAAGTTTTTGTCTGCTTTATACCTTTGGCTTGTGGGGATATGGCCCAAAGACTAAGGAATGTTCAATGAGTATGATTGTAGGTATGATAGGGTTTGGATGGAGAAGGAGAAGCATGTGTTTGAAATTCTCACCAAAAATGTTATTGAAGGAAATTATTATATTGTATCAGTTGTATCAGTTTTCTTTTCTGTGGGGTAGATTTTAGTTAATTTTGCCTGTAGTTTGTGTGGTGTGTGAGCACGCATGTGTGTGTGTATGTGTGCGTTGAAGGAAATTATTATATTGCATCAATTGTATCAGTTTTCTTTTCTGTGAGGTAGATTTTAGTTGGTTTTGCTTGTAGTTTATTAGTGTGGTGTTTGAGCATGCATTTTGGTGTGTGTGTGTGTGTGTGTGTGTGTGTGTGTGTGTGTGTGTGTGTGTGTTTCTGTATGTGATGTCATCATTTCTGTTTGAACTGATTTGCCTACGGAGATAGAGACTAACATGGAGTGTAGAGTGATTCTGATTGCGAACAGGACATAGACTGGGTGCAGACAGAGAAGCATGTGTTTGAAACAGCCACCAACTACCCCTTCCTGGTGGGCCTTCACTCCTGCTTCCAGAGTGAGTCCAGGTGGGTGAAACATGACGATTTGTGTATTACAGTATTGCATCGGATTACATAGCAGTGCCATCAGTTTGCCCTGTACTGTGCTGTTCTGTATACTGTGCTGTTCTGTATTGTATTGCATTTTTTGTTGTACTTACCTGTCCAAATGAGTGCTTTAATTCTACACAGCTTGAACAACACCTTGTGCTATCAGGAGTATGTAAAATTTTGTGGGAGAGAAAGGAGTTAAATCTGTATCTCCTGTCACCTTCCCTCAGACTGCATAATGATTGCCCTGGATGTACAGGTTGCATCTGATTTACGAACAGTTTTACACAGTTTTCTTCTATGCTAGTCTTTCCACACTTGTTTTTTGCTCTCAGCTTTGTGTCAAACTTGTATCTGAGCCTTGCAAGCGCCTTTTTGATTCTGATGTCAAATTGAAGTTGCTCTCTCTAGGGAAAGTGTTCATTGCCATGAAACAGTGCCGTCTGTGTGTGTGTGTGTGTGTGTGTGTGTGTGTTTTTTCTTTTAGATGTATTTTTTTGTTTATGCACAAACATGGATTTTTCTACAGAATTTTGCCAAGGACAGCTTCGTTGTTTCGGAGGGTCATTTGATATGCATCAGTGCCAACCCTTATGTTTTCAATATAAGATTTTTAGCCTTAGTCAGTGGTGGATAGTCTGCAGGCTGTTCATTGTTGTTCCACAGGCTTCTCTTAATTGTTTTGTTGTTAATAGGCTGAATGTTATTGGTCCACAGGCTATTCTTTATTGCTCCACAGGCTTCTCTTAATTGTGTTGTTGTTACAGGCTGAATGTTATTGGTCCACAGGCTATTCTTTATTGCTCCACAGGCTTCTCTTAATTGCGTTGTTGTTACAGGCTGAATGTTATTGGTCCACAGGCTATTATTTGTTGCCCAGAGGCTTCTTTTAGTTGTTTTGTTGTTAATAGGCTGAATTTTGCTTTTCCACAGGCTATTCTTTGTGATTGAGTTTGTCAACGGAGGAGATCTGATGTTCCACATGCAGCGACAGCGTCGTCTTCCTGAGGAGCACGCCCGCTTTTATTCCGCCGAGATCTGTCTGGCCCTCAACTTCCTCCACAGAAGGGGTTGGTGCCGGTTCTATCACTTCCTTTCCTGTCTGTCTCTCACTGTCTTTCTGTTCTTTGTTTCTGTTGTGTGGATGAAGAGAAAGAGGCTTAGTGGAAGGGGATGTCTGTCTTTTGGTGTTTTTAAAAAAAAATTTTTTATTTCAGTGATGTGGTTAAAAGGAAAGGAGGGAGGGGGTGGGCGTGATGGGTAATGGGAGGGGATGTCCTTCTTTCGTTCTTTCTGTTCCGTATTTCTGTTGTGTGGATGAAAGGAATATGGCGAGTGGGAGGAAAAGTGTGGTTGTTTCTATATGGTGATGATTTAAGTGCATGGGTGGGACTAGAAGTTGTAAATGAGTGTGTCTCTCACAGGCACTTGTTCCGATGAAATAGCGTTTCCATGCATTTAGGCAAAGCATTGCTATGCATGGCTTTGTATTTGGTCCAGTTTTGTCTGCATTTCTGTCTGTCTGTCTGCAAGTCACCTTTGAATCAGTGGTGTGGATCTTCTAATATTTTATAGGGTTATTTGTAGGGCCAGAGTCTGCAGATTGTTATATTCTACCAAATTGTTTATAGGGTCAGTTTCAAAAGTGATCACATTTTATACGAATGTTTGTAGTGTCAGTGTCAGAGGTGATTACATTTGATAAGGTTGTAGGGTCAGTATCACAGGCGATTGCATTTTAGAAGATTGTTTGTAGAGTCAGTATCACAGTATACATTTTAGATTGTTTGTAAGGTCAGTATCACAGTATGCATTGTAGCTAGTTTGTAGGATCAGTATTACAGTATACATTTTAGATCGTGTGTAGGGTCATTATCCACAGGTGATTGCGTCATAAAGTCTGAAAGATGGCTAATAGAAATGTGTAAGAGGAAAAAAAATGTTTGGCGCTGTATTATGGCAAAAATTTGTATAGATGATGGTGTAGAGCATAGGAGGGTGTGTTCGCTCTGTTTTTAGTTGGAGTGATCTAGATTTCTTCCCTTCCCTTATCTCTATTGGCTGAAAATGACTAGATTAGAGTTGAGTGTGCAAAAGGAGGGGGGGGGGGGGTGGGGGGGGGGGGGGTATGTGAAAATGTTATGTAAAAAAAAATTTTTTTTAATTATTCTGTTCCAAGTCAGAAGAGTGTGTGTTGATACTCATATTCAGTGGTGTGTTTGTGTGTGGACAGGTATTGTGTACAGAGATCTGAAGTTGGACAATGTTCTACTGGACTCGGAGG
Source organism: Conus canariensis (assembly GCA_033310375.1). Taxonomy (NCBI): domain Eukaryota; kingdom Metazoa; phylum Mollusca; class Gastropoda; order Neogastropoda; family Conidae; genus Conus; species Conus canariensis. The sequence goes on from CM065731.1 coordinate 51,539,753, forward strand.
GTCACATCAAACTGACTGATTATGGCATGTGCAAGGTAGGGACATGGGGAACATGGGCAGATGGGAGGGCAAAGAGGGGGAAGGGGGAAGGGGAGGGAGGAAACACAGAGAGAAGAGAGGAAACAGGGGAGGTGGTGAGAGTGTAGAACAATGCTGATCATGATTGTTTTTGTCATTGTTTACAAGCGCACATATACACAGTACATGAATATGGGCATGCTACTTGTACAGATATGTGCTTGCGCGCGCGCACACACACACACACGCACACACACACACACACACACACATCCATGCGTACACACTTTCATACAGACACACATATGCCTACAGGCACACACATTCTGTCTATAACTGATGGCTGTCTCTCTGTTAGTCTGTGTTTGTCTGACACAGCGTTTGGCTCCACATCACAACTGCATACAGAAACTTCCTTTTCTCAAAGTGTACTGCATGCGGCATCTTTCAGCATTAACTTGGACATGAAAAATAGTTCTGAATAACCAGGATTTGCTTCCAGTGGAACAAGCGTCTCTGGCAATTAAATGTTTTATTTCTAATGATTTGCTTCTACATCTTTTACCAATTACAAGAAAAAGGACACTAGTGTCCACTGAGGTTTTGCCTGTCTGCCGTTATTTTAATCCCAGTCTTGTCTTTTAATGTTGGAAGCCATTTTGTGGCAAGTCTGATGTAAGCGTGTTAAGTTGTTTTTTTTTGTTTGTTTGTTTTTTTTTAATCATCAGTTTCCCAGAAGGGAAGTAAATTGTGTATGAAAAGTAAACTGTTCAAGAAAAACACGTCATTGGGGAGGGAGTTTCTGGTGGGAGGTAAAATGATGAATATGATGCAGAAAAACAAGTTTTTAAGGAAGTCTTTGTTGGGATGTATATCTGATTTAAAGACAAAAATGTTTCAAGGTAGGTCTTTACGGAGAGGAAGTTTCTGCTTAGGTGTAAATGTAATATTAAGACAAAAATGTTGCACAAGGGAAAAAAAAGAGAAAGAAAAGAAAAGACTTTAAACGAAAAGAAGTTTTTAGGGAGGATATTTACTGAAAAGTTTTACTGAAGTTTCATAGCATGAAAGGCCATTGGTTAACTCATTAACTCAGTCTTGGCCAGAGCCAACTTTGGTAGAAATGAGAGCTTCATGGCTGTGTGCAGCTGTCGATGGTTTTATACCTTCATTTTGAAGCAAACACTCAGATGCACACACTGTAGTGGCGCATTCTTTCTTTTCTTTTTTTTTTGTTGTCTTTTTTCTTTGTTTAAAATAAACCATCCTTCAGTGGTCTGCACATATTAAACATTCCACCTTGTCTTCAACCAAAGTTAAATGCTGCAGCGCCTGCTCATGTTAAACATTCCACCTTGTATTCAGTCAAGATGAGAAACGGCTATCTTGTGTGCTGTACAGATATGGGCAGGACAGATGGTAGAATTGCGGGCATGACTTTCACACTGAACATAAAAAATGCAGTTTTCTGGGAAGAATCAAGTCTGTTGTGTGTTCATTTGCTTTTGTTTACCTGCTTTGGTGCTTTAGCAGGAAGCCTGCTGTTTGGCGTAACCTTTTCAGGGGTAGGAAGGGTGGTCTGGAAGATGTATCATTTGTTTTGATTGATTGCTTTGCCCCTTTGACTGCCTTTGTAGCTGGGAGAAAGTAGTGTTACAGACACACCTGCTTTTACATGTCTTCATTTTAGGGCAGATGTAGCGATTACGGTTTTCAGATGTTGCTCTGCAACATATGTTTATAGTGCTCCCCATCAAAAGGTGTTTCTTTTTGTTTGTTTTTTTCCCCATTGTACGACAATGAAGAGAGATGACGTTTATAGTGCAGCACTATCTTTAGGTTTTTTCCTTTTTTTTCTTCTTTTTTTTCTTCCCGCTCCCCTCTCCCATTGTATGACAATGAAGAGAGATGTTACTGTTTTTTTTTCTGTTCTTCTCCAGAATCCCTTTGTTTCATATAGTTCTCAGTCTTTGTTGTCTGTTGGACGAAGTGCTAGTGTCACCTCATCCAGTGTTGAACCTAATTTGCATGCAATGCTGAAGCTAAAGCGTGTCCCTGTAACCTAAATCAGGAGGGCCTCTTTTCGGGTGAGACAACGGGGACTTTTTGCGGCACACCCAACTATATTGCCCCTGAAATATTACGGGGAGAGTCGTATGGTGGGTAGCGGTTGATGATCACAGAATGGACTCTTCTGTTTTTGCTCTTTTGTGTCTCTTGTGTCGGAGACAGGTTTGTGCATTCAGCTGTTGGGTCTTTTGGTTGCCCAAAAAAATGTGTGGCCATTACTGTAAGAATATTGATCATTAGGTAGGACTGCGATGGTGATGGTGATGTTTGTGTGTATCTCTGTGTGTCTGCGAGCATGTGCGTGCATGCATTTGTGCATAGCTAGGTGAGAGGGTGTTTGTCATTAACTGATTGTGGATACTTTAATTGAAAGTTTTTAGCTTTGGTATTTGTGTGGGGGATAGAAGAGAAGGAAAGGGAAAACAGGGAGGAAATAGAAAGACGGTCAAAAGAACCAATCAAGGTGGCAGAGCTTGGGACAGGGAATGAGCAGGGGGGGGGGAGGGGGAAGGTGGGGGAAGGAGTTGAAAGGGGAAAGGGAGAGGTGGGGGGAGGAGACCTAAACTTAGGAAAGGGGAAGTTGGGAAAGGAGGGGGGAGGGGGGGAGGGATGATGCATATTATCCTGAACTGAATGTATGTATGAACAGAGCATGAATGTGTTTAGAGGGAGGGAAAATGGGAGAGAGGTAAACCCTGTGATTTATGAAAGGAATAGCAGGGGGGGGGGGGGGGGGGGGGAAGAGAGTGATGGAACCTGACTGAAAGAAGGGAGAAGGCTTTTCATTTTTGGTAACTGGTTGTTGTTTCACAGCAACAACTACTGCAACAAGAGAAAAAAAAATAAACTGCACAAACAGACAAAAACTATTTGGAAAAGTTTACGTTTGTTGGTGCACAGACCTAAGCCTCTAACACAGGTGGATGGACGAAACTGTTTTTGACACTTTGTTTTTCTGGTATTTTTTTTTTCTGTAATCATTTTGAAAGTGTATCTTACGTGGCTCACTGTGTTTTGTGTATTTTTTTTCTTTCCGTATCACGTTGTATCCTTTCTTGTGAGGACAGTGTATCTCTTAACTTTGGTGTCTGCTTCTCAGCTTTTGATTTCTGCACTAACTGCAACGGTAGACATATGAACATACTTGGCTAGTCAGAGCGAGGTGTGGTAAGGGACAGATGTGGGCACTGTGTGTGTGTGTGTGTGTGTGTGTGTGTGTGTGTGTGTGTGTGTGTGTGCTGTTCCTTTTAATGTCTGTTTATTGCATATGATGACAGATGTGTGTGTGTGTGTGTGTGTGTGTGTGTGTGTGTGTGAGTGTGTGTGTGTGTGTGTGTGTGTGAGTGTGTGTGTGTGTGTGTGTGTGTGTGTGTGTGTGTGTGCTGTTCCTTTTAATGTCTGTTTATTGCATATGATGACAGATGTGTGTGTGTGTGTGTGTGTGTGAGTGTGTGTGTGTGTGTGTGTGTGTGTGTGTGAGTGTGTGTGTGTGTGTGTGTGTGTGTGTGTGTGTGTGTGTGTGTGTGTGTGCTGTTCCTTTTAATGTCTGTTTATTGCATATGATGACAGATGTGTGTGTGTGTGTGTGAGTGTGTGTGTGTGTGTGTGTGTGTGTGTGTGTGTGTGAGTGTGTGTGTGTGTGTGTGTGTGTGAGAGTGAGTGTGTGTGTGTTTTGTGTGCATGTGTGTGAAAACGTGTATGTGTGTGTGTGTGTGTATGCAGGTATATACATGTATGTGTATGTATACATTTCATGAAGTGCATGTTGATAAAGAAAGGTAATTCATGCTGTTCATTTTAGTTGCTTCATAACTGCAGTTTGTAGCGCATAGTTTAGATTAACTTACCAGGGAGAAATATTTTACTTTTTTTTTTCAAAATCATTAATTGTGCTTTCCTGTGCATAATTTTGCCATGCTTTGAGTGATGTACGTATTGATACTAAAACTTGGACAGAAAAACAATCTCAACAACAGAGGAACAAGGAAATAACATACAAGTATTAGGACCAAACAAGAGGACATGCAAAGAGGATGGAGTGCTGCGTTATAATTATTTGTGGAATATTTATACATATTTTGCCCACGATGTCTCTGCGGTGCTTTGTACTGTTTGTTCAGTGTTTTTAAGGACTTTAATGATTTTTGCAAGACTTGTGCCATTGAAGAGGGAGTGAGAGATGGGTGGAAAGATGCGGGGCTGTGATGTGGGTAGAGGATGGTGGTGGTGGTGGTGATGTGTGTGAAGTATGTGTGTGTGTGAGGGGTGTTGATGATGTTTGAAGTTTGTGAGCTTTGGAGCAATTAAAGATGTGCTGCATTGTTCTCACTGTCTTTTTTTGTTTTGTTTTTGTATCTCATTTATCACATATTACACTCTCCCTTTGGTGCACTCTTCTTTGATCAGAATTGGAGAATATTTTGTCTGCTGCCTATGCTTCTTTTGATATAGGTGTGTGATATTTCTACCATAGTTTTGCATCAGCTTTTTATCCCTGTATCTTTTTATGTCCTCAGTTCCCAAAAATGATCATGTATCAATGTTTTCATTTCATCTCTATCCGATGTTGTGTGTGTGTGTGTGTGTGTGTGTGTGTGTGTGTGTGTGTGTGTGTGTGTGTGTGTGTGTTTTTTCTACTGCCTGTCACAGTTTTGTTCAGATTGTCCTGAAGAAAGTTTCAGCGTATTTGGTGCATCATATTTATCAAGTTGCTTTGTTCGTGGGATGATCATGCTGTATCCTGAGTTTTCTATTTTGAAAGATGATGTCAAAGAATGATTCCTTGCCTGTGTGTGTGTGTGTGTGTGTGTGTGTGTGTGTGTGTGTGTGTGTGTGTGTGTTTCCTCACAAGTTGTGCAGTTTTTTTCTTTGTGTGACACTGCATTTTGTTTGGGTGCTTATTGTGTGTAGTGTTTATTGGATGGTATAATGGTTGATGGTCTGTTTAACGTGTTTGTATGTGTGTGTATTGAATATTTTTGACGCTCTCTTCCAGTTTCCTCATACTTTTTCCATGGTTTCTCTCGGGTTGCTGTGTCTTTCACACTACTTTTTATACATACATCATGACAAAAGAATGACACCTGATGAATGAAATGTTGTTGATGTTTTCAGGCATTCACATTATTCTTTCAAATTTGGTCTCACTTGCTTATCATCAGTTTGTCCTTTATTTAGATTGTTTATGATTCTCTTTGTGTCACTTTTTTTTTTCTCTCTTTTACCTTTTGTATACTTTTCTCTGTCTGTCTCATGTGGCATTAACATCATGATTCATTTTTTGTGTTCTCTCATTTTTGTGTGTTTTCACAATGTCTTTCTTATCAGTAAGAATATGTTTCGTCTAATGTTACACTGCCTCTTTGCTATGTACTGATTCGATTTCATAAACCACAGTGTTTTTTACTCACTCAGTGTGAAACTCTGTGTCATTTTACACTAAATGTCAGCTGTGTCTTGATTTGTGCAGTGTCACACTCTTTCTGTTGATCCTACCTCGTGTTCCATGGACATGGGTGGAAATGATTTTGTATATATATTCTGAATTTAATATTGACAATCCTGACAAGGCTTAGTATAGTTAGCAGGCCAAAATGATTATAACTATGGCAACAACAAGAGGAAAGAAATCCTTATGATGTCTGTTTACAAGAGATGTACAGTAATTTCTTGCTCAGAAGTATTTGTCAGTTCTTCCGACTGATGTAAACATATTGTACCAGTTTCTCTAAACGACATGATCATGGATGAAAAGAATATAACATAGTTCATTGAACAGGACAAGATAAAGACAGAAAAGAAAAAAAAATCAATTTCACACAGTTGTCTGTTCACAGTGTCTTTTAGCAGTTAAGCAATTATGCAAACAATGTCACAGAAATCTCTGTTCACATGTTCGTACGTCCTTGCATCCATGTAAACGAGTGTTGATTGTAAAGCGCTTAGAGCTTGGTCTCTAGCCGAGAATAGGCGCTATATAAGTATTCATTATTATTATTATTATACTGTCTATATCCATAGTGTATGAATCACACAGTTATTTCACTCAGTGTCACGCTTACTGTGTTCACATGATGTTTGAGTCTTATCAGTCACATTTTTGTGTCTCAGTGTGACGCTTCTCCCAGACACAACAGTCACGCAGTCATGTCACACGGCGTCACGTTTTTTTTTCATTCACGTGGTGTAACAGTCTTGTACTGTTGTAACACGTTTCATTGTGCCACATCACTATTTGTCATATGGTATAAATCGTGATGATGTTTCATCTGACATCACACTGTATGTATTAACATGGTTTTAATTTTTTTAGCAGGTGTGTTTTATCATTGCCGCTTTCTCTCCCCATCCTTAATACAGATGCGTTACTTCATACAATGTCACACTTTCTGTGTTCACATGCTTTTTGTATGTCCCAGCGCGTTGCACTTGATATTCCATTTTTCCTCCACCCACATTTCTATTGTGTTAGTCTTGTGAATATTGTGTGTTGCACCCGGTTTCACAGTCTCTCTCCACACCAGGTATCAGTGTATTATCTCATGCGCTGTCATGCTTTTCTGTGTTCACATTGGTTGTTTGCCAGTCGAGGCGTGTTTCACTTCACTCCACGTCACTCTGTTTTTCTTTGTTTTCCCCCCGTGCAGGAGGGTTTGTGGAGTGGGGACAAGACAAACACGTTTTGCGGGACTCCCAACTACATCGCTCCCGAAGTTCTGAGGGGCGAAGATTATGGTATTGGTCTTCAGAATGAAATGACCTCTCCTTCACCCCCTCCTCGGTCCTCCCCCCCCCTCCCCCTTCCCCCCCAGTCGCTCCCCAGCTTAGCTTGTTTAATGCCTTCTTTTTTTTATAATGCATGTCTGTGGTATTTTTAGTGCAGCGTGCCAGATTGTTAGCATGTCTGTAGTCTGCCATTTAACGCATTAGCCTAAATATGTCGCTGTTTCTAACATATTGAAGATGTTTAGCATGTTAGAAAAGGAACAGCAGATGATGTTGCAGAAGATTTTATACCTTGCAAGATCAGGAATTGGTGCATGGAATATGTTTATGAACTAATCTGTTGCACATTAGTATTATCAGGTAATTATTTTAAAATTTGACTTGATTTTTGTACATATTTCGCTTATCAGATAATGATTTCAGGCTTTGTGGCTTTAATCAATCATTCCATTCCTGGTAATGTTTACTATATTACGTAATAGGGATTTTTTTTTTTTTTTGTGCATATATTACTTTGTGAACTACAGAATGCAGTGTGTTTGGATTTCTGTTAAAATTCTGATCCTCTTGGACACCTGTTTTTTTTTCATGATAACTGTCAAAAACCAGTTGTGGGGAATGACAAAACTGTCGGGGTCAGACTTGATGTGGAGAGATTTCTGGCATGCGGCACCATTAAGACGTACTGGGTCCAGGCCCTTTGCAGTTCCGCAGGAATGACATCGTAGAGTACATAGGTGTTTGTTCTGTTAGTGTACTGTAGAAAAGGGTTTGTTCTGATGGGAAGCAAAGTGTAACACCTGGACTTCTCTGTCTTTTAGAACGCTTCTGGTCAGTTATCACTGCATCGGGTTTAGTGAGGTCTGTAGTGTGCATCAGGTTTTTAGGAAGGGAATCTGGTAACAACTGTCAAAACTGAAATAAGGAACATGTTTTCTATACTGCAGATATTTATTTATTCATTGTTGTATGATGGAACCGATAGATAATTTCGTTGTGTTTTTGTTTTAATTTTGTTGTGTTTTTGTTTTGTTGTCGTTTCTTATAAATACATGGGAACAAGTCAAATGAAAAAAAAAAAAAAAAAGAAAAATCATGTCCACGTGCTTTATGAACTGAACCGAGTTTTGGTGTGGTAAAATGAAGGTGGCCCCAGCAGTCAGCTTGGCTGTAAATATGACCCAGTGCAGGGGGGGGGGGGGGGGGGGGGGGTAGCCTATCATGTTTGTACATGCTCCCATTGGTTGTTCCAACGGTCAGGATACATGATTCAGAAAGAGAAACTCAAAGAATCCAATGATGTTAATTAAATGCTTCGGTAGCAGATCTGTATGTAATGGCAACATTAGATTTACCTTTTAGCGATTGTATTCAAAAAAGTTGATGGAAACCAGCTGTATTGAACTCTTAGATCAAGGTAAGCCTAAGCCTGCTGCTTAAAACATTTGATGCTTTACCACTTTACTGGACAGGGTTAGTTCAAAATGTTAAAAGCTACCAAGAATTGAAGGGGTAGGATACAGAACTTCATTTCAGCTAATGACAAAAACAAAATGACTGCAGGGTTGATCTACTTTTTCTTTTTTTTCTCTTTTTTTTTTTTAAGGAATTTTTAATGAAGGGCTTCACCTGTACGGAGACAAGAAAAAGGAGAGAAATGAGAGAGAGAGAGAGAGAGAATGAACAAGGAAATAAACAAGAAAGAAAGAGAGAGAAATCTTGTTCAGGGTTTGTCTCTGAGGTTATTGGGTGGGTGCCTGCTTCTGTTGCATGACTAGATTTTTTCATTGCATGGGTCACATGCACCACCATTTGTATTTTTTGTTCGGTGTCAGCTTGCGTGTCAGTTCTGTCTCAAAGAATGAAAAGAAAAAAAATCACAAGAGTTTTAAAATTACTTGCTCTTGATGTTCCAACCTCTGCATGGATTCCCCCCACCACCCCCCCCCACCCCCCCCCCACCCCCCCTCGTACCATCCCCCTCCCCCAAGCCTTTTCTCCCTTTTTTTGTTTACTCTTTTCATTGTTTTCCGATTTCTCCCTTATTTTTCGTTTCTGTCATGTCTATTTTTTCTTTGTTTCTGTATTTCTTATTAGTTGTGTCTTTGTCCTTTTCTTTTGGAAGGTTTCAGATTTCAAGTCTGTCCGTTTGCCTTCGCATCACCATTAGTAATTATCATTGCTGCCACTTTTACTGGGGTTTTAGATGTCTTCTTTTTTTCCTTTTCCTTTGAAAATATGCATGCAGGCATGTTTTCACATATGCACTGTACAAACTTAACCTACCTAAGCATGCACACACGCATGCACGTACACTTGCACGCACACACACGCATGTGCATACACGCATGCACCTGTACACACATACTCACGCATACGTGCATGCAAGCACGCATGCATGCACGTGTGTGCGTGCGTACACACACACACACACACACACACACACACACACACACACACACACACACACACACACACACTCGCATACACTGACACACACACTCTTGCACATCTGTCTCTCACAAGTTCAGTAAATTCTTTTTTTTTCAATTTCAGCCTGTCGTTAAGGACTGTTATTGTATGCTGCCATTTTCATTTTGTGTTGACTACGGTAATCGTACTTACTGTTGTCCCTGACAGCTTGGAGAGAAAGTGGTCTCATTTAGTCGGAAATGCAAGGACTTGCATGCATGTGTCCTTGAACTCACAGAGTTTCTGTGTGGGCTACAGTTAATATCGAGAATGCTCACTTACAGATTTTTCTTGTACATTTGCTAATGTTGGTATGGGTTGTGTGGGGGGTTTTGTGTGTTTGTGTGTACAAACAGACTTAAACTGTCTGCACTTGGTTTCAGTGTGCACGTCTGTGCATATAGTTCTATTTTTTAAAGTTATCTTTATTTTTCCTTGTTTTTAAGATCTCGCTTCTCTTTCAGTTTCATTTGCACTGCAAAATGTAGCAGAAAGTATATGGCTTTGTTTCTTCTTATAGTTGTCGGAGTGTGTAGAATACCATGCTGCCTCAGTTGCACTTGCTTTTTGCTTGAAACTTATCACTGTGATGATTTATTTCTTCAGTTTGAATTGGGCTGTACAGGTGAAATGGTGAAACGCTAATTTCATTTGTGTGTGTGTGTGTGTGTGTGTGTGTGTGTGTGTGTGTGTGTGTGTGTGTGTGTTTTTAGATCCTTGGATGTAGATTTGTGAGAGTAGTTTGTTTTATTTGGTGTTCTTCGTTTCTTTCCAGTTATTTGTTTATTTTGCATTAACATGGTTTGGTTATTCCCCTTTTCTGTTTTGTGTTTTTCCCCTTTGAATTTATGTATTTGATTTTATTCTTATCGAGAATTAATTCTGTATTTTTTGTCCTCTCGTTTGATTCGTAGAATGTCTCAAATCACTGATTAATTTTCATTAAAAGCATATTTTTAGTGTTTGACATTGCTATGAAAAGGTGTTTTTTTATTTTCATATTTGTAGAATTATTGGTTGCATGTACTTTTTCTGTGTAATGTGAAAGGTTAATGGTTAAGAAAGTCGTAATGAGAGTTTCAGTTATCATTCTGTGTGTCAGAGAGAGAGAGAGAGAAAGATAGAGTGATTGTTATTTAGTTGTTGTTTTGAAAATTTTGTAGTGATTATGCTAAATGACTGGCTGGATTGAAAAAAAAAATGATAATAAGACTAATGAAATGCATTATTTTGCATGTTTGCTTTTATGTAGAAATCAAAATTCAGCAGTTTGGTTGTGAAGTCACGGGAAGATGTATATAGTGTCATGATATGTAGTTGGTGTTTCTGGTGTTTATGTAAATAGTGAATAGTACCCACTGATATG
>CM065731.1:51555403-51597903 GCA_033310375.1 Conus canariensis
AACCCCTGATCCGCTCAGAGCGGGACCTGGAGCACTTTGACCCGCCTTCACCGATGAACCTGTGCAGCTGACCCCAGATGACCCGTAAGTTAGCTATGTTTAAGGTTGCCCTCTGCTTTCTTTTTCTCGTGAGTTGACAGGAGGCTTTGGTTACCACAGGGGATTTTGATATCTAACTTTTGTGAAATGTGAATATTTGAGTATGTATGTAATTGAGCATGTGTGTGTGTGTGTGTGTGTGTGTGTATACGTGTGTTTGTGTGTGTGTTTGTGTGTGTGTTTCCATGTTTTTTTCTTTTTGAAGAAAGAGAATATATTTGATAAAAAATGTCAGCAGTTAAAGGAAGCATTGCTTATTTTTCATTTTGTCTATGTATTTATTTATTATTATTATTCAATTTTTTTTTTTTGCTGATCAGTATTTCTGCAGATCTTTTGTCAACATAGTGTTTGTGTTGTGTGGCAGGAAAACCATCGCTGACATTGACCAATCAGAGTTTGACGGCTTTGAATACGTCAACCCTCTGCTGATGTCCATGGAGGACTGTGTATGATGTCAGCTCACGGAGCCCTGCGCTGTGAACAAGAATTCCTGTTAAACTTTATGCTGGCATTTTTAGCCCGATTGGCTTGTCCTTCACACATCTACCCTCATCACATGCACGCCCAACTTTGACAGCTGATCTGCTGGGACTGTAGACAGAAACAGGTCTGTCTTTGGTCAAACTGGACATCTGCGTCGCTTCGTTTTTTTTGTTTTTGTTTTTACTAGAGAGATGCAAAGTTGTCTGCGGTTCAGATTTGACATCTGAATGTGCGTTTTCTAATTTCCTATTGATGTCACAGATTATAGTGTTATATTTTTGGATCTGATCATGACGTCTGTATTAATAGAACACACTGGTTTTGTCCTCAGCATTGCGTGAAGAGGTGTAAATCATGTAGGATGTGTCATTCAGGGCAGATCTACTTCTGACATTTATTTTCAGTCTTGAACAAAGTCTGCGCATAGTTCGACACTTTTTTTGGGGGGGAGGAGGGGGGGGAGGGGGGTGTAATTTCACAAGATGTGACCTGTGCAGGCTTGGTACTGTGGAATAATTTCCATAAAGAGAACCACTCTGGTTCTGTGTGTACAGTTGCCCCTTCAAAGGAGCGGCTTCTTGCTGGTGATTTTGATTTTTATCAGCTTTTATGCATTGTATTGGATACTTTATAGTATAACTCGAGTGATCACTGCAGTTTTGTGTATATGTGTGGTTGTATGTGTGTATGTGGTGAGTCTCTGTGTGTGTGTGTGTGTGTGTGTGTGTGTGTGTGTGTGTGTGTGTGTGTGTGTGTGTGAGAAAGTCTGGGTGCTTTCCATGGGCGAGAGCGTACTGTGTATTATCACCCACCTTTTTGCTTCATTTGTTCTATCTGTTTGTCTGCTTTTTTAACCATTCAAAGTGAACCTTCTTCATATTGCCAATGACAGCTCACATGTTGCCATGGTTTCTTTCAAGTGTGTTTAGAGCAGGTTGCATACAGGACCCCAGTTTACCTTCTCTTTGGAAAGACCAGTTCTGGTTGTGTAATTGCGGGGGGGGGGGGGGGGGGGGGGGGGGGTGCAGGCCCTTTGCAAGATTCAAACCACAGACCAGGCCAGTTCATTGAGCCCTGAGCCACATCTACCCTTAATCATCGTGACCATAGTCAGCTGTTGCCATGTGGGCCGTGGTCTAAGGCAGACATGGTGAATATGAATGGTACATCAGGATTGGAAAGATCATGGAATCCAAGATTTAAAACGGTGAAGAAAAAAAAAAGGTTCTAAAAGATAAAGACTCTGTCGTTGGTTTTCTCTTCCTGTGATGTTTTTCTATCATGTGCAGCTTTTTTTTTTTCTTCTCTATTTTTTTTTTGCTGTTCTTCCTCTTCTCCTATTTGTCATAAGTATCTGGCATACCAAGACGCAAAAATATATTTTTGATGATAATAGTAATGTCTATGTCCGTCATTATGCAAGGAAGACCAGATGAATTATCAGACTATGGCATACTTGATGACCTGAATTACTCGTATGTATTTTTCCCTGCAACCCTTATTACATTTTTAGTTGACCAGTGTTACAGTTTTTGTTTATTTTGTTTTTCAGAGCTGACCGAGTAAAGTACTGGCATCTTGAAGGTGTCAGGGGAGATAAAAAGATCCTGAATGTTTTAATGTTCTGCAGCTTTTGAAATTTTTTTTTTTTTTCACCTTCAGCCCGTGCTTTGACTCGCAGCGAGTGCCCCTTCCAACCAGCATAAACTGTCTGGACGTAGAGCACACATCCCAAGCCAGTGCTTTCTCGATTGCTGAACACCTTCAGAAAAGACAATCAGCACACGACATGATGAGCTTCTCAGGAAGCTGTGTGTTGCTGGGATGACATGAGGTCTGCTATTTGCATTTGCATTCCCTCCTCCTGTCCCCCCCCCCCTTCCCCCCTTCCCCCATCTCACCCCCCACCCCACACCCCCCCTCTCACACACACACACATATTTTAGACATATTCAGCAAAGTTTTGTTCCGAGATGAATGGAAAGAGCCGTGCACCTCTTCCCACACAGAACGAAGCAACAGAGGAAAATTATACATGAAGCCGACGTCAGGATAAAGATTCTGACGCTGAAGACATGTAACTGAGGAAAGTCACTCAAAGCAGATCAGTTGACTTCAGTGCTCGGTCCTGATTATGGGGTTGATTTGTGTGCATCTTATGAGGAAGAGATATATAGTTTTGCAAGTGTTTTTCGTTCTTGTGTTGCTGGTCAGGATTTCAATATTATTGTTTTATCCTTGCAAGTTTGGTATCTTTCTTTTTCTCTCTCTTGACACTCATTTGTATGGATTCGTTTTGAAGCTGACTTAGAGCTGTTAGCAGAACGATAGTCTTGGTTTTATTTCTGAATTTTCTCCAGAATTTGCTTGGCTTATGGTAAGCAAAATGTGTTGAAAGGCTAACTCTCCGACAAGCTAACAGTATAGAGTGTATATTGGTTTAGATTTGGTGATATTGATGACTTGTTGCTTATCACATTGTTGGGACATGTTTGTAATTATGATACTGATTCCTATTGTATACCCTTTTGAGCAGTGTGTTTTTGAGAAAATGATGTGAATACATAGATAGAGTGTCACCACAGAATCTTTGAATAGATAAATCACTGTTCCCTGTATATACTTCCATGGATTCCAGTTGTATTAGGACTGTGTTATTAGAAGAGTATTTTCACTTCAGTGGAACTTAACTTATTTATGAACTCGTCAATGAACACATTCAAAAAAAAAATTTCATATCACTTTGTTAATACTTTACACCTTCGGGGAGAAAATGTGACAGGCTTAATATAATGTAATAATATTGGCACTGTATTCTGTTTTTGTCATGCATGGACTGCTTTCCCACAATGATTATTCATTTGTTTGTGAATTAAAACAATGTATTGTGTTGTACACTGTACCTACAGGGTGAAGATTACGCACAGGCATATCTTGTTTTCGTATTTGTTTGTTATAATGTATATGTATGTATAGTTTTGTTGTCAGTGGCAGTATTGTTTTACTGGCAGTGCTCCCTCCTCCTTTCACCAAACACTGCCTATTTGACAAAAAAAGAGAGAGAGAGAGATAGAAAACACTCAAGATCAAAACTTATTGTGACATATCATATCAAGAAGGAAGTAAGGAAATATTAAAACTTCTCAACCTAGAATTTCGTCTTTGAAGTTTTGTTAGAAGGCATCCATCAATTCAGCAGGCATGTCATTTGTCCTCTTTTCATCTGATTTCCTCTTCTTTTTTTTTTTTCTTTCGCTGCTGGAAAATCTCCACAGCACAACCCCCACTCCCTGGTTTTCTTTCAACTGAAAACTTGTTGAAAATAGATTTCAAAGGAATAGATTTTTTTTTTTAATGTGAGGCAGATGGCCTAGAGTGCTACCAGTTTTTTTTTTTTTTTTTTTTCTGACCAGTTAATGCACCTTCCAATCCTCAACACTACAAAGATCAATTTTTCCCTTTTTTTATTTAATCTTCAGGAAGTTGGCATGCATGTAAGGCAAGGGGTGTGAAGAAGCTGTGAAAGGCTGCCGTGCCTGGTTAGAAGTGAGGTGAAGCGTAGCTGAGCTGCTTTCTCCACATCTGCAAAGAGGCCCACGGCAAGTCTGTGGCAGTGATGAACCAGGGATCCCAAACCTGTAAGGACTGTGCTGGTCCCAGGTGGATGAGGAGACTGATTTACTCTTGTTATTGGCATGCCAATGATCATCAAATCTTCCAGGTGAAGAAATGAAAACAAGAATGATGGAAGTTTCATGCAGGCAGCATGTTGCTGCAGGCTCCAGTTCTGGTGGTGTCCGAAAGGAGGCGGCGGCAGAGGATGGGAGGGCTGATTGCTGAGGTACAAAGGTCATCGTCAGTTGATGACATGGCCTTGTTGTTGGCTGGATGACTGTCTTGCGCTACACTTAAAGAACACTAATACTGCTCTGGTGAGGGCTAGTATACACCACAAAACTGAAAGAGACTGAACTGCTGAATGCTTGGAATAAAAGGTAAAGATGAGACAGCAAAAACCTGAAGAATTGCCTTGGAGCAGTGTCTGGCCGTAGAGGTTGGACTGTGGGCTGGAAACGGAAGCTATGCCTTCTGGGGCAATAACCAGAACTGACTCATTGGTCAGAGAGTATACAAGTTATGAGGTGACAAGCATGAATAGTGAAACATGGAACGTAATAATAATGATCCCTGAATGCTCATTAACATGTGACAGAAATCTGTATTGATTGGCTGCTTTGGGCAGCCGAAAGGTGAAAGACACTCAAAGTTCATGACATGATGTGGTTGTAGAGGTGTTTCTCCACAAAGAAGTTGTAATTTCTCAACCACAGCATTATGTGTGAATTGAACGTTGCTGATCTGAATCATTTGCCTAGTGAGCGTTTAAATGTTGGTGAGTTAGTGGCTGGCTTTTTCTGACTACAGTTCGACATTGTTCTGTGAAATATGAGGGTTAGTGCATGTGTGTGTGGTTTTCGTTCCGTGAAATATGAGGGCTGGTGCATGTGTGTGTGTGGTTTTCCTTTATTTGTGGGTATGTGTAGGTGGTGGGTTTTTTTTTTTAAGGTTTGAGGGACAGTTCATGTTCAGGAGGCAGTGACTATGCTTGGCGTAGCCTGCAATTTCGGACACTGATTGAAAAACAGATGTGTTCTGCCTTTGATTGGCATATCTATTGGTTATCAGCGATCAAGTGACAAATGATTAACTTTTCTAAAGTTTTAGTTGCAAATCAGGTTTAAACTTCAATCACATCTTATGGTAGTGTCAGTGAGGCCAGTGTAACAAATAGTCTTGTTGCATTTGGGAAAGGAAGAGCTGGTTATAAAGAGCAGAGTGGAAATCCGCAGAGTTAAACAGAATAGTGATAAAGACCGTGGGATTGGAGCTCAGTATCTCCAGCATGGTTTCAAGACCGGGGGTCAGTTGTGACAGTAACTGGTTTATAGGACCTATCTTTTTTCTTACCGTCAGGTTTCTGGCCAGTTGAAATCCTGTCTGCCACCAAAAGGAAGTATTCATTGTTGCCATTCCTGGATTTTGCGGAAAATCATGACCCATGGAAGAAGTTTGATTGTAGAGATAGGTCCATGTTTGGAGACTGGCTTCAGGAAGAGTGAAATCATTCATGGGAAGAGGGTTAGGTAATGTTGCTTATAGCCCAGCCGACCGCCAAGGGTCATAGATGCATGGAGGTGAGAGAGTAAACCCATTCAACTGGAACAATTATGACCCAAGGAAGACGGTTCTTTGTAGAGATAGATCTGTGTTTGGAGACAGGCATTAGAATGAGTCAAATCATTCATGTGAAGAGGGATGCTTGGAGAAGAGAGAGTAAAGCCATTCAGTTGCAGTGATGATGACTAATGGTCAGATAGAGTCGTGCAGACCGTTGGGGAGAGGTTGTGACTGGCTGACATGGCGTTAGAATTGTTATGATATATTGGTCATGAAAGATACCCGGAGAGAGCTAAACACAGTGACTGTAATTTGCCGACATAAGGCATGGTTGGATGCTGCGAACTGCTGCTGCTGCTCCTCGATCGATTCATCGAGTCGGGTCAGTTTGTGATAGGAGAGTCCTCCTCGCCAGGTCCCGTCTCCCTACAATTTAGTGCCAAATGGAATGGCTCTTGGCCGCACCTGTTCTCTCTTTGTCTTGGACAGGTGTTCAGTCCATGTTCTGGTATTCTATTTGCAGTTCCACGACTGCCGCTGGGTGAAGGTGCTTCCTTCAGGTTTCAGTAGAAATGTGTATCGAGTTGCGTTTCCTATCCGCAGCTTACATCGCCACCTGGCAGAGGATGATGTTCGCCTTGAAAGCGCCACTACTCTGTTCAAGCAGTTCCCGTCTTGTTCCCCATAGTTTGCAAGTTGGTCAGATTTCATTGCTGGAAACGCCACAGTTGGTCGACACCCAGTGGACAGTTCATCTCTAGGCTGCGACCGGAGTTTTACTGTATGACAGGGAAGCTTGTTTCTGGCAAGAGCCTCCAGGACTGGCTGTGTGTTTGTTAAGAACTTGGTTGTGACTATAGACTAAATCCAATACCATGGAGGCACACTGCGTAAGGGCTAGAACTGCTGCTCCGTTAGAGCAGCATTTCCCTATGGGTATGGATGCTGATGCTGCTTGCCCTTTTGGGATTCCGATATGCACCCTACTCCTCCATTCAGCATGGTGTTTGTGCTGATGTATTTCTGAAGGCTTGGATGCTAGCCTGCTCTGGATAGCTTTCAGATATCAAAGCTGTGATTAAAGAGCATTTTAGGGCGTTACCTTGGTCTTCTTGAGTGGCGACTTGAGGGACATTTGTACCAATCTGAATGGAATGGGAGCCGTTTGTCTATGACCTAGGCAGGTCAGACCGACAGGTAGGGAAGACAGATGGTGTTTGAATTTGGTAGCGTGAACTTTGTAGCATGTCTCCTTTTTACTCTTAAATAAGGGCTACAGTAGGCAGGTGCTTGCTGCTTTGGAATTTCATCAAGGAGTCTGGAACAACCCAACAGTTGGTGCTTGAAGGTGGAGGTATTGTGCTGTCCTGCCAGGGCGTGAACTTCATTTGTGTTGGATGAATAGGTTATGCATATTAAACTTCCAAAAATCCATATGAATATGCGACAGGTTAAGGAAATGTGTGATCAATTAGCGTGCACCACCTCTCGCATCATACTAATCATGGGTGCTAGAGTGATGCTGTGAAATTTTGCCTTACACTCCCACAAATTTAAATAATTTTCTAAATTTGAAAAAAAAAAGTTTGACATTTGAGAAACCCTGTTGGGGTGTGGAGTGGGGATGAGGTGGGAGTTTTCCATTTAAGCCATTTTGAAGACATTGGAAGAAATGATGGCGATATGAATATTAAGCCCCTTAGGAGAAAAAAATCCTGCGACAAAAAAAAACATCTCTGATTTGTTGAGCTTCTTTCTGTTTGTTGATGTCTTCTCTTACAGGGCTTAATGTTAATATTGCTGAAGTTTAGTTGAATTGAATGTTATTTTTTCTTATGTTGCTGTTCGTTTTCTTTCTTTATGTGCTGTAATATGGACTTTATATTACCTGACCAGTTCATATCGTCTTTCAGACCTTGTCTGAATGAAGTCATGATAGGAACAACAACATAATCGGTAATTCGCCTTATTTGATGGTACCCCAATGAGTTGAAATGTCTTTCAAAACTTGTTGCATGGATGAGCATTGACAATGATTATTGTCTTCCTTGTTGCATTAGTTGATAGAGTAGGCACACAAATGAGATGTTTTCATGTAATATTGTGTCATGTTGCTAATTTACTCAGCTGTATTTTCACATTTGTTATGTACAGAAGAGAACTGACCGTTTTGTGGACATGGTTGTAACTAACAGCTCTTTCAGTTCAGGTTTGTGGGAGATGGCCAAAGGCAGAAATCCTTGATGAATTGTTTATTGTGGACAAGCCTAGGCTGTGAAAATTCCATAACCTGTCACTTTTATCACTGAACGTATGTTTCATCATTCTTTCCTTATGACATATACATGCATTTGCAAAGACACATCAACTTGGACTACAACTCTGCAACTAAGAAGGTGTGTGTGGTATGTTCTGTTTAACTGCTTGCAAAAATTATGTACAACAGCTATCAGGTCCATCTGATACTAATTTTGTCAGGTAATCGATTTATTCAGGGAATAGTTGCAACTTGAGGATATGTCTACAGATACACACACTTGCACAGCAGCCATCAATATGTACAAACTGTGTCATCATTTTGTCTAGATGTCTGTAAAATAATGAACATACATAGATGCAGTATGTGCACATACATATACATTGTGAGATCACACTTGTTAGTAACCTACCTTGTTTTTCCTTTATAATCAATATTTTTTTTATTATGAATTATCAACTCACTGTTCAATGGCTATTTTGATTGAATTTAGTTGTTGATCTGTCTGCTTTTCATTTGATTTACTGCTGCCAGATGAAGCATGCGTGTTATGTGTGCGATTTCTGCAAGATGCTGCGCTCGATTCGTTTTGTGACATTACCTTGCATCTCTTTGTGCATCTGTGCGATTATACACGTTCTGTACTTGCACCTTCATATAATATTTAACAGAATTATTTCCATGAAGAGAATTTGGCGAGGGGAAGGGGGAAGGGGATGTCTGTGCTTGGTGTGTGTAGTATTTTTAATTTTTGAGGCGTGGGTTGAGTTCACCAGGTCTCAAGTGTTGGTTGAGTTCCCCAGTCTGTGTTAAGAATGGTTTTTACAAGTGATTTGAACAGACAATTATTGTTTGTAGGATTTTTTTAAAATGGGAATTTTGTTTTGCCTGTGTGGATTATGATAGGAGAGGAGAGGGGGGGGGGGGGGGGGGAGTAAGTGACTGACTGTAGGATTTTTTTAAAATGGAAATTTTGTAAATTTGTTTGCCTGTGTGGATTATGATAGGAGAGGAGACGGGGGGGGGGGGGGGGGGGGGGGGGGGAGTCAGAGCAGGTGTGATGGCCAAATCAGTTTGCACATTCCCTGTAATTTGTTTTCCTGTTTTAAAGAGGAGTGACCAAAATGAAATGTTGAGTTCATGTTTGTCAGTGTGTGCATGAACAGGTTCTTTAGCTGATGTTCTTTGTCAGTACATTTTAGAAGGTAATCTCTTTTACATGCAGGACAGAGCCAGTGTATGCGTATATTATTATGATTTTTTTTTTTTTTTTTTTTTTTGGGTGTGTGTATATTCTTACAGACTTTGTTTCTGTACATACATAGTCAAGTCAATAAAAAAATTTATTTCTATCCTGTCTTGCATTCTGTGTGCGTGTATATGGTACACCTTTGACCATATGTAATTGACTGACCCGATCACGCAGCTGTTACGAGTCCCAAGTTGAATGACCTCCAGTGAGTCTGGTTGTGAATTGTTTTCTTTTGAATTGCATGCATTTCTTAAGTTGATAATATTGATGTGCACATACAATAACCTTGGCCTCTGACCTTTTCATTGAGAAACTAAGCTATGACATGCACATGGTGATCATCTTGGCCTCTGGCCTATGCATTAAGAAACCAAGCAAGACCAGGCTCTGCAACTGGTTTAGTAACCCTTGAATGCCCACAAACATAAATCCAGAGTCCTACAGTCCTGAATGTCTGATCTATTGCATTTGTGCATCTGTCATGCGAAGTCGACTCTTCATCTGTCTTTTCCTAATTCCATCTGTTGATACTCATACTTTAGGTCAATACTCCATTCTATTGCATAACAATCCCCTTTCGTTTTGAATTTACTACTGCATCAATTTAGATACTGCCCATCTTCAAATCTTGAATGAAATACTTTTCGTTTGCCTTCTGATTGATGTACAAAACTATGTGCGGGTGTTTGGGAATGAGGCATCCTTGGATGTGGTTGTTTTATTAATAAGGTTAGGAGATTAGTGAATCTCTCGAGTTTAGAGGGCCAGGCTGGGTGGTGATATGCTTGTACAAGGTCTTACGTTTGGATGCCATGTGAATGTGTGACTGTGGCATGCTTTTCAGAAATTGCTGGTTTAATTACACATACCATATAGTGTCTCACTAATACAATAAGCGACAGTGGTTTGCTATCCCTGCCTCGTACACAATAAAGTTCCTATGGACAAGAACCCGGAAGGGGCCTCGTGCCTTGCACATGCTCAGATCATTCCTCTTTTCTCGGCAGCCATTTTCCCTGCTAGCCTTGTGCACTCCAAGCAGCTAAGTATTTTCTACTTTTTCTCGCAGTCGATTGATTGTTGCTGCTGCTGCTGTTCTTGCATATGCTTTCACTTAAGGGAGAAACGTACGTGAAGTGTTTGGGTGGCAAAGCCAGGGTTCGGAAGATTTCATCCGTCGATCTCTCCCAACTCGCAGGCTGGCGCTTTTTCTGGCGTACCGAAGCCCTCTCTCGCTTCAACGCTGTCTCCCCCTTCTTGTTCTCTGTTTTTCCGGGAGTCTCCTCAACTCGGCTGCAGATCTGTTGAGGTGACGGCAAGCCCCTGTTCACCCCCCTCGCATTCTTACGTTGATCGACTCAGCTTCGGTTCTGTTGATCGCGTGCAGGGGTCCCCTCAACTCAGCTGCGGTTCTGTCGAGGCGATGGCAAGCCCATGCTCAACGCCCCCACCCACCCCCCCTCCAGCCCACATTCTCACTGCTTTTCGTAAATTGCTGGTTTCTTTTTTTTGGTAGTTTAATGTTTGTACTTGTTGATCGTAAATTTCTGGAGCATTCTTCATTTGATTTGTTGTTTAAATATTCTTAATACTAATGAGACCAGCCTCCCACTAACTGATGGCCATACTTCTGGGCATTATCAAAGGGAGAGAGAGTGAGCATTACATTGCATGCAAACATACATATAAAGGAGAGAATTCATGAATGATAAGCAAGGGACACTTTGACATAATTCTGAGGAGGGGAAAAGAGAAGATAACTCCCACTGTCTCACTGAGGCTATTACTGAAGAAAAGAGCATAATCTGTAGAAAGAAGCAGAAAGCAACCATTGTTTTTATAATATATATATATATATAGACAGATATATATATATATATACTAAGAAATCTTAACCTTTTTCACACATTATTTTCTGTCTGCTCTAGTTTACAAATATGTATCTTAATTAAAAAAAAAAAAAAAAAACCTTTCTCATAAATTGCATGATTTTTAGAGCTCTCATAAATGTAGAAGAGGGAACGCATATTCTAACAGTAACCCACACACACACACAAGGAGAGGGAGAGCATAATCCCTCGTAGACATCTACACAAAAACAAACCAACCACCAGAGAAGAAATAACATGACTGATCCAAACAAATGATGATAATACCCATTGCATATTTTATTTCCCAAATCTAGCTTTTAAACATAACATCTGCTTGCACAATACATGATTCTATTAAAAGGCAAGCTAGCTGAAAGTAAAACAAATACATCGACCCAATGTACAAAATTTATCGGCTCTTAAATGCACATATTTCATGATAGAACTGTGAATCTGTTGTGACAACACAGAAGACAAGAAAGAGAAAATGAAAGGAGAGTGAGATAGAGAGTGAAGCTAGAGTCGTAAATGATTAATGAATGAAAAAAAATGAGAAGCCAAATGAAGGAAAGGCACAGTGAACAATTTATCTGATCACAACAATTCATTGGATCATCATAAACCTGATCTGATTTCATTACCCGATCCACTGCTGGTACACTGAAGGAATGAAAGGACACCTACTCAACACTAGACACACTGATCAAGAAAAATAGAAGCGACTCGTCATGAATCGTACAATGTGCTACTATGGTCTTGGTGGGATTCTTACCTTACCTTCCGAAGAAGGGTAGTGCTGACACAACGATTCTAGGTGTATAATCATGAAATTCAAATTGTCTGCCAACTCAAGTGCTAGCCTAGGAATGCTGTTGTGAATTCAGTGTGTATTAATGTACGGGTGATATATGTTTTAGACAACAACCTGTAATCATTGTTCATAACAGTTTTACGGCTCATTTAATCTTGTACACCATTTCAGTCCAACAAATTTCTACATTCAATCTCAGCTTTGAGAAAGAATACATGGGTGCTGTGTGGAGAAGGGGTCAGAGGAAGGCCAGTTCTATGCCTGGTAGGTGGTGGAGGAGACATTGCCTCCATGGCCGGTCCAGTTGGTGTGAACAAACTGCCCTGGCTTGTCCAGCCGTTCATAGGTGTGAGCTCCAAAATAGTCGCGCTGAGCCTGTGGAGAACGGACAAGAGACAACTGTCAACAGGAGGTAACAAATCTGTAGAACAAGGTGGACAAAGTACCTGTCGACAGGAGACAAACACCTGCAGAACAAGATGGACAAAGTACCAAGTACCTGTCAACAGAAGATAAAAACGTGTAGAACAAGGTGGACAAACATTGTCAACAAGAGACAAAAACCTGTAGAACAAAGTGGACAAACCAGCTGCTGACAGGAGCCAAAAACCTGTCGAACAAAGTGGACAAACCAACTGTTGACAGAAGACAAAAACCTGTAGAACAAAGTGGACAAACCAACTGTTGACAGGAGACAAAAACCTGTAGAACAAGGTGGACAAACCAACTGTTGACAAGAGACAAAAACCTGTAGAACAAGGTGGACAAACCAACTGTTGACAGGACACAAAAACCTGTAGAACAAGGTGGACAAACCAACTGTTGACAGGACACAAAAACCTGTAGAACAAGGTGGACAAACCAACTGTTGACAGGAGACAAAAACCTGTAGAACAAGGTGGACAAACCAACTGTTGACAGGAGACAAAAACTTGTTAAACAAGGCATAATGTTCTTCCATCTTTATGCAGTTTTTTTTTGCAACTTGTTTTTGCAGTAACTAGATAAAATTTATCTGTTCAATAAATATGACCGAAGAATCGACTCGTTTACCATCGCAAACGCAACAAACGACATTATGCACTAAAAAAAAATATATATCCATAGAAAAAAAAAATTATGATGTCCTTCCATATTCATGCAGATTTTTTTTTCAACTTGTTTTCGCAATAACAAGATGAGACCTATCTGTCCAATGAATATGATCAATGCATCGACTCACTTTGTACGGCAAATACATCAACCGAACATTTATGCGCTAAAAAAATAAATATACATAGAAAAAAACACGGAATTCAACAGTACAAACAACAAGAAACCACAAAAAATAAAATATACCTGGAATGAAAGACAGAATTCAACAGCACGAACAACAAGAAACCACAAAAAAATAAAATATACCTGGAATGAAAGACAGAATTCAACAGCACGAACAACAAGAAACCACAAAAAATAAAATATACCTGGAATGAAAGACAGAATTCAACAGCACGAACAACAAGAAACCACACAAAAAAAAATATACCTGGAATGAAAGACAGAATTCAACAGCACGAACAAGAAGAAGAAACCAATGCAGGTCAAAAACAACTTTGGTACTTCATATACAAACACAATGTGTAAACACACAAAAAAAGCAATGCACCATTTCACAGCACACTGGCAAAGGGAGGGTACAAACCTGAATGAGATTGGCAGGGAGCTGAGCGGAACGGTAGCCATCAAAGAAAGCCAGGGCAGTGCTGAAGGCGGGGGTGGGGATACCCAGCATCACTGCCTGGGCCACCACACGTCGCCATGAGTCCTAAACATAATGACTGCGGTTAGGTGGGTAGCAACTGCTGCTTTACCACTCCTCCCTGCACTTGGCTGAAGTTCATAGCAGGTGTACTATTCTTACATGGACGCTTGATGAGAGACAAGAGACTGAGTGTAAGTGTATGTGCATGAATGCATGTTTAACATCACAAATGTCAGGCAAAAATTTCAACATATTCTGAACGTTCGGAATTCAGTGAGGAAACTGTGTGCAGGTGTTAGAGGTGATTTGCTCTCTGTGTGCTGAGGAAATGTGTGTGTGTGTGTGTGTGTGTGTGTGTGTGTTTGTGTGCGTGTGCATTTGTGTGTGTGTGGCATGTTTATGTGCGTTTGGTTTGTGAGTGTGTGCATGTGTGTGTGAGGGAGGGAGAGGGAATACACGTGTGTGCTACATACAGTAGTACCTTACTCAAACTTCAGTCATTTATCCATCCAGTTGCATTTGTGGCTCTAACAGACCCATGCCTGTTAAAGTGACAACTCAATTGCAGGCCCCTATTCATATTTTATGGGTCTCAGAGACCTATGCCTGTTGAAGAGGCAGTCCAATAGCATGATGCTCATCCATATTTTGTGGGTCTTACAGACCCACATTTGTTTTTGACGAAGTTCAGCTTTGTCTTTCTGTATTGCCAGGTGCCCTTCTTTCTTTATTGCTGCCTGCCTCTTTTTGCATCCTGTTCTTCTTGTATCGCTTTCAACCCTTTTCTGTATTGCTGCCTGCCTGTCTTCCTATATCGCTGCCTCTTTTCCTTCCTGTGTTACCGTGTGCCTCTTTTCCTGTACTGCTTCCTGCTTCTCTTCCTATATTGCCGACTCTTTTCCTGTATTGCTTCCTGGTTCTTTTCCTATATTGCTAACTCTTTTCCTGTATTGCTTCCTGCTTCTCTTCCTGTATTGCTTCCTACTTCTCTTCCTATACTGCTGCCTCTTTTCCTGTATTGCTTCCTGCTTCTCTTCCTATATTGCTAACTCTTTTCCTGTATTGCTTCCTGCTTCTCTAACTCTTTTCCTGTATTGCTTCCTGCTTCTCTTCCTATATTGCTAACTTTTTCCTGTATTGCTTCCTGCTTCTCTTCCTATATTGCTAACTCTTTTCCTGTATTGCTTCCTGCTTCTCTTCCTATATTGCTAACTCTTTTCGACCTGCGAAGATCCCTTTCTTCCATTAAGAAAGGGTGAACACCGTAGTCGCACCTTCTCGCCACGTTAATGTGGGTGTTTCCTCAGGGGGACATGGGGCAGGTTGTTTTCACTAACGCGGCACGGGAGCGGAATACTGGCGCTATATCAAAACTAGATCCCGGCCTCTCCAATCAAGGAAAGCCGCAGGCTAGACCAGTCCGGATGGAGGAGTAAGGCCCCCACCAAAATGGAAGGAACTGAGTGAAGGCCCACCGGCGTGTGGATACGCCCTGACACTGCTCCAAGCCTTACCCCAGCCATGGGTTAAATGGCAAAAGCATCCAGCCTGCCGAAGACGGAGTGTGTCAGCTACGGCGCAGGTCCTGGGGATAAATTAGGACACACACGCATCAACGATTATGGTCATGCGTCAGACTACCTTGTTGTCATGGCGTCGTCCCTATCAGCGACAACCGGGGAGGGACGGAGCCGGGCCCTTAGCCTCAAAGGGGCCCACCCAAGCGACCGGTGCCTCTGTTAACCTGACGGTCAGGGGAAGGCAGAGTAGAGCGACTGACCAGACTACCCAGCCTCCTACCACCCTTACAGTGACTCAGTGGAATGCAGAAGGACTAGGGAACAAGAAGCCAGAACTGCAAAAGTTTCTCAGCAAAAACAACATCGATGTCATCTGCATCCAAGAAACACACTTGAAAGATCATCGACGTTTCTTCGTAAGAGGCTACGAGACATTTCGCCAAGACCGCGAAGACAGACACAAGGGAGGAATCATTACCCTTGTCAGAAACTCCATCCCTGCAGTAGAGACAAACAGATCAAGAAGACAAGAACTAGAACACCTGACTGTCAAGCTCTTGCTGCCCAGTGGAGACCTACGGATCACCAACTGCTACAGCCCATCAACCTCATCTCTTACGCTACACAACGTGAAGCTAGAAGCTTGCAGACATCTGGTGGTTGGAGACTTCAACAGCCACTCGCAAAGCTGGGGATATGAGGAAATGGATGCCCGTGGTGAGGAAGTGGAAGATTGGATGATGGAAAATAATCTAGTACTCATCAACCAGGCGGACGACAAACCAACGTACTTCTCCAGAGCCTGGAAAACCACCTCCACACCAGACCTGGCAGTAGCTACTGAGGACATTCACAAGCTCACGTCCAGAGAAGTCAGCACCCAGCTTGGAGGGAGCGACCACCTGCCAGTCATTCTCAACATCTCCAGCTTAGGATGTACTGAGCGCAACATGCAACCAAGTTGGAACTTCAAACGAGCCAACTGGACCCTCTTTGCAGAAAAGGCTGACCACCACACCAAAAACATTTGCTGTGCAAATGACCTGAACAAGAACGTCCAGAATTTCACTGATGCAATTCTTCAGGCAGCAAAGCAGGCAATCCCAAGGGGCAAAAGAAGACATTACCTGCCATACTGGAGTGACACACTGGAACAGCTTCACACTGAAATGGACAATGCCAGAGAAGCTATGGAGCAAACCCCCACTCCAGAGAACCTAGTGAGGCACAACAACGCCAAAGAAGCTTTCAACCAACAGAAGAAAGCTGAACTCCAAAAGAGCTGGAACGAGAAGACCAGCAGCCTCAACATGGAGAAGGACACCAGCAAGCTGTGGAATCTGACAAAAGCCCTGAATGAAGACACCAGAGCGGGACACAGCAAAACCGTCATCGAGGAAAATGGTACACACCACACGGGAAGGAAAGCAGCAAACATCCTGGCAGAATTTTACAAAGAGGAAAGCAAAGCAACAATACCCATTGCCCGAGTGCAGGAAGTCAGCAAGGAAACCAGGGAGAAGCTGAAACACCAGAACCCTACACCGTCCATGATGTCAGCCTTCTCCATGACTGAACTCAATGCAGCCATTAAAAAACTAAAGCCAAAGAAAGCCCCAGGGAAAGATGGTGTTACCAATGACATGATCAGGAGACTTGGAACCACAGCAAAACAGAAGCTCCTTCTGATCATCAACCAGTCATGGAGCTCAGGGAAATTCCCAGACCGATGGAGAGAAGCAGTCATCATCCCCATCAGAAAGAAACAAAAAGACAAAACCAAGAAATCCAGCTACCGACCAATCAGCCTCCTCAGTTGTCTGGGCAAGGTGATGGAAAGAATGGTGAACACAAGACTGCTGAAACACCTGGAAGAAAATCACCTGCTCAGCAACACACAGTCAGCATACAGGAAAAACCACAGTACGGAAGACCAGCTTGTGTACCTCGCCCAACAGATCGAAAACGCCTTTCAGGAGAAGAAAAAGGTACTCGCTGTCTTTGTGGACCTGACCAAAGCCTTCGACAAGGTATGGAAGGAAGGACTTCTCCTGAAGCTGCTAAACAAGAAAGTGGAAGGGAATATGTACCGCTGGATACGCAACTTCCTCCAGTACCGCACAGCAAGAGTTCAGCTTGATGGGAAAATTAGCCACCGAATCACTCTACAACAAGGTGTACCACAAGGAGGAGTCATCTCCCCTACACTCTTTCTCATCTTCATTGATGACATCGCTGAGAAGCTCACCAAGCACATCTCCAGAGCTCTCCACGCCGACGATTTTGCTGCCTGGAGTGCTGCAGAACATTTAACCACAGCCAGCTACAGGATGCAGGAAGCACTGGAACACGTCGGAAGATGGGCCTCTGACTGGGGCGTAGAAATCAATGCCACCAAGACAGTGGCCACAGTCTTCTCGCTGTCGCCACTGCGAGAAACCATCAGCCTGAAAATAAATGGAAGAGAGCTAAAACAAGAAGACAACCCAATGTACCTAGGCATCAAGCTGGACAAGCGGCTTACTTGGAATCCGCACCTCAAGAACATTGAAAACGAAGCAGTCAGGAAGCTCGCCATCATGAAGAAGCTGGCCGGTACATCCTGGGGCGCAAACAGCAGCATCCTGCAGAAGGTGTATGTGGGTACCGTCAGACCAACCCTGGAGTATGGCAGTTCTGCATGGGCCACTGCATCCAAGACCAACACCAGTCGCCTGAACAAAGTGCAGAATGCAGGATTGCGACTGATCACTGGTGGGATGAAGACTACCCCAATCCAAGCCATGGAGAAGCTTACTAGTCTACATTCCCTCGAAGACAGACGCGAGGAGAAGGTTTTCATCCACAGTGAAAAGTTACTGCGTATGCCTACCCACCCCATGCACACCGAGATGCAGAACCCCACCAAAAACAGGCTAAAGAGAACAAGTTTCAACCACCTGTCTAAGAGCCTGCATCGCAGCAATGAAGACCTGCTGCCTGTTTCACCAGCCGAAACGGAGATGCTTCCAAATTTTGAGGAACCAGACAATCACCTGGAAGATGTCGCAATCATCACCGAAGTTCCTGGCATTAAAAGAATGGACCGTCAAGCCCCTCAAGTAATGAAAGCTCTAGCACAGGAGATGATCGCCAACCAATACAACCCCAGTGAGTGGACCCACGTCTTCACAGATGGATCCTCAGAAGGAGCAGTCAAGAATGGAGGAGCAGGGTTCTTCATCAGACACACCAATGGAAGATTGACACACAAGGCCTTCCCTACTGGAAAGATCTCCTCCAACTACAGAGCAGAGGCAATAGCACTGCTCCACGCAGTGAGGATCTTTCTGGAACCGGCCAGCCCATCACAGAAGGTTGTCTTCTTCACAGACTGCCGATCTCTGCTGCAGGGACTTCAGAACACAAGAAATGAACAACATACGCAAGACATCAAGGCTGCCCTCTATGAACTCTCAAAACAGTCTGTCATTACGCTTCAGTGGATTCCGTCTCATTGTGGGATCATGGGCAACGAAAAAGCTGATGCTCTCTCCAAAGCAGGCAGCAAAATGGAGCAGTTCAGCCACCCCGTGACCTACAGGGAGGCCAAGACCATCATCCACAACCAGTTTCAGTCCCAGTGGAAGAGAAGGCTGGGTGCAGAGAGTGGTGCTGACCCGATCCACCAGCTCCAAAGGCACCAGCAGACAATCCTCTTCAGACTGAGGACCGGCCACTGCAGACTGCTGAGCCACCTTAACCGCCTGAAGATCACCTACACTGACCAGTGTCCATGCGGCACTGGACCCCAGACCCCTGAACATGTCCTCCTGCGCTGTCCTACTCACGCAGCTCTACGACACAAAACCTGGCCGGGGGGAGCGGAGTTACAGGCGCAGCTTTGGGGAGCCCGTTCTGACCTGGAGAAGACCGCGGGCTTCATCATGGCGGCCGGGTTACAAGTCTGACGCATCCAGCTTCAATCGAACGCAGAAGAAGAAGAAGAAGCTAACTCTTTTCCTGTATTGCTTCCTGCTTCTCTTCCTATATTGCTAACTCTTTTCCTGTATTGCTTCCTGCTTCTCTTCCTATATTGCTAACTCTTTTCCTGTACTGCTTCCTGCTTCTCTTCCTATATTGCTAACTCTTTTCCTGTACTGCTTCCTGCTTCTTTCTATATTGCTAACTCTTTTCCTGTATTGCTTCCTGCTTCTCTTCCTATATTGCTAACTCTTTTCCTGTATTGCTTCCTGCTTCTCTTCCCATACTGCTAACTTTTTTTCCTGTATTGCTTCCTGCTTCTCTTCCTATATTGCTAACTCTTTTCCTGTATTGCTTCCCGCTTCTCTTCCTATATTGCTAACTCTTTTCCTGTATTGCTTCCTGCTTCTCTTTCTATATTGCTAACTCTTTTCCTGTATTGCTTCCTGCTTCTCTTTCTATATTGCTAACTTTTTCCCTGTAGTGCTCCCTGCTTCTCTTCCTATATTGCTGCCTCTTTTCCTGTATTGCTTCCTGCTTCTCTTCCTATATTGCTAACTTTTCCCCTGTAGTGCTCCCTGCTTCTCTTCCTATATTGCTGCCTCTTTTCCTGTATTGCTTCCTGCTTCTCTTCCTATATTGCTGCCTCTTTTGCTGTATTGCTTCCTGCTTCTCTTCCTATACTGCTAACTCTTTTGCTGTATTGCTTCCTGCTTCTCTTCCTATACTGCTAACTCTTTTCCTGTATTGCTTCCTGCTTCTCTTCCTATATTGCTCACTCTTTTCCTGTATTGCTTCCTGCTTCTCTTCCTATATTGCCAACTCTTTTCCTGTATTGCTTCTGCTTCTCTTCCTATACTGCTAACTCTTTTCCTGTATTGCTTCTGCTTCTCTTCCTATATTGCTAACTCTTTTCCTGTATTGCTTCCTGCTTCTCTTCCTATATTGCTGCCTCTTTTCCTGTATTGCTTCCTGCTTCTCTTCCTATATTGCTAACTCTTTTCCTGTATTGCTTCCTGCTTCTCTTCCTATATTGCTAACTCTTTTCCTGTACTGCTTCCTGCTTCTCTTCCTATACTGCTAACTCTTTTCCTGTACTGCTTCCTGCTTCTCTTCCTATATCGTTAACTCTTTTCCTGTACTGCTTCCTGCTTCTCTTCCTATATTGCTAACTCTTTTCCTGTATTGCTTCCTGCTTCTCTTTTTATATTGCTAACTCTTTTCCTGTTTTGCTTCCTGCTTCTCTTCCCATATTGCAAGCTCTTTTCCTGTATTGATTCCTGCTTCTCGTCTTATACTGCTAACTCTTTTCCTGTATTGCTTCCTGCTTCTCTTCCTATATTGCCACCTCTTTTTCCTGTATTGCTTCCTGCTTCTCTTCCTATATTGCCGCCTCTTTTCCTGTATTGCTTCCTGCTTTTCTTCCTAAATTGCCAACTCTTTTCCTGTATTGCTTCCTGATTCTCTTCCTACATTGCCAACTCTTTTCCTGTATTGCTTCCTGCTTCTCTTCCTAAATTGCTAACTCTTTTCCTATATTGCTTCCTGTTTCTCTTCCTATATTGCCAACTCTTTTCCTGTATTGCTTCCTGCTTCTCTTCCTATACTGCTAACTCTTCCTGTATTGCTTCCTTCTTCTCTTCCTATATTGCCAACTCTTTTCCTGCACTGCTTCCTGCTTCTCTTCCTATACTGCCAACCCTTTTCCTGTATTGCTTCCTGCTTTTCTTCCTATACTGCTAACTCTTTTCCTGTATTGCTTCCTGCTTCTCTTCCTACATTGCCAACTCTTTTCCTGCATTGCTCCCTGTTTCTCTTCCTAAATTGCTAACTCTTTTCCTGTATTGCTTCCTGCTTCTCTTCCTATACTGCCAACTCTTTTCCTGTATTGCTTCCTGCTTCTCTTCCTATATTGCCAACTCTTTTCCTGTATTGCTTCCTGCTTCTCTTCCTATACTGCCAACTCTTTTCCTGTATTGCTTCCTGTTTCTCTTCCTATACTGCTGCCGGCCTCTTTTCCCCTATCACTGCCGCCCTTCTTGTAATGCTTCCTACCTGCACGGCTGCTTACCTTACTCCTCTCCTCCTGGACTGCTGCCTGTCTCTGCTCCGGGATTGTTGTTCACCGGGATTGTTGCTCATTTCTCTTCCTGTATTGCTTCCTACCCCTGTTTTCTGTGTTGCTGCACAACTATCTTCCTTTACAGTAGCCTGCCTCTCTTCCTACTTTGCTGCCTACCTCTCTATCCGAACGCTCGTCTTTCTGCCCGACTCTCCTACATAGCTTCATCCCTCTGTTCCTGTCTCCCCGTTCGCAGTACTGACATCTGCTTATCTTTCTAAGAGTACTGCTGCTTGCCTGTCTCCTCATTCCTGTATTGCTTGCATGTATCTCAAATTCAGACCCAGGGCTCACACTGTCTTCCGCAAAGTACACCGCTTGATGCTGTGGGAAGACGACAGTTAATCCATGTGATGACCGATGATTCTTCTGACTCTTCAGTTCTGTATGCTGTCTGTTGAAACTGTCAGGTGTTGCTTGTAGCTCCTGAACAATCTCACAGTCTTTCTTTGTCTTTTGGAACCCATAGCCGTAAAACGAAAACTTAATGGCCAATGTTTCTCAGACAAATGCACAATTCAGCCTACACTGGTACCCAACATTTTCTTTCGATTCCCTTTTCCCACATCCAAAACATCAAATGAAGATACAGTGAAAAAATGTGACACAGTGTGATAATGGAGGTGTGTCAAAAACAAACAAAATGAAAATAAAACAAAACAAAAAAGACCTGATGCAATCTTCATGAACAGAATACTTGAGAAAATGTGGGGCTGTGAAACCCACCACAATAGTAGGAATGAGATACAATGTATCAACATTTTCTTCTTTACGAAGTACGGGTCTGGAATACCCACAAGGTTGAATAGGGTATGCTTAAAGCAAACCATGTTTTATTTGCTTACTTATTAATGGACAAACAACAACAACAAAAAGAAAACAGCAGCAACAACAACAACAGAAAACGTGCATTCATGACTGTCGACATGTATTTTAATTCTAGGTCATCATGATGAAAATTTCATTCTTTTTGTGAATTTCAATTAAAAAAAAAAAGAGTTTCCTGGCCCTTGAACTCAGTGAAGGACAATGTGCAACAAAACGACCTTTTTTTGTTGAAGCGGAGATGAGTTTAATACAGCATATACCAAATAAGGAAACAAACAAAAATTAAAACTGCATCCATGCATGGGACATACACCTCCACTCTAGTTTCCTCTTCAAAAGCAAATTCACTCTTTTTTTTCTGCAGTCTTCTTATCAGTGATCTGTGAACAGGTTGAGGTATACAATCGCATCAAAGTTCTTTTCTCCTATTTTTCAGCATTTTATCATTTTTCAACCTAAAGAGCTCAAACTTTGACCACTTTGAGATACAGACCCTATCAACACTTGTAAACACTGACTCTGTACACAATCCCCTAAAATTTGATGGCGATATTCTGAACTGTTCTCAAGATATCCTGTGCACAGTTACGCCCCCACATGCATGCACCTCAGGTCCACACACATACACATGTATAGATTGATGACTGAATCTGTAAACCGCCTTTATCCTGCTCACTATGAAATAATACAAAAGCAGGTGGTACTGACCTGGCATTTCTTGATCTCCTCCTTAAAGAAAGAGTCCAGGAGCAAGTTGGTGAGGTCAGACTTTTTGTCAAAGGCCGCCTTGATGTTGCCCAGGAACACACTGCAACCATCAACTAACTACATCAAAATTTTTACTGTATTCCTGATTAACCAACAGCCACAACTTCGTCAACATGTCTGCAGTATTCCCGACAAACCAGCAACTATAAATTCATATAACAAGTTTTGCAGTATTTCCCGTTAATCAAAAAACACAACTTTGTAAGTTTTGCAGCATTGCTGAAGAATCAACAACCATCACTTCACCAACAACTTTTGCAGTATTCCTGATTATTCAACAACTACAACTTCATCAACAAATTTTGCAGTATTCATCATGATTTATCAACAACCACAACTTCATGATTAAGTTTGCAGTATTCCTGATTAATCAATATCCACAACTTCATTAACATTTTGGAATATTACTAATCAATCAACTACTACAACTTCATTAATAACTTAGCAACTTAATCAACAACCACAACTTCATTAACAAGTTTGGAGTATTCCTGATTAATCAACAACCACAATTTCATCAACATATCTGCAATATTCCTGATTAATCGACAATCATAATTTCATCAACATATCTGCTATATGCCTGATTACTCGACAATCACAATTTCATAAACATGTGTGTATTACGCCTGATTGATCAACAATCGCAACTTCATCAACATGTGTGCAGTATTCCTGCCTAGTCAAGAACCGCAACTTCACCAACAAGTCTGCTGGGTTCCTGACTATGCACAGATCTGAATATTTAACACATGATGTATTAAAAAAAAAAAAAAAAAAACACATGATGTATTTCTAAACGCCAAGTAAAGTCGAGTTCTGTGTGAACCAGACTGGACACATGCTCAGTCCCTTAACTGAATAGTCTCACACCACTGCTTCAACACTTCCTCATTCAAGCTCTTCTAGTATCTACTCGGCCTTCTTCAGAGAAAAGACGAAACCTTTTGGCCAGTATTCCACATCGACAAAAACGTTTCAATGCACCACAAGTGCATGAAGATTTGGCCTGATGATCCTTCCTATCCCCACACTCCACTGACCTGCGGATGATGCAGCCTCCTCGCCACATCAAGGCGATGGCCCCCATGTTGAGTTTCCAACCCAGCTCTTTGGCAGTCTCCCTCATCAGCATGAAGCCTTGGGCGTAGGACACGATCTTGGAGGCGTACAGGGCCTGCAGCATTACACACCACACAGACAGTTTAACATTACGCCTGTTCCTGCAAAAAGACCCTCACCATACTACCTTTAAAAATGATTCTAATGGCCAGAAACAGAAAATTCATGGACTCCTTCTTCATTTCCAAGCTACAGACAACAAATTTTGCTTACATCTACATACAGCAACAATCCGCAACACTCTCTCCCACCATTCTCTCTCCCTTTCCCCATCTTCAACCCACACTCTCTTCTCCTGTCCTCTCCCAGCCGTCATGCACGTACACACAGCCTCCACATTGCTTCCGTGACCCAGAACATCTTTCTTCCTGAAAAAGCAAACTTTTTTGTACCTGCAAATTTGACAGAACCCTCTCCCTGTTACTGTAAATCTGACAGAACCCTCTCCCTGTTACTGTAAATCTGACAGACCTGTCTCCCTGTTACTGCAAATCTGGTAGAATTGTCTCCCCGTTACTGTATATTTGACAGAACCCTCTCTCTGTCAATACAAATTTCACAGAACTCTCTCCCTGTCAACACAAGTTTGACAGAACTCTCTCCCTGTCAACAAAAATTTGACAGAACTCTCTCCCTGTCACTACAAATTTGACAGAACTCTCTCCCTGTCAATACAAATTTGACAGAACTCTCTCCCTGTCAATACAAATTTGACAGAACCCTCTCCCTGTTACTGCAAATCTGATGGAACAGTTTCCCTGAAACTATCAATCTGACAGAACCACCCCTCTACAAATACAAATCTGACAAAACTATTTCCCTGCAACTGAAAATCTGCCTGAAATGTCTGCCTGTCACAGCACAGCTGACAGAAGTGACCCACCCTACCTGAAAACCTGACAGGGCTATCTCCATGTAACTGCAAAAATATGACAGAACCGTCTGCCTATCATTGCAGATCTGACAGAATAGCCTATACATTACCTTTCTGATGTCTTCAACAAAAGCTTTCTTGTCACCAGAGAATTTATTCTTGGGTCCTTCGATTTCTTTGCTGGCCGCTACTCTCTCATCTTTCAAAGATGACAGGCAGCGAGCGAACACTGCTTCTCCTGTAAGCATAAAACTCATAGGGATGAACCACTTTTCAACTACTTGAAACCTGCACATCTTTATCTTTTCTATCTTCCTTTTAAAAAAACAACAAAACATTCAATTCTGATTAAAAGAAAAAAAATCAGCAATGTCTCTATAAGAAAGAACTTTTTAACAGGAAAAAAAGTTACTGTATGCATGGTTTGCTAATCAAATCTATACAAATGTCAAGTGCCCATCGAGAGAAGATCTCCCTTCATCTTCAACAGAAAGTTGCATTCTGATCAGAAATGCATACTGCAATTTCTCATACTTTTGCTGTTCATATGTTTTAAAATGCTTAAATGTCCAGAAGAACACCTTAATCCTACCTGGCTTGAATACGACTCCAGACTCAAAGTGTCCAAAGAGTAAGCAGCCTTTGGATTACATGTCAATTCCACTTAGTAAACACAAGTTTCAATTTACGCACCTTTTCTCGAGAAGTGGGGAAGTGGGAGGGTGTCCTTGTGTTTGGACAGGTATTTCATGAAAGTACTTCCAGCAGAAAATTCTTTCCTCACATAGACTTCTCCAAACAAACATCTGAATACTGAAAAGGAGATGGGAGAGCACGTACACCTACAGTAGGGAGGACATGAACCTTTACAGACAAGTCTTAATGCCCTGAGCCTGCCAAGGGCTAATAAAGGCCATTGCCCTAAGATATAAATTGTCTCCCCTTGTAAACCCGAACGTGAATGGATTAACCTCTGCTCTCCCTCTTATATACCAAATCTTATCTCTACAGCAAGAATTCTATATAGTTATAAACATGGGAAAATGAAATTTAGAAAAAGAGGGGTTAGTTACCATGAAGGACACAGACAACAAAGTACAGGACAAAACACAACGCATTTCGACAAATAACATTTAGGACAGTGAAAACGAAGAACGAGAAAACACTTTATCTTCTCATATTCGGCACTTACACACAGTTAAAATACATCAGAATCAACAAAAGAGGCTTGAAAACAACATATCCAGAGATAGGATGCTGTTCAAGCAAAAAAGCACCTCCAAGTGACATGCCACAAATACAAGGTGTTGCGATGATAAATCATAGCCCTCAAAGCATTCGAAAGGCTAGAATACAAAGTTACATTACTACTGAGGCCAGGCATGACCAAGCGCAATGAGAAACAAAGAAAAGAAATTCAGAGTGCACTGAACAACACACACAAGCCCAAGACCAATATGTATTACACAAACTAAATCATGTTCTTCACAGCCCAGCCAACCACGAAGTTATGTACACAGTGAGGTAGCTGAGAATGTTGCTTAAAGAGCAAAGGCATGCCTCCAAAACCCTTGATCAATCAGTCTGTGGGGTGTGAACCTGAAAAACATCACCAGCCCCCAAGAATACAACAGAAAACGGTGAACGGGGAGTTTAACTAAACATGGACACATGCTACCCCCCCTCCCCCCCCCCCAAAGTGGTTTGGAATTTCCAGCCAGCCCTACGTTCAATGTCAGCAACCGCAACTCTCCACCAGACGACGGAACTGGCAGAGAGAGGCCGGACTTCATGAGCCCTTACCTCCGCTTTAGGGGAAAAACTCACATGCACTTAGCCTGACTGAGATACAATCGCCCCATACTGCAAACTTAGAGAAAAATAATGGTACAATGCACTAACCAATGAGAGTCACCGGCACGCCATATTCTAGGGAGGAAATGGCCGTCCATTTCCCTGTACCCTTTTGACCCGCCGCGTCACGGATCTTCTCGACCAGCGGCTTTCCGTCTTCATCTTTGTATCTCATGATGTCTCGGGTGATCTCTATCAAGAACGACTCCAGCTCACTCTTGTTCCAGCTTTCCAACGCCTGGAAGAGGAAAGATGCCATACAGAAGGAAAGGGGAGGAGAATGAGAAAGGCATGAAAGATAAAGAGAACGAGACAGGGAGAAAGTGATGTCAGATACAGAGAAAACAACATCACAGAAATGTCAGATAAGGAGAAAGCAACACAGAAAGAGATGACAGATGAAGAGAAAGCATCTTAGAAGGAAAAAAAAAGCCAAATAAACAGAAAACAACATAGAAATAAATGGCATATAAAGAGAAGGCAGAAAGAAATTCCATATAAAGAGAAAGCAGAAAGAAATACCATAAAAAGAGAAAGCAGAAAGAAATGCCATATAAAGAGAAAGCAACTTAGAAAAAAAAAGCCAGATAAAGAGAAAACGACATAGAAAGAAACGCCATATAAAGAGAAAGCAGAAAGAAATGCCATATAAAGAGAAAGCAGAAAGAAATGCCAAATAAAGAGAAAGCAACTTAGAAAACAATGCCAGATAAAGAGAAAGGAACATAGAAATGCCAGATACAGAGAATGCAACACAGAAAGAGATGACAGATTAAAAGAAAGCAACGAAGAAACAAGTGACAGATCAATGAAGTCACAAAGGGATGGGGGAGAAGAAGAGAAAGGTGAGCACGGGTGGAAGGGGAAGGTTGGCTGGAGAGGAAGGAGGGAGGGGTGAGGGGAGGGGAAAGGGGAAGAGATAAAGATGACAGATAAAGGGAAACCAACAGAGGGGAGGAGACAGAAAGGAGAGAGGGAGTGGGAAGATGACAGACAGAGAGAGAAAGGGGGAGGGGGGAAGGAAGGCAACTAAAAGAGAAAACAATAGACAGAGAGAAAGCGAGAGACAGAGCGAGAGATAGAGAGAGAGAGATACAGAGAAACCAACAGAGAGATGACAGACAAGAAGGTGAACCTGAGACCGAGAGTGAGCAAGATGAATGATAGAGACATTGAGAAAGCAACAGAAAAAAGAGGTGAAAATACACAGAACGCAATAGAGAGAGAGAGGATGAGTGAGAGAGAGAGAGAGAGAGAGAGAGGGGAGAGAGAGAGGGAGAGACAGAGAGAGAGAGAGGACATGCACAATAAGAGGCAAAGATATAATGACAAAGATGTAAAAAGCAACGGAAAAAGGGAGATGGCAAATACACAGAGAGTGGCAGGGAAAGTGTGAAGACAAATACACAGAACAAGACAGACACAGAGAGAGAGAATGATAATGGAAAAAGAGAAAGCAACAGACAGACAAGAGATGATAAATACAGAAAAAGTGACACAGAGAGACAGAGTAAGAGAGAGAGAAAAAGACAGACAGACAGCGACAGTGAGAGACAGAGGTAGAGAGGTAGACAGAGAGAGAAGAAAAGAGAAAGATAAAGCAACCGAGAGTGACAACACAAGAAGAGAAAAAGAGACAGACAACACTCAGCAACGAAAAGACGTGAAAGAAACGAGAGAAACCCTAGGAGCAAGGCACAGCAAACAAGCAGGGAGATCACCCACGTCAGCCATTTCTTCATGAGACATTCCCAGGGCGTCCTTCATTAGGCTGTAGGCCTCGCAGATCAGCTGCATGTCACCGTACTCGATGCCGTTGTGCACCATCTTCACAAAGTGACCCGCCCCTTCCGGACCCACCTGCCAATCATGCACAGACACAGGTCACCAACGGCAGTGGTGGATCTGTGAACTTTTCAATATTCAATAAAAAAAAATTTAAAAAAAGGAGAAAATCATCAAGTCACATCAATTCATATTAGAATATGTTTCTCTACAAGATCATTTGTGGATTTCATAACAAAAGAAGTGCGCAAGCTGAAGGCTCCCTATCTGAATACTTGTGGCTGAGATTCACCAGAATAACCGCAAGGGAATTGATTTTCTTAACCTGGCAGCATTCATTTTGAAAATATAATCTAGAAAAACAGAACGAGGCTAGCACATTCACTGGATCACCCATTCACCATTACCAGTACACTACCTGCCAGTACCTACTCATTAGGACTCTACATTTTGCTCCTGTATGGGTTATTTTCAAAGTCATGATCATACAGAAACAGCATTTAGTGTGTCTGCCAAAGTGAAAATGGCTGCCATTCAAAGGTGCTTCCATTTAAATCAAAAGTTTTCCATTTTTCTTCTCTCAGGGTGACAATGAATAATGGTGACAGAAGACTATCCATTAATCTAACGGCTGACACATTACTGAATTGATAACGACTGTGCATTAAGTATTTTTGATGGTCTGGGTATGTTTGCAATCACTATAAAATTCAGTGACTGCGCTTGACAAGACCAAGAACTGGGAAGCTGGCCTCAGTGTTACAGACTGAGAGTTTTGGAAACCAAGTGAATGGCAAGGAGGGTCATTTACAAACATCTACAGCTTACTCGTGCAGATACATGGTAAGCAAATTAAATCAATTACTTGATTTTTACGCAAAATTTGGTGCAATTTGGACCTGTAGGATTTCTGTTGGTAAATCTTCAACAACAAAAAAGTCCCAGTTTCATATTTTATACATAAGCTTGTCCAATGCACTAGGAAAATTAACTTGGGAGTTATATACATGCACATGTTACATAAAAATGAAGATGATGATTAAACAATTAAATATGAACACTTAAGTAAATATCATGAGGTACATTTCATATTTGGGGGGTAAAGTAAATGTTCCATGGGGAGGGGGGGGGGGTGTTGTTTGCTTTGTTGTTGTTGTTGATTTTGTAAAGAGGTACACAAGATACACCACAGGCGTAGGGCACCACTGATGGAGACACTCACCCAGTCACAGCAAGGATCAGAACCAGCTTTGGCCGCTATGGACTGGAAGATGTTCTTGATAGCAGGCCTGCAACCATCACCGACATTTGATTACTGCCCCAAAACGACAGGAATTCTCACCTGTTTCCTAACGAAAAGTTTGTGACATGGCACTTTCAAGGAAGGGATCATTCAGAAGGCAGTCTCCAAAATATGTCTAGCTACAGAAAGATACTACACACTGAAGTCCTGATACGCAGAAGAGACATCGGCATGAAGATCCCTAGTTCATCCTGTAACTGCAGTAGCGTTACTAATTTTGTAAAACAATATTAAGTCAAAGTATTCTGAATTTTCGCTGCTCAACCAATTTCCAATTATAGACCTATGACAGTTAAAATAATCTAAAGGAAAAGAAAAAAAAGCCTTTTCAGAAAGAGGATTCACTAGCAACAGAGAGAGACAGGCCCAAACACACAGAAGCAGGGGAAAGGAGTGGTGGATATATGGGGGAGGGGGGAGGAGGTGACAGGAGGAGTTAAAAAAAAGAAAGACAAAGAAACAGCATCCACCAAGACCCTGTTAAGCCCCCACCCCCCTTCCCTCCCCCCATCAAAGTCTTATTTTCCCTGACTGCCCTTGCCACCATCATAACTAAGGAAACATAAAAGGCGATGGATGGAAGAGCCTCACCAAGCCTCGTCGGCGCCACCAGGCATGAGGGAAGGACCGTAGCGGGCACCATCCTCACCGCCCGACACACCGCTCCCGACGAACAGCAAACCCTTCTCCTTCAGGTACTTGCACCGTCGCTGAAATGATGAGAAGCGCAGGGAAGTTATAGAATTTTTCTTCTCCAACGTGTCTCTAGGGACCTGTCGGTCTATTCTCCTGGAAGTTATAGAATTTTTCTTCTCCAACGTGTCTCTAGGGACCTGTCGGTCTATTCTCCTGGAAGTTATAGAATTTTTCTTCTCCAACGTGGCTCCAGGGACCTGTCGGTCTATTCTCCTGGAAGTTATAGAATTTTTCTTCTCAAACGTATCTCCAGGGACCTGTCGGTCTACTCTCCTGGAAGTTATAGAATTTTTCTTCTCCAACGCATCTCCAGGGACCTGTCGGTCTATTCTCCTGGAAGTTATAGAATTTTTCTTCTCCAACATATCTCCATGGACCTGTCGGTCTATTCCCCTGGAAGTCACAGAATTTTTCTTCCCCAATGTATCTCCAGGGACTTGTCGGTCTGTTCTCCTGTTTTCATGACGCCCTTAGGTAGGCCAGAGTATAAACAATTTCAGTGTAAAAAATAATGTTCGAAAAAAGGCTATGTTTTTGACAATTGTTTTCATCAAAATTGGGAACAGACTTCCCCCTTCTCCTCTGCTATTCCCATCCACCCTCCCAGCCCCCATCCTGTTCTAAGTTTTAAGTATACAAGGCAGCATCCACATGCACGCACACAATACAAACATCTTCACATTGGGTATGTAGAACAAGGAAGAGGGAATGAATGAACAATTTCAAAGATTTGAAAGAAAAAAAAGAGTGACACATGCACGTAGTATAGAACAGAAAGAGAGTAAGAGAGAAAAGCATATAAACTAAGAAAAACACTGAAACTGAGAGTGACAAATAGCTGTGTCCTTGTGGCATATCAAGGAATGAGAGAAACAGAAAAAAAAAAAAGAGAAAGGAAGAGTGATACATAACTGTGTAATGCAGCGTAACGAAGAGACACAGAGGAACAAAAAAGAAAGAAAGAATGATACCTAACTGCATGTATTTGTAGCATATCAAAGACAGAGAAAAACAAAGAATGAAAAATACACACACTCTCTCTCTCTTCCTTCCTGTCCCCTTCTCTCCACACCAAAGCATACATACTTATCCATCTTACAGACATAACCACATACGCACACATCACGCTAAACACAATGAACTTGGGAACTGTGCAAACTTACGTTGGAGTCCCTGTACTCTGAATTTCCTCCATCGATGATGATGTCACCTTTCTCCAAAAGAGGAACCTGAAAATGTCAAACTGTTTGAGAGACTACAGGAAAAATGTCACCGATTATTTGGTTTTCATGCACGTATGAATGCATGCACACATGTGCGTGCGCACACACACGTGCGTGCGCACACACATGCTCACACACATACACACACACACACACACACACACACACACACACACACACACACACACACACAGAATGGGTAGTTATTCACTGGACACGAGAAACAGATATATGACTTGACATTAACAAAAATATCAAGACAGTTTACCCTTTTTCTGTAACAAAGATGGGCCTCTTTCACTTCCAATCAGATCTCTATGCTGTTCAGGGGTTACTGTATGGCATGATCCACTCTGAATCTCAGTAGAAAGTCTATCACAGAATATATACAGATTACACCCATGTATTTGTCAGGTTATGTTGGAAACAGCAGCAAACATTTCTTTTTCTTTTTTTTCTTTTTGCTGTCCCAACCTCTGTGCCACCTCAGTGTCAGTGCACCCACACCGCTCATTCCGACACCCTGTCCACAGCCACAGCCCGGTCGGCCCCGCCGCAGCCCCGGCACCAACAATCCACAGGGAGCAGTCAATGTCAAATTGTCAAGAGGCAACCCACCGGAGGAGACACTGCACTGCTGCCAAGTCACTTCTGTGGTGTTCAGTGGCGCCTGTTCTGATCCAACATACACAGGACACTACCTACTAAGC
This sequence comes from Conus canariensis, assembly GCA_033310375.1. Classification (NCBI taxonomy): domain Eukaryota; kingdom Metazoa; phylum Mollusca; class Gastropoda; order Neogastropoda; family Conidae; genus Conus; species Conus canariensis. The sequence goes on from CM065731.1 coordinate 51,587,867, forward strand.
CCCCTACTGATGACAATAATTGTTTAGTCGCGGAGCTGGCGTGAGTGAGCTCTCCCTCCAGAGGGCGCCACCACGTCCGTCCAACGACAGCCCCCATGGACTTACCGATACTGGTGACCCTGACAGAACCAAACCAGGGCCACAGACGTGCATAGGACATAAACTGAGATCACCATGAGAGCAGGGCATGAAGGGCCACAGAATCTGAGATTTAAAAAAAAAATTTTTTACGCTGATTGATGAGAATAAGAATGATAAAGATGATGCTACGGATTTCCATTTCAGTCTGAGACTACACGACAGGGCTGTACTCTACACTTCCTTTCATAATATATCCAAGCGTCAACCAGGCCCGAGAGTGTTGGTCATGAAATTTGAGCAACACTCTCAGAGACACATCCATTAAGTGGATGAAACTTGACTGTGTGGTCCCAGTCTTCCCAACTGAGTCCGCAGCAAACTCAACTCTGGGTAGGAGCCAGTCAGGGCAGAAAAATCCCACATGACTGTGATGGGAATCGAACCCGCGACCTCCCATCCGGGAGTCCGTGACACTAACCACTTCACCACAGCGGCTGGTTCTTTTGCTTTCTTCATTTACATTGTTTTTGTTTCTGCTTGGAATGCGATCACAAAAATCAACAATGCAGGAACTACAGGCTCTACTGTTTGGGTTAGCTTGTCTGTGGGGCAAGAATTACAAGAAAACTGTGACAGTTTCCTTGATGAAACTATTGTTGGAGGCGAGTGATATGCCAGCAAGACACAGGCAGGCCAAAGTGGCATCAATGTTGATGGAAGCAAGTCAGGTGTCTGGATTGAAAGGGGTGGTCATACACTTAGGAGGAGTACGAGTGGACTGAGGTATAAATGCACAACAAATGCGAGTAACAGTTGACACAAGTTATGGTAATATTGTGGTTCTCATGAATGCACTCACTTGAAATAACCTATTTTGTATGACTTGAGTATGGTCCATTTTAACAAGAACATTAATGAGTATATGAATTCAGATTGTTTTTAATGAGTGTTAAGTTCCAATAGGCCCATTCCTGGGGGTGTGCTAATATTCAAAGTGCTTTCACTGCATTTGTGAATGCATCTTCTTGATGCGTGTTATTCTCTGGTATGGACTAACTTTACTACTTAGTATATATGTAAGCATTAATGAGTACATGAGTTCAAATTGTGTTTAAGTATGTTAAATTCCTATACACGAATTCCCAGTTATGTGCTAAGATTTGAAGAGTTTCTGCTGTATTTTCATCTAACAAAAAACAAATAGTGCATATCTGACATAGCACATGTTTACAACTTTTCTTAATAAAAAAAAAAATGTTCTAATACCATTTTGCCTTTAGCATGAACAAAATTAATAGAATGATGAATTAGCTAATCATCCATTTTTACACAAACATTTATGAATATGTCTGCTCTACTTAGTTTTCAATTTTTTTTGTTTGTTTGTTTGTTTGGGGGGGTGGGGGGGTGGAGGGCACACCCTATAACCTTATGTCCAAAACCTGAAAACAGTTTTGAGATCTAAAGCGTTAACGCCTAAAACATTCATTCAACATGATACAGGAAAGAGGATATGGCAATCATTCCTGTGATGATACTAATGTGAAGGGTGAACTGCACACATATTGATTAATTCAAGCATTCTCACAGCTGTGCCCAGCTCAAAATACAGTGATAAGCAGGACAATGTAGCAAAGATATTGTTGGAGTTTTATGGGGGTATAGATGTTGGAGTGTGTGCCTAAACCTATTCATGCATTTTGTGTGTGTGGGGGTGTGGGGTTTGTGGTGGTGGTGGTGGTGGTGCGTGCGTGCGTGTGTGCGTGCGTGCGTGCGTGCGTGCGCGTGTGTGTGTGTGTGAAGTAAAACAAACAAACAAACAAAGTGCACTTAGATGAATCCTTCAAAAAAAAAAAACTTTGCTGAAGAAATCTGCTTGTCAGGACAGACAAAATGACAAGTTGGTTTAAATAACTTTATTTCAGAAACAAATAAACAGAATACCTTCATAATTGACAGGACGAATGAGCAACAACAAGCCCTAGGCTTATACTGTGCTCAAATTGACAAGTTAATTTGTCAAAAATAAGTAGCACTGAATACAAAGTCAGTTCTTAAGTCCACAACATTAACTGCTTTCATCACCAGGTCATGAAAAACTTTTTACATTCGACAAGTTCTTGGTTACCTGTATACCATCTAAAATGTTCAAAGCTGAGGTACATATACACTTTACAGCCTTCAGGAGATACACTACCGTATAAAGTAAAAAGTATAGGGAAACACTGACAACATGAACAAATGTCAATACCAATGACGGTAAGCAGCACCACCACAAACCAACTCGGGGAGAGAGGTCAAGGACGTACCAGCTTGTCGATGAAGTCATCCACGGGCTGACCGGCCTTCACCAGCATCATGACCCGGCGGGGCTTCTTCAGCTTGCTGACCATTTCCTCCAGGGACTTGGCTCCCAGCACCTTCGTGCCTTTCGCTTCCTTGTTCAGAAACTCGTCCACTCTTGACGTCGTTCTGTTGTAGGCCACCACCTGATGAATGGCGTTGTCATTAATGCATGTACACTTCAGTTCAGTTCAGTGTTTTTTTTAAGGTCTATCCATCATCAATGGTATCAGACCAAACATATGTACGTTTGTATGGATTGTGCTCAATATGCGTTTCAATGTCGCGCACACTTGCACAAAAGTGCAGAAAAACTGCTACCACCCGATGAACAATGTGTAATCAACGTACATTTTTGTGTGGAATATGCTCAATGTGTGTTTCAATGCCGCACATACTTGCACAAAAATGCAGACAAACTCAAACCACTACCACCTAATGAACAGCATGTCATTAACGTGTGTAACATTTTGCATAGATTATGCTGAATATGTGTTTCAATGTCGTGCATACTGGTGCAAAAATGCAGACAAACTGCTACCATCTGATGAACAGTGTGTCATTAATGTATGTACATTTTGCATGGATTATGCTCAATGTGTGTTTTAATATCGCGCATACTTGCACAAAAAAGCAGACGAATTCAATGCTAATATCTAGAACCCATTGTTTATGATCTATTTTCTACCATCTATGTGTTTTTATCGATCAAAACAGGTGACTGAGATTTTCCTTCACTCTCCTGTATCTATAGGCCTGACAGCTAAAAAGTGTGATATCTAACCATGACTCATGAATGAATTCTAAGTACTGCCAATGGTCAAGAGGAAGAAATTCTCCTCTTCTACAATTTCTGTCTGCAATAATTCTGTCAACTTTCCCCTCTTGTAATCTTTTCACTAATTTCTGCCAAAGAAAATGGAAAAAAAAAGAACAAAACAAAACAGCTATATTCAAATTCAAAGCTTTGTAGAATGAGCAAGATTGTAACTACCTAAACAGAATGTATCCGTCTTTTCAAGTTCTGAGGAAGTGCTTCTGCAAGTTTCTTCATTTTCTGTCATTGACAACAGATGGCTGAAAATAATAAAAGCTCAAGCTGACAACATATTTACAACAAAGTATTAGATGGAGCTGACGACTCATGATATTTTTTACAACAAACTGTAAGATGGAATTGACGACTGATTATATTTTTTACAACAAATTGTAAGATGGAGTTGATGACTGATCATATTTTTTTACAACAAGCTGTAAGATGGAGCTGACAACTGATGATAATTTTTTTTACAACAAACTGTAAGACGGTGTTGAAAACTGATGATATTTTTTACAACAAACTGCGAAAGTTTTATTTTCAGTTCTTGTTTACTAGCTCGTCCCACAACAAAGGACTTTTTCAGTGTAGTCACCACACAGTGAGAAAACAAAGTCCTGCTGTGATAGACAAACAAGCGACAAAGATAGCAGCCTACACAAAGATCTACAATCTATACTCTCTCTCTCTCTCTATATATATATACTGAGAGAGAGAGAGAGAGAGAGAGAGAGAGAGAGAGAGAGAGAGAGAGAGAGAGAAAGAGAGAATGGAATGGTGCTCAGTTACTTATCCTTGGAATTTATTAGTTTACTATACACACACACACACACACACACACACACACACACACACACACACACACACACACACACAAGGTGCCAGAAGCTTCCAGAATTTGTCTCTTGAAAGTTTTGTGATTGGTTGTAAGTCATGATGGTTTTCAGTCTTTCACGAAAGTTCCATGCATTTTGATTGGTAGTGCTACATCATAATTCTTCAACATTCTTCAATACTACTTGGTTTGTGATGGGCTGTCTTGCTTGTGTTTCCTTAACTTTCAATTTCATGCCTATAAATAACAGTGGGAATGAGAGAGAGCGAGAGAGAGAGAGAGTGAGAGAGAGAGAGAGAGAGAGAGAGAGAGAGAGAGAGAGAGAGAGAATCGAAATTGAATGTGAAAGTATTTGAGAAGGACATGTTCTTTGTTTTGGGACTGTTGCAATGGTCACTGAGAACTGATTTGTGAATGTTCTGTAATTTAGACTCTGAACTTTGAACTTGTTACCAGATTTCTCTGTCCGAATCGATTGAACGAGAGATCAGAACTAACTCCTGTTTACCTTCACTCACTAAAGTACCATACCACAAGGAGTCTGGTTCTTGGTTGTAACAACTGGTCTTTCAGAGCTCCCCCTTAACCTCTATCAATTCCTCCAGAGCAAGTAATACACCTCTCCGTGTCAGAGATTCTGAACACTAAAAAAAAAAAAAAAAAAAAAAAGGAATTGGTCCCTCCCCAGCAGATTATACTCTCACATCCTGCTGCGTGGAGATAGCCTTACCTTACCTGTTGTGACTGGGAACAGGGGGTAGAAATACCCTTTGAAAAAAAATACAAGGACTTACTGTGAAGCCATGGTCGTTCATGTTAAGAATGAGATTCTGCCCCATCACCGCCAGACCAATCAGTGCGATGTCACCCCTGGTGAAAAAAAAGTTTCTTTTTTGCAACAAGATATAAACACACACACACACACACACACACACACACACACACACACACACACAGAGTGTAGTGTGTACGTGTGTGTAAGTCCATTTAATGAATGTGAAATTGCATACTATTCAATTTTGAGTGTAAACGTGTGTAATTGGTATGTTTCTTAATCTAATACCATGAATGATTACATCCCATTAAAAAAATCTGGAAAACTATATCAAATTCTTGGCAAACTGATGTTCACACAATGAGTGGTCCAGCGCACAGTCCAGATAATGGGGCCAATACATGTGCATGTGTGCGTGCATGCATGCTTGTGTGTGTGTGTGTGAGTTCAAGTTGTGTATGTGCACTTGTATGTGCACATGAGTATGTAAGAGCAGGTAAATATGAGAAACGAACAGAGACAGAGCATGAATACAAATACTTTTTTCAGTGTCAGCCAGAGCCCAAAACTGAAGGAGGTAAAGGAATCAAAAGTATGACAAGAATTACTTTGAAAGTAAATATGAAATGAGGCAGGGAACAGTAACAAATAAGTAGGGTAACTCTTGCTCCCACAAGAAAACAAATATACGCCTTTAACTCCAAAGGAATGTTACTTACGCACTGAATCGCCTATCAGATATGACAGCACAGAGCACGCAGAACAATCAAGGAAACATCCCCGCCAAAAAAATCATGTTCCAAGCTTGCCCCAAATACCCTGTACCAAACACATCTACACAGCAACAAGAACTAGAAAAATGAACAAATATAAATCAACTTTTATTCAAGACTGGCACAGCCTTTTAAAACTTGAACATAGACAAGTACAAGGACGAACAGAAACAAATACAAATAACCTCTATTTAATTGAAACGAAAGTAAATACGAAATGAGGCAGGGAACAGTAAACAATAAACAAGTAAGTAGGGTAACTCCTGCTCCCACAAGAAAACAAATACGTGCCCTTAACTGCAAAGGAATGCTGCTTACAACACCGAATTGCCTAGCAGATATGACAGCACAGAGTACACAGAACAAACAAGGAAACATCCCCGCCAAACAATCAAGTTCCAAACTTGCCCATGTACCCTGAACCGAACACATCTATACAGCAAAAAGAACAGGAGAAATTAACAAATACAAATCAACTTTTATTCAAGACTGGCACAGCCTTTTAAAACTTGAATATAGTCAGACAAGTACAAGGACGAACACAAACAAATTCAAATAAAATACTTCGAACGGACGGCGAGCCAGACAACACTGAAGATGCGGCAGATAGCACAAATTTCTGTTGGTTCGCGTCTCGCGAGGCTGTTTTGACTGCAGCAGTGTGTCACTTGCTTTGCGGTCCGGCTCACACTACATATTTAGAGGCGCTGTGTGTGAGACAGTGTGCCCTGAGAATGCAGAGAGTGCGCTCTGAGTGCTCAGTGTGCTCAGTGAGAGGGAGTGCTCCCAGGGCAGTGTTCCTGGTTTGAGCTCCTTGTTATGGAAGGGAAATAAATGGGAGCAAACCGCCATGTCATCCTCTGCGTCATCTTGACTGGTTGCTGTCTCTTGGTTCCTGACTGAGCCTACTATCATCTGCCTGTCTCCACCTGCACACCCCTTACCACTCCACACCATCACACCTTTAATTCCATTTTTCAGCAAAACAAGCCAAAACAACTTCCTGGAAATAGAGTCAAAAGCTTTTTCGAAGTTGACTAATGTGACATATAATTTTTGATTATTTACAAACTGCTTTTGAAGTGCCGCTAGCAGAGTTAATATATGACTAATGGTAGATTAGCCTGTGTTGAAGCCAGCCTGGTGGTCACTGGTTAACTCATGCAAATGTAATCCATTCCTGTAATCTGTTATTAATAATAAAACCATACAGTTTACTGCCTACATTACACAAAGAAATACCCCTAAAATTATTCATATTATTTGTTTCGCCTTTCTTAAACAGTGGTAGAATGAAAGATTCCTTCCAGTTTTCTGGATAAATACCAGAGTCAAACAAATGATTAAATAGCTTTACTGAAAAAATTTAACAAAACCCTCACCAGGTTTTTTTAAAAAGAACTATGCAATAAGTCCATCAGGACCAGCTAATTTGCCGCTTTTAAGTATTTTCATGGTTTGTCACACCTCCTTTTATTATTTAGGTCAATCAAAAATATATTCACCATCATCGTCTTCATCTTCTCCTTCCCCTGTAACTATACCTTCATCAACAATTTCTAATACGTTCTGGAAGTGTTGAAATCATTCATCGGCCAAGATTTCATTTTGAGGTTGAAATTTCCTTTTCATCAGCATGTGCATACCTTCATCAACAATTTCTAATACGTTCTGGAAGTGTTGAAATCATTCATCGCCCAAGATTTCATTTTGAGGTTGAAATTTCCTTTTCATCAGCATGTGCATGTTATTCCAGAACATTTGCTGACAAGCAGCTGAGTTTAGAAGTTCACTACATTTTTTTTATTTTATTTTTTTTTTTATTATTCTACATTTTTTTCTTTTTCTTTTCACATAAATTTTCATAGTCACGTCTTGCCATGCAGAATGATGTTGTCATTTGTATCCAATGTTTTCTTCTAAGTCTTCCATAATTTGCGAGTATTACATTTCTTCAGTTTACTTTCACTGTCAAACCAGTCTCTGTTTATGTTTCTACTTGCAGGTATCTTTTTCACTGCGTAGGCCTGTTCTTTACCACTATCATTAAATCTACTTAAAGCTTCATTGACATTTATTGCGATAAGATCTTCTTCTTCTTCTTCTTCTTCTTCTTTCTTAGCTGTCCACCTTCATCCAGTTGAAGATTCTGACACTGCAGCAGCAAATGATTCTCAACCTCTTGTGAATTCATGGAATCAAAGAAGTGTTCCTTATTTTCTTGTTTCAAACAATATTTTAACAATGCAATCATTTGAATCTACCTTGAATTAGTTCCTGTCACATTTTAAGTCATTTTGTTTTCAATGCAGTGTACAAGGGACAAATGATTAGATTCAATTCTTTCATCAATATACAGGGCGAATTTTTCTCCAATCATTTCAAAATGATTTACGGATGCCAAATAACAATCTATGACACTGCTTCCTTGATCAGAAACATATGTGAAACGTTGCCACAGCATAGCACATTGAGAATGTACATGCTTAATTCAGAACATAAATTCAACCATTTTTTTTTTTTTTTTACCATATATGTAGTTAGTATTTTGTCCTGAGAACATCTTTCATCCTCAGAATCTTTTTCAACATTCAAATGCAACCCATTTTCAGTCATAATTTCAGGGAAGATATCTGACGTTCTAGCATTCAGATCTCCACATAACAATACATCAACATCACCTGACAATAACAACTTATCTATAACACTCTCTTCTAGCATACCCATTCTGTTACTAAATTCACTTACACAGTAATATGGGGCACATTCTGGATGAACATAAACGCATACTAACATCACATCCTACTATAAACCAAAAAAATCTTTGTTGAACATGAGAAACAAACAGTAATCATTATCACATTATATAACACAGGTTGCCAGAGATTTTTGTGACAAGACATATTATGCCCCCCCTGAACATTTCCTAAGCTGTGCAAGTTTAACCACAGGTTCTACAAACAACTTCTGATCATTGAAAAGATTCACATCAAATTTCTGTACGAAGGTTTCAATCATACAAACAAAATCAAATAAAAAAACAAATCATACAAAATCAGCATCATCCAACTTTGGAAATAAACCACAGATGTTCCAATGAAGAAATGAGAATTAGTAGCTGTATCAAAAACTTCATCCTGATAGGGGAGATCATTTTTCAACCCGCTTATCTCCCTGTAACCCTACACTCTTTCCAGTTTGTTTCTGCTGTCCTTTATACCTTCACTAAACTCCCTTCAAAAACTTCATTCCGATAGGAGAGATCATTTTTCAACCCGCTTATCTCCCTGTAACCCTCCACTCTTTCCAGTTCACTTTAGCTGTCATTTATAGTTGTACCTTCACTAAACTCCCTTCCTCCAATAACATGATACCATAACCATCTGTCCCTTCTATCTTGATTTCCCTCCCCCTGTACACCGTCACCTGTCACAGATTTCACCTCATTATCACCTTTATCTTTTCCATACTGATCAACTCTAGTCACAATTGTCCTCCCCACTGTCGCCCTCTCCCTCCCCAATTCCGCACATCATGTCACTGATGGTTCATCACTTGCCACAATGTCTATCCGTTCTCATTCTCTCCCTTCCCACTGCTACCTGCTGCATACATCCCCCAACATCACTCTTGCAATATGCAACATCAACAGTCAATTTAGCATTTTGTACAGTAAAATTAACGAAATTGTCATGGTCTTCAAGATGTGTACTTTCATGAATGAAAACTGTATTGTCTACATTCACCATGCTAGAACAACTTAATTTACAAACATGGCTATTAGAATCTGCATGTACATCACACAAATGACACACAGAGGACACACATTCCGCCATATTGATGGGTTCTGCCTGACATCAATTCACACACTTGTTTACCCCATCTGCACCTGAATCAGAAGTGTGCATATTTCTATCACACAGTGATAGTTTACAGTTTTGTTCCTTTCCTGTTACAACGGGTAAATTAAAGACACTGGGCTGGCCAAACCTCTGCTTCCACTGCACAAAGTTATTGTGACTGTCCAGACCAAATTCAACACCTTCAATGACTATGGTCATATACCATAGAAACATTTTTGTTTTGGCTCACAGTATGTTCCAGATGTGGGACAAGTTTTCTCCTAATTTCCTTCACTCGCAGAGAAATGCTCTCCAATAAAGATCTGACAGCCCTTTAACTTCTGTCTAGCTCTCAGAATTTTGTCTTTATCTTTAAGATTAAAGAAGGTGCACCTAGCCACCATGGGGGTCTGGTTTCGAGCTAAAAGGCACATGCCATCAAACTGGACATCAGCAGTAAGCTCTAATTTATCAGTGATCAAGTCTTCTATCTGCTCTAACAGTCTTGCTATGACTCATTCTGAAGATGTGGCACTCAAGGAATTATGTTGTTTCATCTTGAGCGTTTCTC
>CM065731.1:51602903-51607903 GCA_033310375.1 Conus canariensis
TGGAAAGACAAACTGATAGGAGAGACGGATATGAAAGATATTCCAGTTCAAAAGCTCCCCCATCCCCACCCCACCCCTCCGGAAAAAAGGCATTGTTTATTGAAGCCTGTCATTGGAACCATATGCATTCCTTACTGCATCCAGGGCCACACCAGCCATTTTTAGCATACAGGTCAGACAGAATGTGTCCACATGTACCCAAGTCACCCCTTTTTCTCTAAAAACAGGATACAGGATGTACTATGACGTGAACACTCCCCTGACCACAACCCACTTGGTCAGCCTTTAATTTGCATCCTGCTTCCTGTTTCAACTTTCTCTCACTCAACCAGAAGACAACAGCAGGATAACAACTGAACCAAATCAGAATGATCCCATCCCTCTATGGCACGCTATAAAAAGTTATAACAATAACATACATTCTAATGTTAAACACGGTTTCTGGTCTTTTTTCATCTAAGTCAAACAGTGATCAACAGACACTGAAGAACCTCTGAACATATATGCTTGCTGTGTCAAATGAATGAAATAAATTCAACAGTCTTGTTGCAGAACACTATGAATCCACCTGACAAATTTCAGAACAGCTGACTTTTCTTCAGACAACACCAGTGAATAGAAGAAATTTAATGACATACATTGGGAAAACACATACAGAAAGAGAGAAAAAGACAGAGAGATCGCAAGTAAGAGATGAGACACAGTGAAAGAAAGAGAAGAAAATGAACAAAAAACATGGGAGAGACACGCAGACTGGCAGACTGACTGGCAGACTGACATGTAGTTACCCAAGCAGAAAGGAGAGCAAGGTGTGGTGTGTGTGTGTGTGTGTGTGTGTGTGTGTGTGTGTGCATGTGTGTATTGTGTGTGTGTGTGTGTGTGTGTGTGTGTGGTGTGTGTGTGCACGCATGTGCGCTTGCATACCTGCATCAGTGCATGCCTGTGTGTGTATGTGTTTTCACACATTTTCTACAGTACTAGAATAAGCCAATTAGTCATCAAGCAATGAGTGCAGCAAATATCATAGGCAGCTTTTTAAATTTGGAAGCAACTGGCAATCCTGGAATTTAGGAACTCCCTACTCAAGAGTAATGTCTTAAAATATAATGCTTACTTCAGTCACATAATACACATGACAAAGATAACATAAACTTATAAAGTGGATATTTCTAGAGCAGCTCTCACATTTTCTTCTAAATTTTCACCCAGATCTTTGATGGAAAGAAAGCAATAATTTGATTGATCTTCAAAATCAAGAAGGTCCAGCGTAGACTAGTCAGGTATGTCTAGAATAGACACAGAAACACCTCAAACATTGTGATATGCTTGAACAGCCGCAGTGGTCCTCACTTGAGGAACAATAGGGTTCCTCCATTTTCTTCTAAATTTTCAACCAGATCTTTGATGGAAAGAAAGCAATAATTTGATTGATCCTCAAAATCAAGAAGGTCCAGCGTAGACTAGTCAGGTATGTCTAGAATAGACACAGAAACACCTCAAACATTGTGATATGCTTGAACAGCCGCAGTGGTCCTCACTTGAGGAACAATAGGGTTCCTCCAGGCCAGATTCATCATTCTGTACAAAATCCGTTCCGGACTGCCATGTCTCAGGAGAGAACAAGAGACCCCTGCCCACCACTGGCAGAAGAAGCAACTAAATCAACAGTATTACTGCATCTCATGGATAACCACAAAAACTCTGTCTCTCCCAGAACCATCTGAGACTGGAACTTTCTGAACCCAGCAACTGCTACAACCCACTCTCCCAGTACTTTAAGCTTGAGAGTGCTGAGACAAAACTAACTTCATCTGAATTTTCTTTACAAAATCATTCCACCAATATGTAAAAACAAATTCACACAGTTTTATTACAAAATTTATTGTTTCTCAACACATTTAAGATTTATCATGCTTTGACACTTTATTTTTCCTGTTTGACTCTATCAACAGCTGACTGTTTCGGTCAAAAGACTTCAAACTCTGTTTTAAATAAATATTTTATGTTCAGCTATGTTTGGCAACTGTTATACACTTTTTTTTTTATTTGAGCACATTAGTTTTGTTGCCTGACACAGGTCCATGGCACTGATCTGGGTTGAACAAGTCAAAATAGTTTCAGGAGTCTATGGGTAAGAACTAAAGTCTCCTGCTACCCATTTCTCCTCTCTTTATGTTTTCACTTGGGACACGTACTCAATCATCAATGTTTGGCTTAAAATGACAGTAAACAATATGGTAAGAACTAAAGTCGACTGCTGCCCATTTCTCCTCTCTTTATGTTTTCACTTGGGACACGTATTCAATCATCAATGTTTGGCTTAAAATGACAGTAAACAAGTAAATCCCTTTGGACTGGAGGTTTTCAGCTTTTACTTCTTCTTTCAAATCAAAGTTAAGATCGTTGATTATTTGATGTATATCTCATATAAGCAAAGAAACTACAATTTATGCTGTACCGTGTATGTACGGGGTGGGGGGGGGGGGGGGGGGGGGAATCATGATCATGACATCTTATATAAACGTTTGTCGTTTGCTTGGCTAAACAGATGGGAACACCCAGAAAGAGGGCCAGAAAGGAACTAATACTGGACCATGAAGATGACTGCGTGCGCATGACCTCTCAGACCACTGTCCGAACCCTCTATCCGGTCATTCCAGCGACGGACATCGTCGTTCACGAGCAACCCTGTCCATTGCCGAGGTTATAATTAAAAAAAAAAAAAAAAAAAATTGAAGTACGAAAGAAAAACGACAACACCGCGCTACATCAAACCATAACAACGATCCTGCACGGAAAAATCACGAGTAATCTCTAAAAGGAAAGCAAAGATTTAACACTAGGCCTACAGTCAATCATAATCTTAAAACGTATGCCTCAAAACAGAACAAATCGTCTGCTACAGGACCCATAGACAGCAAACATTTAGGCTAAGTTTTTCTACAAAGTTAGTACTCACTGAGGAGAAGACATGGTGAATTTTCGAAGAAAAACTGAAGAAAACGAAGCTGCTTCACAAACGATTCGTCCACAAACTGTCTTTCCTCCAACTTGACTTCGTATTAAAGTGCCGAGTCACAATGATCCGGCTCGTCGTCCTCGAACAGTCGGTTTTTAAACACAAACCAACCTTGACCTTTGTTGCACTGAATGGGAACAAGTGCAGTACGCGCGATTTGCACAAAATGAAGTCCGGAACAAAATGGCGATTGGTTACTTTCGATTTTGCTGGGATAACCAATTTTTAAGTCAAAACTTTTAAGTCACTTCAACTATATGTCTCTCTTCTCATACGGGCAAGGTCTATGTACCGCTGTTATACCAAGATTATGAAGACAGAGTCTCTCTCTCTCTCCTCTCTCTCTCTCTCTCTCTCTCTCTCTCTCTCCTATATATTATATGCGTCGATGTTGATAGAGAAAGTATTTATCAACATTTTCTATGTATTTTTGAAGATATGTATATTGTTAAAAGTTTTGTAAGTTTTAGTTGCAAATCATACTTAGTTGCTAGCCACCCTTGGGGCCCTCTCCAGGGCAACGGCCGGATGAAAAAAAAGCATGAATTTGCTTATCTAATACCTTTGGAAATAAAGATTATAAACCTCCTCTCTCTCTCTCTCTCTCTCTCTCTCTCTCTCTCTCTCTCTCTCTCTCTCTCTTCTTATTTGTTCTTTTAAACAGAACTGGCACTCAGATATGGAAAGTAAAGAAAAATATCGCTGTTTTTTTTCTCATTTAAAAATGTGTTTCGTTTTGAAAAGTTTCTCAATGTCATAACAGATAAATGGCACAGAATGAACTACGCAAGATTCAGGTTGAGAACTTTAGGTTTTAATGCGAACAAACGATGGTTTGAATGTGAAACATCCACAGAATCACTTTGTCCTGCATTATTGACGACGAAGAACACTTTCTGTTCCACTGTACTGCTTATAATGAAGTGCGGACAAATTGTTCATTTTTCCAGTTAGATATCGTGAAAAGACAAGATGTCGCTGTCGTGTTATCATTAGATGAGAACTTGTAATCAAATCAGTTGCGAAGTTCATCGCGGAAGCGTTGAAAATTAGATAGATGAAGGGCAGTGAAATTTAAGATAATGCATTATAAGACATACATGAATGAATAATATCATTCATCGCGTGTGGAAGAGATCTGTAAGATACAATGTCATCATTTGATTGAGTGGATGGTCGAGTCAGTCTTACGATTAAAAAAAAAAATTGTTTATTTTCTTTTTTATAAACCTTACTGCATTACTCCTGTGTGTGTTAACCTTTGATTTGATACACACTGGGAATGAAAGTGTACTATTTGTTTACAGGAAAGGAAGAGGGAAATGTTATTACTATAATTGTCAGTAGTACACCAATATTGGGAGGAAAAATTATAAAAACACTCTCTCTCTCTCTCTTCTCTCTCTCTCTCTCTCTCTCTCCTCTGCATGCGTTTGTGCATGCGTGCGTGTGTGCATGCGTACGTGTGTGTGTGTGTGTGTGTGTGTGTGTGTGTGTGTGTGTGTGTGTGTGTGTGTGTGTGTGTGTTCTTTTCTTTTTTTCTTCTTCTTTTTGTTTCGCAATCAAGCAGTTTATTCTTGATCGTTGTTTCAATGTCTTTTTTTTTCTTTTAAGTTCATCTATACGTCAGTGATGATGGAGAAACAGCTCATCCATGTTTTTATGTGTGTATGTTTTTTTCAAGATTAGTATGATTGTTTGAATGATTTTTAATAGCTAGTCATGCTTAATTAGCTGCTTCTCATTCTTAGTCCTTCAGCGGAGCAAGGGCTGGATGCAAAAAAGCATATATTTGCTTATCTGTTACCCTTGCAAATAAAGATTCTCTCTCTCTCTCTCTCTCTCTTCTCTCTCTCTCTCTCTCCTCTCTCTCTCTCTCTCTCTCTCTCTGCAAAACAGTTTGCAGACCATCCATCACGGCATCAGTAAAACTGCCAAATTTGGGTTCTGACGACGACCTACACTGACATTACAAGGCTGA
>CM065731.1:51612903-51625403 GCA_033310375.1 Conus canariensis
TATGGGAATCATATCGGTGATGATAGTTATGCTGAGACTGGCTATCAACTTGGTCTTTTCAGTGCTGGTTTCCATGTCATAACTTGTTGATGTTTACACTAGTGTTTTAAAAAGCTTGCCTATTAGGCCATCAGTGTCATCTGCAAAGCGAAGGATGCTGATCGTTCTTCCTATGCTGCTTGTTGTGCTGACGCGATCTTCAAGCACACCCGTCACGATGCGGTCCAGAAAGATGTTGACCAGTGTGGGAGACAGCAGGCAGTCCTGACGAACTCCAACTGAAATATGGAACCATTCTTCAATAGCCCCCCGTGTAAGCACTAATGTGAGCACAGTTGCTGAATGGTGTTTTGCGTGATATCAAATGTCTTAGCCCACAGCGCCACCTGCCAGACTCTGTTGAATGCCCTCTTGACTGGAGTCTATGAAGACATGACAGGACTCCTTCTGGTGCTGGGAGTGTTTTTGGCTAAGAAGACACACGTTGAAGATCTGTTCGATTGTAGGTTCGCTACTGCCTTCGGGGAATCCAGACTGTACTGAATTAGTAACGATATCTGCTTGCAGCTGTAATCTCTTCAGAATTATTTTGAGAATTAATTTGCTGGCATGGCTGACCAAGCTGATAATGCAGTGGTTCTGGCAGTGTTGATTTCCTTTCTGCAAAGGGAGACGATTACTGATTGAGCCCATGACATGGTTAGCTCTCTAGGGTGCCAGATTTTGTTGCAGACGACAGTAAGGATGTCAGTTATTACTGTTTAGCCAAGAGTTCTGCATGCTGCTGCCTTATCGCGGTCCCATTTCAGCGACTTCACTTCTGCTGCGGCTTCTTCTCGGGATACTGATTGAAAAGTCATCTGAGCTTGATGAATCCTGCATTGTTAGCAAAACCAGAACTCAGCATCTTTGTTTTAGTGTCAGAGTCAGTGGCAGTGGCAGAGTCAGAGAAATGTAGAGTCCATCTTTCTGTGATGTCTCTTCTGCATTAGGTGTGCTGACCTCTGTGATGTCCCTTTCTGCATTAGGTGTGCTGACCTCTGTGATGTCCCTTTCTGCATTAGATGTGCTGACCTCTGTGATGTCCCTTTCTGCATTAGATGTGCTGACCTCTGTGATGTCTCTTTCTGCATTAGATGTGCTGACCTCTGTGATGTCCCTTTTGCATTAGATGTGCTGACCTCTGTGATGTCTCTTTCTGCATTAGATGTGCTGACCTCTGTGATGTCTCTTTCTGCATTAGATGTGCTGACCTCTGTGATGTCCCTTTCTGCATTAGATGTGCTGACCTCTGTGATGTCCCTTTCTGCATTAGATGTGCTGACCTCTGTGATGTCCCTTTCTGCATTAGATGTGCTGACCTCTGTGATGTCCCTTTCTGCATTAGATGTGCTGACCTCTGTGATGTCTCTTTCTGCATTAGATGTGCTGACCTCTGTGATGTCCCTTTCTGCATTAGATGTGCTGACCTCTGTGATGTCCCTTTCTGCATTAGATGTGCTGACCTCTGTGATGTCCTTTCTGCATTAGATGTGCTGACCTCTGTGATGTCCCTTTCTGCATTAGATGTGCTGACCTCTGTGATGTCCCTTTCTGCATTAGATGTGCTGACCTCTGTGATGTCTCTTTCTGCATTAGATGTGCTGACCTCTGTGATGTCCCTTTCTGCATTAGATGTGCTGACCTCTGTGATGTCTCTTGCTGCATTAGATGTGCTGACCTCTGTGATGTCTCTTTCTGCATTAGCTGTGCTGACCTCTGTGATGTCTCTTTCTGCATTAGATGTGCTGACCTCTGTGATGTCCCTTTCTGCATTAGATGTGCTGACCTCTGTGATGTCTCTTTCTGCATTAGATGTGCTGACCTCTGTGATGTCCCTTTCTGCATTAGATGTGCTGACCTCTGTGATGTCTCTTTCTGCACTAGATGTGCTGACCTCTGTGATGTTTCTTTCTGCTTTAGATGTGTTGACCTCTTCGTCCTGCATGGCGCTGACTTAACTTCTGTTTGGTCAACCCTGTAAACGGTCTCACAAGCTCACCTCGTGTGGGTTGTTATCTACTTTTTTTTCTCAGTGTTCTTCACCTTGTTGTTCGACTCACCCAACCTTTTCTCTGCACTCTTCATTTCTTGACTGACCCTTTCTGTCAGGCTGTATATGCCTCCCTCCCACCTCCACCCCCTCCTTTCCCCTCCAGATCTTCTTGTGTGGTTTTGTCTCCCACTTCCCTGAGGTCGTCTAGTGTCTTACAACGGCTAACCAATGACTGGGTCAAGTGGCGGCTTCTGGTTAGGCAAGCCCCCTGCAGTGCTCCTACAACTCTGGCGGATTATGGAACAGGTGACAGGCGACAAGTGACAGTGTCTTACATCCCCAATATTCTGCTTTTGATCCATGGCTCGGACTGCCTTATTCCTATTTCCTCTGTTGCTGCTTCAGTCATCACACGGATGAAATGTGTGTGTGTGTGTGTGTGTGTGTGTGTGTGTGTGTGTGTGTGTGTGTGTGTGTGTGTGTGTGGAGGCTTCAAGGTCTTCTTCATGCAGTAGACGTGCACCAAATTTTCCTCCTAAAGCCTCGAGGAACTGTTTAGCGATGTCAGAATCTTAAAGTGAGTTTAAGACTGAATCTTTCTCTCTCTCTCTCTCTCTCTCTCTCTCTCTCTCTCTTTCTCTCTCTCTCTCTCTCTCTCTCTCTCTCTCTCTCTCTCTCATTTGATAGGAGGATCGCCTTCGCTCTCTCTCTCTCTCTCTCTCTCTCTCTCTCTCTCTCTCTCTCTTTTCTGTGTGTGTGTGTGTGTGTGTGTGTGTGTGTGTGTGTGTGTGTGTGTGTTATTCAATGTATTTATTATTGTTTGTTGTTTCAATGTTTTTTTCTTTCTTTGAGTTCATTATATGCGTCAATGTTGATGGAGAAACAACTCATCTACATTAAAACATTTTTTTTGTTTATAAAGACATATGAGCTATGTTTGTGAAAAGTTTTGTAAGGTTTAGTTGCTAGTCACGCTGACTTAGTAGCTAGTTACGCTTAGTCTCTTAACGGGGCAAGGACCGGATGGAAAAAGCATATATCTGCTGATCTGTTACCTATGGATATAAAGATTCTCTCTCTCTCTCTCTCTCTCTCTCTCTCTCTCGCACTTGCTCACCTCACCCGCTCTCCTTTTTTTGTTTGTTTCTTTTCTTTCTTGTTTTTAAAACGGCCTTGTTTTCCAACCGTGCTTTAAAGGTCATTATGACAACTTGAGGCCGTGGTCACTGCCAAGGTCACATTCTGGAAATGCCCTTGTTTAGCTTCATCGATGCCAATCATATTCGGATTGTTCACAAGAATATAATCTATCTGGCAGTGTCTCTGACAATTTTAGGGGTGTAGTTATCGTCCTCAAGCTTCAAACGGACCAAGCTGTAAATGGTACAAGCAATTCATTCCGTTCGAATAGGATTGCTCCTAGTTGGAACAAATTAACAAGAGTAGCAAAAACTGCAAAAAAAACATTAATCTATTTAAAGACCTTCTGGAAAAAGAAAAAGGTATTATGGACAAAAAGTTCAAATATGATGCGTGACCATTGTCACGAAAAATGAAAATGCGCAATCCATACTGAAGAAAATCTAAAGAAAACAAGGAAGACTAGGGCATCTAAAAAGCCGCGAGGCTTACTACGCCCAAAAGTCAAGTTCAAGTTCGAGAATGGCCAAGTGACAACAAAACAAGATGGCTGACTTAAATCAGAGTTTGGAGGACTATTTATCAAGACCTCAGAAAAACAGCATAAATGGACAATCCGAAGGTGATGGAGATGAGAAGACAGTCAACGAAGTGACTAATGTGTGGTTTTTTGATGCCCAGAAGGACCCATTATTGCCGAGTCTGGTCAGTTACTCTGTGACTCCTAGTAACACTTGTCACTGATTTCTCCACTGCTCGTGTTTTTCACTTTGTGGTATGATGTTTAACTTGTGATTTCAAGGATTTGGAGTGTAGATTTAGCTGATAGGCGAAGAGTAAGAACAAACTTAAAGATTTTCAAACATCTTGATGCCAAAAAGAACGGGCAATATTTTGTCCGTTTGAATAAGTGATGCTCTAGAAATTTCTTGAATTATTCCAAGTGTTTATATTAGTATCACTGACATCAGTGTTGACAGCTCACCCACTGACGAACTTTCAGTTTCACTTTGAATTGTTCAGTTCCTTTCATTGTCACTAACGTATCAACATTATCAAATTGCACGTTCTTAACCAGCCGCCGTGGTGAAGTGGTTAGCGTCACGGACTCCCGGCTGGGAGGTTGCGGGTTCGAATCCCATCAGAGTCATGTGGGTTTTTCTGCCCCGACCAGCTCCTACCCAGAGTTGAGTTTGCTGCGGACTCAGGTGGGAAGACTGGGACCACACAGTCGAGTTTCATTCACTTAATGGATGCGTTTCTGAGAGTGTTGCTCAAATTTCCAGACCAACACTGCAGGTGCCTGTATCTGTCGGGCCTGGTTGACGCCAGGATATATCATGAAAGGAAGCATAGAGTACAGCCCTGTCATGTAGTCTCAGACTGAAATGGAAATTGGTAGCATCATCTTAATCATCCTCATTCCTCATTCTCATCGATCAGCAAAAAAAAAAATGTCACGAATTCTGTGGCCCTTCATGTCCAGCTCTCATGGTGACCTCAATTTCGATGTCATGGTTTGGTTCCGTCGGGGTCACCGGTATCGGCGAGTCCATGGGGGCTGTCGTTGGACGGACGTGGTGGCACCCTCCGGAGGGAGAGCTCACTCATGCCGGCTCTGCGACTAAGCAATTATTGTCGTCAGTAGGGGGCTTAGTAGGTGGTGTTCTGCATATGTTAGATCAGAACAGGCACCACTGAAGTGACTCGGCAGTAGTGCAGTGTCTACTCCGGTGGGTTGCCTCTTGACGACTTGACATTGACTGCTCCCTGTGGATTGCCGGTGCTGGGGCTGCGGCGGGGGCTGACCGGGCTGTGGCTGTGGACGGGGGGTTGGAATGAGCGGCGTGGGTGCACTGCCTCTGAGGTGGCGCAGAGGTTGGGACAGCGAAGCAAAAAACAAAACAAAAAATTGCACATTCTTGTAAGTATTATTTCTTCTTCTAATTTTTACATAGTATGTTTCATTGTCACTAACGTATCAACATCATCAAATTGCACGTTCTTGTAAGTATTATTTCTTCTTCTAATTTTTACTTCGTATGTTTTTTTTTCATATTTGTACTACATGACCATGGCAAACAAACACGGATCACGTGCTAAACTTTCGAGAGGATTGACTTCGAGTTCTGTTGATGCAGGTGGAAACGGTGCAGGTAAGACGGAAAGAAATACCGGCAAAACGTCAGTGCTTGCCGCATGGCAGTGCATTTATTGTGATGTGGCCTGTGATGAAGATGAAAACTGTATTGAGTGCTTTGTGTGCAAGAATTGGGCACATCAGAAGTGTAGCGGACTGAGCGCATCAGCATTCGGGGTGTTGTCCGATCCCCGTCAGCCCAACTTACAATGGGTATGTCGGCCGTGTCTTGAAGATCAAGACCAAATCAAATCCAGGCAGGATAACAGACTAGATAAACTACTCGATCTCATCCCACTGGTTCACTCCTTAAGTGCTTGGCTTGAAAGTCTGGAAAAGGGGTTGATGGGTGAAAAGTTGGAGGAAAAGATTAAGGAGGTTGTAGACAGGAAACTAGGTGAAATGTTGGAAGAAAAGTTGGAGGTGGAGAAGAGAAAAAAGAATGGTGTTATTGTGAACCTGAAGGAGAGCGCTAAAACGATCAATTCAGAGAGAACAGAGGAAGATATAGAAGCAGCCAAATCCCTGCTTGCTAAACTTGTTGATGTTGAGGCAGATGATGTTACAGAACCTGTCAGGCTGGGAAGGCAGTGGGAAATAAACCAAGGATGTTGAGAGTTACACTCAAAACTTAAAAAAAAAAAAAGAGAGAGATTGTTAGAAAAGCTCCAGAACTGAACAAGAACATCCCAAACAGCAGAGACAGAATTTATGTCAATCCTGATTACACCAAAAAACAAAGAGAAATCAATCAGGCTCTCAGAGCTGAGAAAAAAAGAAGTGAGGCAGGCGAACAAAACCTAGCAATAAGAAACGGCAAAGTTGTGGTTCTGACAAAGGGGGCTAGCAACGACCAACGAACAGGTGGAGGCCCAGAGTCTGCCACAGACCCCAAACCAAAACATAACTGACTAAAGAATACAAACCATGTAAATAGTGTAAATAGTAGACAGAAAAAAAGAAGATTTTTTTCAGGGAAAGGAAGAAGGGGTTACAGTTTTCTACTCTAACGTTGATGGTTTACTGAATAAAAAAGATGAGTTTTTTTTTACAAGAATAGTAGAGATCAAACCTAGTGTTATAGCACTGACGAAAATAAAACCGAAGCACCCAACTGTTTTGAATGAATCGGAGTTTGTCATCCCTAATTATGACATGTTTGTAAACAAAAATCAGTTAAGAGGTGTAGCATTATATGTTGATAAGTCAATGAATGCGCGAGAGTGTGAGGAAATAAATGTGTGAATTTCAGGAAAGTGTGTGGTGTTCAGTCGAAAGTGTTCAAGATGGTAAAATTTTGTTTGGATGCATTTACCGAAGCCCAAATACTAGCAGTGAAGAAAATGATCAGAAATTATTTCAAATACTTATATCTGATATGGTATCAAAGTATACTAAGGTGTGCATTATGGGCGACTTTAATTTCCCAGGTGTCCATTGGGATGGAAAATGGACAGGAGAAAAAATGACAGCATTAAACAAAACGTGCTAGATTCTTTTTTGATACAGAAGGTAAACAAACCGACAAGGAGGAGAGTTGATCAAAACCCTACATTGGACGACTGGATACTTGTAAGCAAAGATAATCATATTTGAGACATTGTACATCTTTACCCAGTGGGTAAAAGCGACCACGACGGTTTGGCATTTCAACTTTGCATTTCTAACAAAAAAGTAAAAAAAAAAAAACAAGGTAAAGTATATAAACTTAGCAAGGGTGATTATCATAAACTTAGAAAGATTGTTAAAGATCATGACTGGTCTGTGATGTCAGAAATGAATAGCGAAGAGAGTTGGAACTACATAAAAAGATTACTGCATAATGGTATGGAGAAATGTGTCCCTAAAGTTAAAGTTTGGGATACTAAAAAAGTACAACCTGTATGGATGAATAAGACAGCGTTCAGATGTATCCAAAAGAAATATAAACTGTTCAAAAGGTACCTTACCACTAAATCAGGTTATTCTTATCTGAAATACATTTAGGAAAGAAACAAATGTAAAAAGTTGTTAAAAAGAATAAGAACTATGAGAAGCAGATTGCCAAAGAAGGCAAAATAAATCCAAAAAAGTTCTGGAGGCATGTGCAACAGCAAATGAAAATGAGTACAGGTATAAGTGCATTAAAGAGACCTGATGATACATTTGTGGTGGATGACATGGATAAGGCTCAAACGCTAAATACATTTTTGTCATGTGTATTTACCCAAGAAAATTTATGCTTCATTCCGGACTTGAGAGAAGGTTGTTATTCAAATGAGGTAATGTTATCAGAAATTCGAGTAACTCCCAAAGCTGTGGAGAGTAAATTAAAACAACTAAACCCAAATAAGGCACAGGGTCCTGATCTATTGCCACCAAGGGTACTAAAAGAGCTATGTGAGGAACTATCTGGTCCACTGTGTTCATTTTTTAATAAGACACTTGAAACTGGTGTACTGCCTGAAGACTGGAAAACAGCAGAGGTGACAGCGATTTTTAAGAAAGGTACAAAATGTGAACCGAGCAACTACAGACCTGTAAGTCTTACTTGTATCTTATGCAAGGTTTTAGAAAGTATTGTCAGAGACTCACTGGTTTCCTATTTTACAGATAATTTAAATATTCTAAATGTCAGCATGGTTTTCGAAAAAACGATCATGTGTCACACAGCTGTTGGAGGTTATGCAGGATATAACAACAATGCTAGATGGCAGACAAGGAATTGATATCATATACATGGATTTTAGAAAAGCTTTTGATACGGTTCCGCATAAGAGACTCCTCATAAAGCTAGCAGCGTACGGTATTGGTGGCACCTTATTAATATGGATCAAGAACTTTCTGAGTGATAGAACTCAACAAGTCAGAGTAGGGGCAGCCAAATCAAATAAATGTAATGTACTTAGCGGTATCCCTCAAGGTAGTATACTGGGACCGGTTCTTTTCACAAGTTTTATAAATGATCTACCAGAAAACCTTGTCAGTCCATGTAAAATATTCGCAGATGATACTAAGATTTACAATTGTGCATCAAGGAGTACTTGTATTCAAAATGATACAGATCTACAAACTGCAAGAGTGGTCTGAGTCGTGGAATCTGTATTTCAACATGACCAAGTGTGGTGTATTGCATGTCGGGAATAATAATCAGAATATTGAATATAAAATGATGGAGAATGATGTTTATCACCAAATAGATGTTCTTACTGAAGAAAAAGACTTGGGTGTTACCTTTGATAGCAGGTTGTCATTTGACCCCCACCTACAGAGAGTGGTAAATAAAGCTAACCAAATGTTAGGTATCATAAAAAGAAGTTTTACTTATGTAGATAAAGATACTTTTTTGAAATTATACAAAGCTTTTGTTAGGCCACATTTGGAGTATGCTAATGTGATTTGGAGCCCTTTTTTAAAGCGTCAATCAGTAATGTTAGAAAAAGTTCAAAGACGAGCTACCAAATTGTTAAAGCATTGCAAAAATTTATCATTACAATGAAAGATTGAAATATTTGAATCTGCACTCACTGAGGCGAAGAAGGGTCAGAGGTGATCTACTTCAAGTTTAAAGATCTTTGATGGCTATGATGATACTGATGTTGAGACTTTCTTTTCTGTTGCACAACTTGCAAGTACTAGAAAGTCGGAAGGAAAGATTTTTATAAAGCGCTGTAATACTAATCAACGTAAATTTTCATTTTCATGTAGAGTTGCTAACCACTGGAACGAATTACCTGCTAACATTAAATTTGCACCTGATATTAATACTTTCAAGAATTTTCTAGACGATTGAAAATTTAGAGAACTGTTCTATGCTTATGATGGATTGCAATGAAGATATTGATTAATTGTAGCATGCCATCTGACTCCAAAAAGTGAAGAATTTTAGAGAGGACACATGATAGACCGTGAGGTCTAGGCAAATGAATGCCAGTCCCTACTACTACTACTACTGCATATGTACAGGATTACCAGACTTATACAGTTATTCATGAAGCCATGATGAAATAAGAAACAGCAAAGACTAAGCGTTTATTGATAATACCTTTAATTGCCATACTAACAGAACATATATTTATATATATATATATATTCAGTTTGTTAACAGGATTGTACACTTATAGAACGCATTATCTACTGAGAAGAAAATTAATTCATTAAATCATTCAACCCTTCGAGTTTACAGCCCAGCCACCCAGGCTACTTGCCAAAACAAAAGGGACACTTCACTTAGAATTTGTTATAGGTATCAGAAACATTTTGCTAAGATGCACCAGAAGTACTGCTAGCCCATTGAAACTACCAGTGCATAGAACTGGCTATAGAGAAACATTCTGTTACCATTCATCAAGCAGCTGGTACAACTGAATAAGTGCCAACTGATGGGTTAAATCCTAGAATAATGGCGTGAATCTCCTGAATAGCTTCCTACCCAAATTTGCATTGTTTCTGGTTTCATATTCATGTTTTTGATTAATCTTAAACATTTTAAGTCCAACATTGTTTGCTTGGACAGGTCTCATGAATCATGATTGCTAAATGGAGGTGAGTAGACCACTTGATGTTGCCATTGTTTGTATGATTTGTCTTTTTATGGAGTAGGTTGTCACCCCTTTTGGTGAACTGGTGTACAGGTGGTGTTAACAATGTTTGGACCTCAGTGATACACCCACCTTTGGTAATGCATGTCTTAAATGGCATGTACTTCAGTACAACAACATGTTAATTTGACAGTAAATTGAAAAAATTGTATCAGTCAGTCAGTGTGCTTCAGTGGTGCTCTGTGTGTGTGTGTGTGTGTGTTAGTTATGATGTGTGTGTTGTGCATATATATGTGTGTGTGTGTGTTATGACGTGTGTGTTGTGCATATATATATTTGTGTGTGTGCGTGTGTGTGTTTGCATGATCAAGTTCACCTCACAGAAAAGGCAGAGATTTTGTCGCCATTCAGTACAAGCGCATTACCTACAGTGGGTGTATTTTGTTGAGGTCCAAAATCAGGAAGTACCTTTGAAAATCACAGCTTCATGTAGATGTAACAGTGAGAACAATCTAGATTTGAAAGGTTGTTTCTCCATGCACATGACATCATGTATGAGATGTTTTAGATGAAATAAAAATGGACCCCAGTACAGTTGAAACCAATTCAAATTTTGAAGGAAAGCTATGTGTCGACACGTTTTGAAATAACGATGCGATTTGAAATAATTATTTCAAAATGTGTCGAGTTTATTTTAAAACGCGTTGGTGTGTGTCGACACGTTTTGAAATAAGACCGCAATTCGAAATAAATTCACCAAAGTGTTTGAGTACAACCATTCAGACCTCAACACGCTGACATGGATCATTGTAGAGTGTTTGTAGACCTCAACACGCAGACATGGATCATTGTAGAGTGTTTGTAGACCTCAACACGCTGACATGGATCATTGTAGAGTGTTTGTAGACCTCAACACGCTGACATGGATCATGTAGAGTGTTTGTAGACCTCAACACGCTGACATGGATCATTGTAGAGTGTTTGTAGACCTCAACACGCTGACATGGATCATTGTAGAGTGTTTGTAGACCTCAACACGCTGACATGGATCATTGTAGAGTGTTTGTAGACCTCAACACGCTGACATGGATCATGATAGACTGTTTGTAGACCTCAACATGCTGACATGGATCATTGTAGAGTGTTTGTAGACCTCAACACGCTGACATGGATTATGATTGATAGACTGTTTGTAGACCTCAACACGCTGACATGGATCATTGTAGAGTGTTTGTAGACCTCAACATGCTGACATGGATCATGATAGACTGCTTGTAGACCTCAACACGCTGACATGGATCATTGTAGAGTGTTTGTAGACCTCAACACGCTGACATGGATTATGATAGACTGTTTGTAGACCTCAACATGCTGACATGGATCATTGTAGAGTGTTTATAGACCTCAACACGCTGACATGGATCATTGTAGAGTGTTTGTAGACCTCAACACGCTGACATGGATCATTGTAGAGTGTTTATAGACCTCAACACGCTGACATGGATCATTGTAGAGTGTAGACCTCAACACGCTGACATGGATCATTGTAGAGTGTTGTAGACCTCAGCACGCTGACATGGATCATTGTAGAGTGTTTGTATACCTCAACACGCTGACATGGATCATTGTAGAGTGTTTGTAGACCTCAACACGTTGACATGGATCATTGTTGAGTGTTTGTAGACCTCAACACGCTGACATGGATCATTGTAGAGTGTTTGTAGACCTCAACACGCTGACATAGATCATGATAGAGTGTTTGTAGACCTCAACACGCTGACATAGATCATTGTAGAGTATTTGCAGACCTCAACACGCTGTTATGGATCATTGTAGAGTGTTTGTAGACCTCAACACGCTGACATGGATCATTGTAGAGTGTTTATAGACCTCAACACGCTGACATTACCCATGGCAAGACAAAACACCACTGGACAAAATACCACCTATGAGGACAAAACCCTAGTGGACAAAACACAACCCACGCAGGACAAAAGCCCACTAGACAAAAGACCACCCCTACAGGACAAAAAAAAACCCCACTGGATAAAATAAGTGTTTGTGCACACCCATTCAGGACAAAACCCACTGGACAAAACACTACCCTTGCAGGACAAAAGCCCAATACACAAAATACCACCCACGAAGGACACAAACCCACTAGACTAAACAAGTCTTTGTGCAGACCTATTCAGGACAAGGAGACGGGAGAAAACCCTTACAGGACAAATGCCCACTACAGAAAATATGACCCATGAACGACAAAACGCACTAGACAAAACAAGTCTTTGTGCAGACTTATTAAGGACGAGGAGACACAAGACAAAACACTACCGACGCGATTTGAAATAATTATTTCAAATCACGTCGGTACTGTTTTTGCCGGTGTTTCTTTGTCCTGAAAAAGTCAGCCCAAAGACTTGTTTTGTCTAGTGGATTTTTGTCCTTCATGGGTCGTATTTTCTGTAGTGGGCTTTTGTCCTGCGTAGGTAGTGTTTTGTGCAGTGGGTTTTGTTCTAAATGGGACTGCACAAACACATGATATTTCCAGTGTTTTTTTTTCTCCTTTATGGGTGGTCTTTTGTCTATTGGGCTTTTGTCCTGCGTGGGTAGTATTTTGTCCAGTAGGGTTTTGTCCTCATAGGTGATATTTTGTCCAGTGGTG
>CM065731.1:51630403-51660403 GCA_033310375.1 Conus canariensis
AAACAGTTTTCTCGCCTCAGTCACTTGTGCTGCAGTACTACAGCAACTGTTTCGTTTTAAGCAGAACCTTTCTGCCTACCTGTTCAGTGATTCCCTCCCCTGTCCCCACGCTATTACATCAATCGTTCTCTTCCCACTTGCTCTTCAACACATGCACTTGCATACACCACACTATACACAATCGTGTGCATACGCATCCTGTCCCAGTCCATCCCCTTCCCATTCCCCTTGTCCTACTGCTCTTCTTGCACCCTCCACACACACGCGCACGCATCCACGCACGCACGCGCGCGCGCACACACACACACACACACTCACACTCACACACACCTACCTTCTGGAAGCTTTATGATTGCCAGGAGGAAATCTGAAATTTTTTTGTTTGTTTGTTTTTTTTTGTTCTTTTAAGTGATTGTTGGCTTTATTTTGTGATCATTGGCGGTATGTCTTTTTCTTCCTTTTTTTTTTCAGCTTCTCCTGTCTGTGGGGTCCCTCCAATCATCTGAAGCACTTATTTTCCATGAGTCATCTTCCCTTCGCTGCTCTCTATTTTGGAACCATGTTTGCCACCTTATACTTCTCCATGTGGGTAAGTCACAGATGGATCTGCCAATCATCGGACTTCTTTTTTTTTTTTTTCAATTAAGAAAATTGTTCTAATTTAGTAGGGTTAGTTCAGTGTGATCCTGTAATCCGCCCTCCCCCCCCCCCCCCCTCCCCAATTTAAAACATTTTCTGTCACTTAATGATGAGTGTGATTTGTTTTTTCTGCTTAAATGTCTAGGCTTCAGGTAAAATTTAAAGTGTACACACTCTCAAATTTTGTGGCGAGAGATGGAGAATTTGTGAGTGTGTGTGAAGTAAGATGAATGGGAATGAGAGAGTCACACCCCCAATGAATTTTGCTGGGTATTGAATATCAAACAGATATTTGTTTTTAATTTAAAATGTGTGATGAAAAAATCTGTCAGAATGGACAAACCAGCAGATGTGAAGTCCTCACAGTTGGGCCAAGTGAACAAATCTTTTCTGCAGGATTAGCCTAGTTCATGGAGAACTGGAAAAGTTATTGACAACAGATTATTTTCCAGTCACTGTGGCGTGAGGGAAAGTAAAGTTTTGGTGAGAAGTCAGGGAGTGTACTATACGCTGAGCAAGAAAAATGATGTTCTGACAAATCACGTACATGTGTGGTATAGGATCATGATCAGGACCGGAAAACCCTTCATGTTACTTATTTGAACAGAAAGGCCTGAGATTTATATAAAAAAAATAAAAAAAAAAAAAAAAGAAAAAGCCAAACATTTGGGAAAAAAAGTGGTAAGGATCTCTTGCATTTTCACTGTGCTGCAAGAATATTGGTTTTGGAATATTGGAATTTGGGGGATGCATTAGCTGGAAAGAAATTTGATTGTTTCAGTTTCTTATGCTATTATCAATTACTACAGGGTTTTGTGTAAGAAAAGGTACATGTTAATCAAAGGAAAATGTGTTTTGATAATGATGTTTGAAGTTGGTTCCTGACACTGAAAATTTGGAAGCTTAAGGTAAAGTATTTGTTTCTTTTACTGTTATGTCTATATTTTAATTCAGAAAAACCACTGCATTGAAAAATAAGCAATTACATATATTCATGATTTTCTGATAGCATTTCTCTGTTGATTTGGGGAGGAAAGGAGGGGAGGGGCAGATTTTTTTTTTTTTTTACAGAAATTGAGTTTTATGGTGTTTCGTTTCAGATTTACAGCACAGTGTTTACAGTGATATGTGCCTTGGGGCAGATAATTGCACTTGTTTGGTAAGTTCTTTTTCTTTAATGATCAGTTCAGTTCAGTTAAGTGGTTATTTTAACGTCTGTCCATCATCGATGATATTAACTCTCCTACTGCCGTCTGTGGGTAGAACCGCCAACAATCTCTGCTATACATAGGAACCGTGGGTCGCCACACCGTTTCTTGGCAGTGAAATTCATTCAAAGATAATTCGAGTGTTTTGTCATTTTCCTGGTATTGAAATCCCTTCTTTAAACTAGCAAATGTCGATTTCTGTTTGACATTTCTTGCCAGTGACATTGAAAGTTCATCTGTCATAGATTTGTGGGTTTCTAATTAAACTGTTAAGAAAATGCTTACTGTGGAAAATATGATTTTTTTTTTCAATCTAATATTTGTATTTTGCTGGTGTGATAAAACATGCATCTATAAGTTTTAGAGGGTGAATATGGATTGCCACCCTGACCTGTGATTTTATTTTATTTTTTTGGTAGTGTTTATGTTCATATACTCCCCAGAGTTTGCTCAGGATACAATATGCACACGCGCGCGCGCACACACACACACACACACACACACACACACACACAGAGCGTGTGTTCCCTATATAGACACACACATACACACACACACACACACAGAGTAAACTCATGAGCTGTCACTGCTGACAGGTAAGCACATATTGCACAGCATTCTATGGTTCAACACTCTATCCTCCTGTGACAGAAATATTCACAAAGACTATTCTTTGTCTGAAGTGGATTTTATCATACCCAAATGTGTTCACACTTCTTTTTGTGAAGCTGCTGAAAATACCCTTAGCAAGTTTCAAGGGGAACATTTCTTTTTCTGTGTGTGATTAGGTATGATCTTGAAATTGAATTTTCACAGTATGAGAGATCTGTGAAGATGTGTGTGGTTGTCCTTGATGTTGCAGGTACATGGTCAGGTACATTCCGGGAGGCTAAACAGGGCTCAAGTTCTTCTCCAACATCTCTTATGCCGTTGCTTCCAACAAGACTGTGACCAAAACTCTTGTCTGTGTAGTGTATGATGAATGTGTCTGTCTGTGTGAGTACATGTGTGTGCTCGCATTATTGCATGTGCATGCATGTATTTTCTGTGCGTGTGTATTTGTGCATATGTAACCATGACGGTTGATGTGATCTGTGCTCATGCACATGTGTGTAGTAGTAGTAGTACTTTCATTTTTACGTCTTTTCACAAAATTATGTGATATTAGACAAGAGAGAGAGAGTGTGTGTGTAAGAGTATGTGTGTGAAGCATAGGTGTGTGGAAGTGCACGCAAAATATGGAATAATTACTACTTATAACATTATAGTAAATATCTAACAGGACTACATATTAAACAAGAGGTAACTCTCAAAGCAAAATCAATATCAGAAAAAACATCAGTCACTGTCATGCCTAATAAACATGGTAAGTATGCCTTAAGAGTCACACAATCAAATAAAACGTGGGCTCTTGACACATTTGCCTTACCACATGTGCATTTTGTTCCTGCACTGTATTTCGTTCTGAATGCGTCGAGTTTCAGTCTATAAAATACTGAAACAAAGTTTCTGTACTGATACATATCACGAACCTGCAGGTGTTCAATGCCTTCAACCTGATCAAAGCTGAGAACATGGTTATTTCGAGCATTAACCTGCAAATAAGGGATGTTCTGGTTGTTTCTAAAAAATTCCCAAGCCACTTGTTTTAAAACTTGATGACACTCTTGTAAAGTCAAGGGGACAGAAAGTGACTGTGCACTCATTTCAGTTTTAGCTCCCTTTTTGGCAGATCTGTTAGCGAATTCATTGCCCAAAATTCCACAGTGTGAAGGAACCCAGAAAAAAGTTAAATCGGTCCCTTTGCACTTCAAAATATGAATTAAATAACATATTTCCTTCAAAATAAAGTTTTCAGAATTAGAACTGAAAAACTTGATAGATTGTAGTACTGACATTGAGTCGACACATAACAATACTTGCAAGATTGATTGCGGTAAGTCAAATATGTCAAAGCCATTAGTATAGCTATCATTTCGGCAACTGCACATGTGTGTGTGTGTGTGTGTGTGTGGTGAGAGAGAGGGAGAGAGAAAGACGAGAGTACAGTCTAAGGTTAATTGGACAATAAACTGATTTTAGTTGCTGTGTGTGTGTGTGTGTTTGTGTTGTGTGTGTGTGTGTGTTTGTCTCACAAGATTGCATTTATGTGTGTATGCGTGTGAGAGAGAGAGAGTGTGTGTGTATGTGTGTGTGTGTGTGTGTGTTTGAATGACAGGATGGAGGAATATTGGGAAGCTTATTTCACCTTTCTGGTGATCAGTCTAAACTGCACTGCATGTATATAGTTTGACATGTGTTTGCTGTCAGTGTGACAGTTGGTGGCCATTTTCCATTTCAGTGATATTTTGATCCGTGGGCAATCAGAACTGTCATTCAATAAAGGTTTTCTGATGTCACAAAGAGGGTGTGCTCATCTATTTCATTCTGTTACGAAAGTAATTGTGACCTTCCTCAAGAAAGTGACTCTGAAGTCCCCTCTTAATTTTCTGAATTGTTTGATGTTTCTATAAAACAATACTTCACCTAGGTGACAAAACTGCCTGCTTGGTTGCCTTTTGTGATTCTGTTTTTGTACTCCCAGTTCTTATAGAACAGGGAGTACTTTACAATGGGAATGAAGAAATGCTGTGTGTGTGGGTGTGTATGTGTCCGTCCATGGTCAAAATGTGTTCCACTCGCTCCAGATAAAACTACTGGGCCGATCTTTCTGAAAATTTGTAGGTATGTTCATTATGGGTCAAGGGTGATGCCCAATGTTATTAGTTTTCCGTTATAGCCATTACTAACGGCCATGACGGCCCATAACGGTTTTCCTTCTTTATGCAAATACTCAGAAAGTACATGGCCAATTTCTCTGAAAATTTGTAGGCATGTTCATTATGGGTCACGGATTATGCCTGATGCCTTATTTTACCGTCATAGCCGTTACTAATGGTTATATCGGCCCATAACGGTTTTTCTTTTTTATGGAATATCTCAGAAAGTACTTGGCCGATCTTTCTGAAAATTTGTAGGTATGTTCATTATGGGTCACTGTCACAGAGAGCGTGAAAGAGAGGAAGAATAAAGAAGAGAATAGTGACAGCGTTGTGCATGTTCTATTTTTCCCCAGTCTCATTCATACACTTCCTCACCACACTCACATTCTGCAGACATATAGTTTTGAGTGGGCATCCCAGAAAGGACATTGATTTAATTAATATTATCTTGTTTCCTCCCAACAACGAGTTCACTCCCCAAGTTACATACATACTTCTAAGTTAACAACCCAGAATCCAGTTTCAACGCACACTCAGCACAAACGGGTTTTTTTTGGTTTCCACTCCAGCCACCCTTGGGCGAGACACCAAATTGGGGAGGACCTCCGCGTCCACTCCCACAGCAGCAGCAGCAACTCTTTCTGCTCTTCTTCGGCCGCACCCCACCAGCCGACAGATGCTATGTCGTTCCTTCAGTCAGACCTCCAGTCAGCAACTATGTTTCTCCTCCAGCTAGGAGCTATAGACATAGTAATCTCTAGACTGTGTTCTCTAAACACTAAGAGGAAAGACAAGTCCCAGTCCGCTATGCTTTAAGCATCATTTAACGTCCGCACCACTCTTCAATGTCCTACGGCAGACGAACCTCACTCAAGAGTCATAAGTAACAATTATTAACCCAACTGACAACATTATTTCCTTCTGAGCATATCCTCAGAAGTAATCTCTCAACTGGACTACATAATGACGTCAATTCTCTTATAAATATTAACCAGTTTCCGGACTCACAAATTCATCAAAAATAAATGTACAATGAAAATGTTTTCTGATCGGAAATCATTACTCCAAAGAATTTTCATAAACTTGTTATGAAAATTCAACTCCCTCTTTCCACTTTCATGTTCCAAAGAAATAAACTGGCACAAAAGTAGATATTCAAAAGGGAAGATACTCATAATAGAAACTCCAAACATTTGCTTATCTCCCAGCAAACACGTACGAAACAATGTGAACAAAATATTCCTAATTTCTTTGAATTATCCAGTCTAAGCTTTAGGTTAACCAAATCAGGTTTTGACAAAGTTTAAATTAAGTTCTAGGCTTGTCAAATCCTAAAAACAATTTAGCCTAACAATGAACAGTATTTTTTTTCAAGTCCTCAGCTAACTACTCGAACTGTCATTCCTCAACAAAGCTTAGCCTACAGTCAGTCGGTCATACAAACACTTAGTCACCTGCGATAAAAAACCATGCACAAGAGGAATAATGATCATAACATTAGTTAATATTCCTCCACTACGTGACAGAACACCAACCTGCTATAAGCAGCTTATCAAGGCTCTTGAGTCTTTTTCAGCCCGGACTTCGTGAGCTTTAGATCTCAAGGCTGGCTGTTGCAAGACTGACGTCAGTAGATCTCAATTCCGCAGCAAGAAGACTTAACAGCCAATGAATAACAGAATTCATTCGACCAATGACTAACAATCTTACAACCTAGAATTAACACCCAAATAGCACAACACACACACAACAATCATACTTAAAGCAGCAGTGAGGACACAAGCACGTCCGTCACAGCACGGATCACGCCCAATGTGTTATTTTACAGTTACAGCCGTTACTAACAGTTTTCCTTGTTTATGGAATATCTTAGAAAGTACTTGGCCGATCTTTCTGAAAATTTGAAGGTATGTTCATTATGGGTCACGGATCATGCCCGATGTGTTATTTTACTGTTATGGCCGTTACTGACGGCTATAACAGTTTTTCTTTTTTATGGAATATCTCAAAGTACTTGGCCGATCTTTCTGAAAATTTGTATGTATGTTCATCATGGGTCACGGATAATGCCCGATGTGTTATTTTACCGTTATAGCCATTACTAACGGCTATAATGGCCCATAATGGTTTTTCTTCTTTATGGATTATCTTAGAAAGTACTCGGCCGATCTTTCTGAACATTTGTACATATGTTCATTATGGGTCACGGATCATGCCCGATGTTTTATTTTTTCGTTACAGCCATTACTAACGGCTATAACGGCCCATAACAATTTTCTTCTTTATGGAAAATCTCAGAAAGTACGTGGCCGATCTTTTTGAACATTTGTAGGTATGTTCATTATGGGTCACAGATGATGGCCGATGTTTACCAGAATAGCCGTTACTACGGCTTTAACGGGCCAAAACGGTTTTTCCTCTTTATGGAATATCTCACGCATATTCAAGATAAACTGGGAGTACGTTTATACGCTTTGCATCTTGTTAATTAGGTGATCAGTGAACTGAAAGAGGAGAGAGAGAGAGAGTGGCTGGTAATGCTTTTTCTTTTTTCGTCAAAGCCAGGGATACAACCTGCCTGCTTTTTCACATGTTTCTGCTGAAAAAGGTGGTATCAGTTTTCCATAGGAAAAAAGGAAAAAGCACTCACATATAAATCGAGAACTTTGTGATGCTAGCTTGGGCACAATTATATTCTCTGAAGCATTGAATGCTTGAGATGGCGTCTGTATCAAAGTTAGTCAGATTGTGTGTGTGTGTGTGTGTGTGTGTGTGTGTGTGTGTGGTGTGTGATTTTTTATTTTCAGTACAGTTAAGATGTAATTTGTTTTATTATTATAATTTCATATTTTATTATTTTACTTATAAATGTTTCCCGGTTAATTTCCCTTTATGAATCTTATGTCATTCAGATGTTATTTGTATTATTTTCATTTCTCATTAATTTATTAAGGTTTTTTTAAATGTCAGTACAACACTATGTTAATCTGACAGTAAATAGTTTCAGTCAGTCAGTCAGTGTGTGTGGTGTGTGTGTGTGTGTGTGTGTGTTGTGTTTTCCCTGAGGGAATGGGTTTTCCATTCTTTGCTCTGTCTCCAGAAACCAGGCTTAGTTGACAGACCGTGATCACTTGAGTAAAATACCTTCATTCACTTTACTAATCTGAAACTGAATGCAATCTGTTCACCTCTTTTGCGGTCTGAAGGAGGAGAAATAATAGATAGAAGGGGAAAACAATTAAATCAAACAGTAAAAGCATACGACATTTTTTTTTTTAGTGTTTGTGAAATACATATGGCTACACCCAAAAGTGATCATTTTTGGAGAATACGGAAACGGGGAAAGGGTACTTGATTTTTCCTTTAAAGAAGAGAAAAGAACTATTGCAAAGTTCAATAGTTTTTTTTTTACACTCTTGACTGGGTTGCAAGGGAAGGGAGACTACTGCTTTCTGGTTCAAGAGAACTTGAGATTAAGGATCAGAATGAACAGATTTTGTTTCTCTTCAGGTCTCTCTACTTCTTTTTCTTTTTCTTTTTTTTTCCCCCTCTCTCTTTATTGCTTCATTTTGTTTGATGCCTAGATGATTAATCGTCATTACAGCAATGTTTTATTTGTGTCTTCCAGAATTCATTATTGGCTACAAGCTGTGTTCGTGCGTGCATAATTCTTCAGTGACTGCAAACTTTATCAGTATGTCTGCCAGATGTTTTTGTTGCTTACAAGCTTCAATCGTCACTGTGGCATTTTATTTGAGGCTACAAGCATGAAATACTGCATTGGCTGCAAGGTTTCTTTCTGACAGCAAGACTTATTGTTGGCTGTAAGCTTTATTTGTGGCTGAAGGCTTTGGTTACTGGCAACAAGCTGTGTTCGTGGCTACCACAATTCTTTCTTGGAGCTATGAGCCTTATTTGTGGCTACTGAAATTCCATGTTACCTACAGGTTTTCTTTGTAAAATTCAGCTGACTTCTTCAGTTTTTGCTTTTCCTCTGCTTAGCCTTCAGTACATAGAGTACTGCATTTTTTTTGTTTGATTACTGAAAAATATATGGATGTTTGAATGCTAAATCCTAAGTTCAATTATTGTTGAGATCAGTGACTTTAGATTCTTTTCATGGGGGAGGTCGTGGTATTTTGGTGTGACACATTTTATTGCTTTGTTCTAAGGGGAACATTTTTGAATACGTGTTCAAGTTTTGTGTCAGCTCATCTGTTTCAGGAGATCTGCAGACTTTGAATGTTTGACATTTTGTTAAAGAAATTCAAATTAAGTAAAGACAAGAAGAAATCAAACAAAAGAAAAAAAAAGACAGCAAACAACAGCAACAACTAACATTTGAAAAAAAAAGTAAAATGATGAAGAAGAACAACATTATCATTATTATTTTAGAGGAAATATTACAAATGGCATCTGTGCTGAAAGCTGAAGAACAATGTTCTAGGAGCACTCTACCCTCTCACAGGGATTTTCTTTGGGCTGTGACTTCTTGTTTGAGGATCATAAAGGATTAGTTTTTGCAATGAAATTTCAGACAGTCTGAGGAATTGTGTGTTGTTGTTATTATTTTTTTTAATCCAGTTCTTTTCTGTCTTATCCTCCACTCCCTCTCCATGGCAGCAGTCCCACGCTGCTTTTTCTGGCTCCTATATGCATAACCACACCTAAAAAAAACTCCTTCTGCGTAGCAGGCTGATACTCCTGCGGACGCTCCCTATATGGACAGGCAGGTATTAATTCCATCTACCCTACAAAGGGAGTGGAGTTTTGTGTGCATGACCGTTTCTTTTAATCCCACCATTAAGGCAGCCATACTCCAACTTCGGGGAAGGTGCATGCTATGTGTAACGTGTCATCCATACCAACGGCCAAACTGGCCTTCTCTCCCGAAAGTTGGTGATGGGATTTTACGTGTGTGCAAGATGTTATGCGTGCATTCACACACGGAACCTCGGTTTATAGTCTCATTCGAAGGACTGTATGGGAAATGGATTCAGAACTAATGTTAACACTGAGGGAAAAATCCCCCAGTACCGAAACAGCCCAGCGGAGATTCGAACCCGCAACCTTTGGATTACGAGTCCGGCGCTCAACCAACTGAGCTATTCCAGCCCCCACACCTAAAAACATCCTGCCTCAACCTCAGCACAAGCAATCCACAGGGTGCAATCAGTATCGGTTCATTATGAGGCAACCTATAGGAGGAGACCCAGCATTTCTGATGAGTTGCTTTTGTAGTGTTCATTGCTGCCCGTTTTGGTCCAACGTAGGCAGGATACCTCCTGACACGTCTGCCACTGGTAATTGTTCAGCTGCAGAGCAACATGATTGACTGTTCCCCTCCAACGACAGTGCCCGTGGCCTGGAGTTTCACACTGATTCATTGCAGTGCTTCAGAGCTGTTTGTATGCTTGACAACCAGGCAAATGCTTCAAAGCTGTATAAAGGCTTGACAACTGGTTAGCGGCTACTAGGAAAACTGAAAATTTGGCAAACGAACAACTGGGTGAAGTGACATATTGCTGTTGTGAAAGGTCAATGGGGTAATATTCACATACCAAAATGCCGTGAAAACATATCCACTATGAAGACCAATCTTCCCCCACTCTTCACTTCTGGTACTTAATATCTGCAGGCACCTGGTGCTTCAAACATATTTTCACAACCTCAGGTTGGTTTTAACTTGCTAATACTTCGGGATGTCTCATTTTTGCGTTAGTATGATGCTTTGGGAGAGAGTTGTATAGGGAGAGAAGATACGTGACAAACACATGACTCTAGCGAGTGGCACGTGCATTGTGGAGATTGCTGACAGCAATGTTGCCACAAATTATCTTCCTCAGTATTTCTTTAGGACATGCGACACGTTCTCATTGGTTGTACTTTCCACTGCTGATATCTCCACCCCCACACTTGTCTAGGGACCAAGAAGTAGGTTGCCCAGGAAAGCATTGGTCGTCTTTCTATGGCTTTTTCTCCCTGTTGTTTCACTCTCGTATTCAGCTTTCAAAATAACTGTCATTTCATCACTGAAAGTTACTGTCTTCCAGTTGCTATACTCCACTGAAGTTTGTCCCTACACGACTGTCACTACTCCTTTCTGTTCATCTCGATAACCAGTTTTTTTTTTTTTTTTTAATGAGGGATGTTTTGAATACTCAAATCCATGAAGATTTCTTGTGATGGTCTTGTCACTCCAACAGTAGTTGAAGCACGAAATTTGGATGAAATTTGAGAAACTGTTTCTGACCTACTTCATTTCACTATCCTTGAAGGTGCTACTCATTTCACTATCCTTGAAGGTGCTACTCATTTCACTATCCTTGAAGGTGCAGACTCGCATCTTCCTGAATACCATATGTATGTTTTCTGCACAGTTTACCTGTTCACCCCCAGCAGTTTCGACACTTCACAAGCCTCTGATCGATTTAAAGGTACACCATTTTATATTTTTCTCAGACTACTTGCATGCTGATGCCATTCCAGACCGAAGTGGACTGACAACGACCAGACTAAAATGTATCATTTTTGTTCCCTCAGCTCTACATAGATCGGATGCTTAAAACTGACGTCACCATCAATAAGTGCGAACGTGCTATCGAAGTCAAAATATTTGATTTACAGCTTATTCGAGGCAGCAGCTTCAGAGAAGAGAGAGAGAGAGAGAGAGAGAGAAAGAAATTTTTGCCCTTTTACCCGTATGATGAAGTTGACATCTCAGTCTTTGTTCGTCTGTCTTCTTTTCTTCTTCCTCGTTCGCCATCCCGTTAGATGAGCAGCCCGGTGTCCTCGATGAAGGCTGTCGTCCGTCGCAGCTCCTCCAGGGTGCCATACAGCTTGGCTTCCACTGCTGTCGGTGTTGGCCAGTACTTTCTCCTGGATGCTGCATACGTCGTACAGACTTGAAGGATGTGGTCAGTTGTCATTGGTCCCTCACTACAAGGGCACTCTCCACTCTGTCCAATGCCAAATTTTGTGTGCATGTGGTGGAGCAGGCGATTGTGTCCAGTACTCAGGCGGAAGATCTTGACCTGTTCCCGTCGTCCCAGCAAATGGTATGTGTCTTCTGGGTTGTATTTGGGATGCAGGAGGCGCCATTTTATTCCTTGTTGTGCCTTGATGATTGTCTTAATTTCATCGTATGACACCAGGTTGTTGGCCTGCTCCTTCTGTGCACCATCTTTTGCCAGAATGTCCGCTTTTTCGTTGCCTCTGATGCCACAGTGTGCTGGTACCCATTGTATCACCACTTTCTCCACTCTGGCACTCAGGGCAACAAGGGCTGAAGTGATATGGTTCTGTTCTTTGCAGCGGGAGTTCTTGAGGGCTTGGAGCACGGAGAGAGCGTCAGAGAAGACCACCACCTGCCCTGTTGTTCTTTTGGAGTTCTGCAAGACTGTTGTGGCTGCCTCACAGAGGGCTTCTCGCTCAGCTCGGAAGTTGGTGGAGTATTTTCCTGTTGGAATTGCAATTTCTTCATCTCCGTCTTTGTATCGGAGGAAGATTCCAGCTCCACCATCCCTCGTTGCCTCTGTGGCGGAGCCATCTGTGAAGACATGGGTCCAGTCTTCCTGGGGATATTGGTTGCAGATGTACTCCATGGCCAGGGCCTTCCTTTGGGTGTCTGACTGTATTCCTCTCTTCTCCACTCCGGGAATGCTGGTGACGACTGTTGGAAAC
Source organism: Conus canariensis (assembly GCA_033310375.1). Taxonomy (NCBI): domain Eukaryota; kingdom Metazoa; phylum Mollusca; class Gastropoda; order Neogastropoda; family Conidae; genus Conus; species Conus canariensis. The sequence goes on from CM065731.1 coordinate 51,642,696, forward strand.
ACCTGCCTCTTCCAAGATGGGTGGGTGACATTTGCCGGGATAGGCTTTGCTTCATGTTCCATCAAGACTGGGCTTTGTCTTTCAAGGCGTCTTGACTGGCGGATGAAGCTGCCTCTTTTCAACCGGCTCCTGGTGGGTCTGCTCATTCTGTTGTTCATTGGATGGTTTTCAAGGCGTTTGAATTTTGCTGCTTGGATGAGGATCTTTGTGTCCCTTCTGTCCTCCAATGACTGTAGCCCAGTGGTCTCTTCCATCTTCAGGATTGGGGTGGATCTCATGGCGCCAATTATGACACGCTGAGCTTGGTTCTGTATCTTATTGAGGTGGTTGAGGTTAGACTTTGCAGCTGATGCCCATGCTGACGTCCCGTACTCAACTACAGGTCGGACTCTCCCTGTATAGAGTCTCTTCAGGATACGTTCGTCAGCTCCCCAGTTCGTCCCCGCAAGTTTCCTCATGATCGCCAGTCTCAACTTGGCCTTGCTACAGCATCTGGTGATCTGCTGTTTCCAAGTGAGCCTGCGGTCAAAGGTCACTCCCAGGTAGGTAGGTGTGGGTTCCTCTGCAAGCCTTTGGTTGTTCAGTGTCAGCTTCGCCTCTTGCTTTTTGCTGGATAGGCTGAAGACTGTGTAGGTTGTTTTGCTTGAGTTGACAGAGACAAGCCATTCCTTGGTCCAGTCGCTGATCTTGTTGAGCGCAGTCTGGAGGCGTACCTGTGCTGTGGTGGTGTACTCTTCAGAGCACCAAAGCACCAGGTCATCTGCGTAGATCGCTCCTCTGACCCCTTTTGGCAGTTCTCTGACGATGTCATCTGTCTGTCTTTCTCTGTCTCTGTCTCTCTGACACACACACACACACACGCACGCTCTCTCTCTCTCTCTCTCACACACACACACACACACACACACACACACACACACACACACACACACACACACACACACACACACTGTCGGATGGAACCTGTAGCTTTGGCCTCAGCTCGTCATACACAACCCAAGAGAGTGTGTCACTCACTATCATAGCGTCGATAATCATCAAAGACGGAGAGGGGTTTCAGCTCACCAGGGTATGTAGATGCCAGTAATTTTGTGGCAGTGTATGTAATGGTACAATCTCGAAAATAAGGAGCATTCCTATGAGGAGAACTCAGAGTTTTCTGTTCGCTTACCATTTGACTGGTAAGGTTGAAGACAACCATGAGGAAAGCGTAGGTTCAGGTTTCACACATGACGCCTCATTCTGCAGTGTGTGTGTGTGTGTGTATGTGTGTGTAATGCTGGTCAGTGACGGCTTCCTTGACAGGCTCACAGGTGGGCTGTTTGAGTTACAGGTGTGTGTTTAACTCCCTGTGAGTATGGTAAGATTATAGTGGTCTGTTCTGTCTTCATAAGGAACAGCTCAGTGGGCTAGGCTTGATGGAACTACTGGACTGAGTGTCGTCTGGTAATCCGGTATGCAAAGTAACATTGCAGGACTACCAGTGGGTTCATCCGTTTCTGGGGCTTGGCATTCATGCAACTAAGACAAAACACACACACACACACACACACACACACACACACACACACACACACACACACACACACCGCGCGCGCGCGCGCATGTACACACGCACGCATGCACGCACGCACACACATACAATCAGCAAGACTTTTTCATCTCCCGAATTATAAAGGAAAGAGGTCAACCATTTCCCAGGTTAGTGCCTAGACATAAAGAAATCTCTTTTTTTCCCCTAAGAAAAATACAATAGAAGTATATCAATGTACCTGATATGTTAAAAGAAGAAAAGGGAGTTTAAGAGGGATGAAGAAATGTTAAGTGAACGAAGAGCTTTGGTTACGATGAAAAAAAAATGTAGAAAGGGTCAGAAAACATATCCAGCTGAACTGTTTCCTATGATGCGGCCAGCATGAAGTATACAATATTCGGTACTGTTGTTTCCTAAAATTTAAACGCCACACGCAAGTTCAGAGAAAAAAAACAAACAAACAGGAATATAGTTCCAAGAGGACGGAGAGGGAGGGGGGGGGGGGGGGGGGGGGGGGGGAGGGGAGGATTGAAGAGAGAGGGGTTGTCCGCTATGAAATTATATTACTATGAAACTCGGCATGTCATTCTAGATCATTAAACACTTTAAACTGACTGACTGAAACCAATTTATTGTCAGATTAACTAACACTTTAAACACACACACACACACACACACACACACACACACACACACACACACACACACACACACACACAAAGCGCGTGCGGGCACGCACACACGCGCGTGGGCGCATACACACATGCACGCGCGTGGGCACACGCCCCCTCCTCCTCCCCCCCCCCCCCCCGACCCACCCACAACACATTGAGGCGCTCTCTCTCATTATTTCGTTTTATTTAACTTAATGTAAAATGACGTATGTTAAAAGCGCTACAATTACTATAGCATATTGCGCTACTGTTGCACAAACATGCTAGTCACGCTTTGTCCCTTGACGGGGCAAGGACCGGATAGAAAAAGCATATATTTGCTGATCTGTTACCTATGGATATAAAGATTATCACTCTCTCTCTCTCTCTCTCTCTCTCTCTCTCTCTCGCACTTGCTCACCTCACTCGCTCTCCCTTTTTTTGTTTGTTTGTTCCTTTTCTTTCTTGTTTTTAAAACGCTCTTGTTTTCCAACCGTACTTTAAAGGTCATCATGACAACTTGAGGCCGTGGTCACTGCCAAGGTCACATTCTGGAAATGCCCTTGTTTAGCCTTATCGATGCCAATCATATTCGGATTGTTCACAAGAATATAATCTAACTGGCAGTGTCTCCGACAATTTTAGGGGTGTTATGTCCATCGTCGTGATGCTTTAAGTTCACCGAATGTTGGCAGTGACTGTGACTCTTTGTTACGTAATTATTCTTATCAGTTTTAGTATTAAGATATAAAAATCGTCCTCAAGCTTCAAACGGACCAAGCTGTGAATGGTACAAAGCAATTGATTCCGTTCGAAAATGGCCAAGTGACAACAAAACAAGATGGCTGACTTAAATCAGAGTTTGAAGGACTATTTGTCAAGGCCTCAGAAAAACAGCAATAATGGACAATCCGAAGGAAAAGCTTCATATTTTTCCGGCTGGTTCCAGAAAGGCGGTGATGGAGATGAGAAGACAGTCAACGAAGTGACTAATGGGTGGTTTTCTGATGCCCAGAAGGACCCATTATTGCCGAGTCTGGTCAGTTACCCTGTGACTCCTAGTAACTTCTTAGGACTACTTCTTCCGAAAATACTGGTTCACTCAAAATTGATCTATCACCAGCGCGCATGTTAAAAAAAAGAAAAGAAAAGAAAATGCGACTCAGCCTGTTGGCCCCAGGAGCAAAATTTGGCAACAAGGGGTCGCACAACACAAGTTTGTCACTGATTTCTCCACTGCTCGTGTTTTTCACTTTGTGGTGTGATGTTTAACTTGTGATTTCAAGGATTTGGAATGTAGATCTGGCTGATAGGCGAAGAGTAAGAACAACGTTAAAGATTTTCAAACATCTTGATGACATAAGAACAGGATTACCAGACTTCTACAGTTATTCATGAAGCCATGACGAAACAAGAAACAGCAAAGACTAAGCGTTTATTGATAATAATACCTTTAATTGCCATACTAACAGGAGAACATATTCAGTTTGTTAACAGGATTGTACACTTATAGAACGCATTATCTGCTGAGAAGAAAATTAATTCATTAAATCATTCAACCCTTCGAGTTTACAGCCCAGCCACCCAGGCTACTTGCCAAAACAAAAGGGATACTTCACTTAGAATTTGTTATAGGTATAAGAAACGTTTTGCTAAGATGCACCAGAAGTACTGCTAGCCCATTGAAACTACCAGTGCATAGAACTGGCTATGGAGAAACATTCTGTTACCATTCATCAAGCAGCTGTACAACTGAATAAGTGCCAACTGATGGGTTAAATCCTAGAATAATGGCGTGAATCTCCTGAATAGCTTCCTACCCAAATTTGCATTGTTTCTGGTTTCATATTCATGTTTTTGATTAATCTTAAACATTTTAAGTCCAACATTGTTTGCTTGGACAGGTCTCATGAATCATGATTGCTAAATGGAGGTGAGTAGACCACTTGATGTTGCCATTGTATGATTTGTCTTTTTATGGAGTAGGTTGTCGCCCCTTTAAGTGAACTGGTGTACAGGTGTTAACAATGTTTGGACCTCAATGATACATCCGCCTTTGGTAATTAATGCGTACATGTCTTAAGGCATGTACTTCATTACAACAACATACATGTTAATTTGACAGTAAATTGAAAAAAATGTATCAGTCAGTCAGTGTGCTTCAGTGGTGCTGTGTGTTTGTGTGTATGTGTTTGTGTGTGTGTGTGTGTGTGTGTGTGTGTGTGTGTGTGTGTGTGTGTAAAAAAGCATATATCTTAAAAGGCGTGCACTTCAGTTTGTGTGTGTGTGTTTGCTATATATATATATATATGTGTGTGTGTGTGTGTGTGTGTGTGCGTGTTAGTTATGATGTGTGTGTTGTGCATACTTGTGTGTGTGTGTGTGTGTGTGTGTGTGTGAGTGTGAGTGTGCGTGTGTGTGTGTGTGCATGATCAAGTTCACCTCACAGAAAAGGCTGAGATTTTGTCGCCGTTCAGTACAAGCGCGTTACCTACGGTGGGTGTATTTTGTTGAGGTCCAAAATCAGGAAGTACCTTTGAAAGTCACAACTCCATGTAGATGTAACAGTGAGAACAATCTAGATTTGAAAGGTTGTTTCTCCATGCACATGACATCGAGATGTTTTAGATGAAACGAAAATGGACCCCAATAAAGCTACAATGGAGAAAAGAATGAGTTGTGTTTCTAGAGGTGATTTATGGCATGCACCTCATTATTCTTGCTCTCAGTGTCTGGTTCTGTTTCAGTTTTTCATTTAAATTTACCTGCTGTGTTTAAAGATGTTGATCATGTTGACATCAAGTGATAGAAATTCAATGGATTTTTGCATTCCATTATATTGTTTACATGCTTAGATGTTTAAAGTTTTAGATTTTTTTCAATGTTTTCTCTCCCTTCCCATGCCTACTTTCAACATGGCAGCCTCTTCTATCTATCAAATGAACAAAATTTGGTATGAAGTCAAAGACCATCAGGATAATCAGGGTCAGTTGAGTCATCATCTGTTTGATCAACAACAAGATCATGTATTGTAAATTCCTATGATGTTTTCATAGTCCCTTTTGACAAACAAAATTCTAGCTATGTCTTCTTTATTGTATTTCCTGGTAGCCATGTTGGCATGTTCATTTACATTTTGCTTTGTAAAACTCCAAGAAAATACACACTTCAAAATCACTTCAAACATCCAGCAAGGCAGGTACCATTTGCTACGAAACCTGTATCACCTGACTAGCCAAACAGTTGATTCTGCACTGACTGCTTAACTAACCTTGGCTATCTGTGATCAAGAGTGAAAAGCTAAAAAGTTATAAAGTACAAATATTGTAATTGAGATCGTCTCAAAACACTGAGAAGTGAGATTGTCACGGACTGCTTCTTTTTGTAAAGCAGCCAACTGCCTGGGTTTAAAAATTCTATTAGGGTTGTTGGTAGTTAACTTTGTATCCGGTAATGTAATCAATCATTTCATGAAGATGGGCCTTTTGAAAGCCAGACAGCTAGCTGCATCAGTCTCTAAATTCTGATTCTGATACACTTTACTATGCTACATCGTATTTCCTTCGCTGACATTGTTTAAATTCTGTGACTTTCAGTACAATTTTAATGCAGCTGCGAGTGCAAATAAGAACGGAATTTTAGTTGTTCTTTTTTTTCTAAAGGAATCTTTTGAATTGCTACTGCTACCACCACTACTTCAGTTAATGTTCCAATTGAAAAATTGATGTTATATCATTTGTGACAGAGAAAGAACATTCAATTGATATTACATCACTTGTGATAGAGAAAGAATAATCTCTTGTACTAGATGTTGCTATTACAATGACTTGTTGCTACTGTGAGTGCTATTACTACTACTTCTAGCAGTACTACTACTACTGCTGCTGCTGCTGCTACAATTACTACTTCTACAGATACTGCTACTGTCAACACCATTTTTAAAATGTGTGTAAGAATTTCCCAATTTTCAGTCATTCTCTATACACATTGATGCTCCTTTTTCTGTTTCATGCGTACACACTTTTCTTGCCTTTATTTTACAGCCCATTCTCCTGTCTTTGTTCAAGATAGTCATTACTGCAGCTGCTAATGCTGCTGCTGTAAAACTATTACTGTTGCTGTTGCTGAACTACTGCTGAACTGCTACTATGACTGCAATTACAACTATTACTACTACTGTAGTACAACAGTTCCAGCTTTACCAAATTCAAGAAAACTTGGTATCATAATCATGTGCTACACACTCCTGAATTAAAAAAAAAGTGTGTATCCAGGAGTCTGTGCATGTATTTGTTTATTGAAAATAAGCATTTGAAATACATTAAGATGGATTTTACTGCAATCCGTATGTGATAGTAGAGTAGTAATCTTTAAAAACCAAACGCAAAACGCAAACGCTGTCGATTTGATTGTTTAATATTATATCAAGTATTTTTTCAAACTTGCAGAAGTTTAACATATCATAGATCTTTAAAAACATAGATCTTTGAAAAAATTACCGATCCTTTCAGTTTCACAGTTATTTAAAATTAATATAAGCATTGCAGTAACTATGTGCCACAGGATAAAGAGCAAAGGATGTACAATTTTGAAATGAAGACCTGTTGTCTTGTTGCAGACTAAAAAGCAGAGGATCCTTGGCTTCATCACTTGTCTTTTGATGGGAACATTTTGCTTCAGTCTTGTGAGTATGATATTTTGTTTGTTTTGTTTCAAAGTTACCAAAAATACATAGAAATAAGAATAATTACTGTTGAGTCAGATATTATTGATAGTAATACAACATGTTAATAATGACATTTTCATGATTTGTTTGACCATGAATATGGGCAGCTTGGTCTCACTGATCACAAATAACTTTGACATTGATTTTATGTACATTTTCATGTGTGTGCGTGGCTCCAGCTGGCTATCATATTTGTGTTATCAGCAGGCACATGATCGCGGGGTATAAAATTATTAAAGGTTATCACTGAGAATCTGAGTTGTGTCAGTTACGTTTCAGCCATGTATTCAATTTCACCAGTTTTGCCTTTGTAAGTCTAGCAGTAGCACATTGTTTGGCTTGTGTTTTGTATTTTCAATTTGCCTCACGTGACATGCACTGTGCACAAGGCTATAGATCCATGTATGGCTATGTAAAGAAATAAACATAATCTGTTTTGATGTAATAGCCACTGGCCAAATCATGCAAATGATGTTCAGGTTCATACAGCTAACTTTCATCTGCTGCAGAATTTTAAGGTGATTACTGAATTGACTGCTATTTTGAAAGTTTAAAAGGTTGACCTGTACATGGTATATTTTTAAAGGTTGATTTGTGCATCATGACTGGCAAAATGCAGGCGAACAGGAGCTGTGGTGTGTGAGTGTACAATATGTGTGTGTGTGTGTTTGTGTGTGTGTGTGTGTGTGTGTGTGGTGTGTATGTGTGTGTGTGCGTGTGTGTGTATGAATGTGTGTATGTGTATGTGTGTGGTGTGTGTATGTGTGTGTGGTGCGTGTGTGTGGGTGTGTGTGTGTGTGTGTGTGTGTGTGATGTGTGTGTGGTGTGTGTGTGTGTGTGTGTGTGTGTGTGTGTGTGTGTTGTGTGTGTGTGTGTGTGTGTGTGTGTGTGTGTGTGCGTGCGTGCGTGTACGTGTGCTTGTACCGTGCAGTTGGGGGTGCCATGAATTCTTTCAGTATTAATTGCATCCTTGCCTTCTGGAAATTTTTGGCTAGTAATTTCCTCTTTCCAGATTTTTTCCTTTTTTTTGTGGATCTCTAACCTTCAATTTTACCACACTTTTTGTTCATTTTTTTTGTTTGTTTGTTGCAGTGGGGCCTCCATCTTGCTCTATTTTCCCACTGTCTTTTTTGATCCTGAAAGAGAGTCGTACTCATCATGCAATATCTATGTGTGTTTTCACAGTTGGATATTCATTTGCTGGTTTTAATGATCTAGCTTTGGATAAAAAGTGTCAGGATTTATTCATGTACAAATGTGTGGTACATTAACACTTTCATTCTGCTATATTTACCACATACACACACACACACACACACACACACACACACACACACACACACACACACACACACACACACACACACCTCCTCTCCCCCTTCATCAGTTGGTGTGTGTGTGTGGTGTGTGTGTGGTGTGTGTGTGTGTGTGTGTGTGTGTGTGTGGTGCGCGCACGCACGCGCGCACATGCACGCTCACTTGTGTACATGTATGTGAAAGAAAGGATTTTCCTCTTTTTAGTCACTCTCTTAGGGATTGGGAGATGGAAGGGGAGGAGGGTGGGACAGGGGTGACAAGAAGTGGGAGAAGGGGAAGAGGGAGAAGGGGAAGGGGGAGAAGGAGAAATATGGAGGAAGGGGGGTCAGTTGAAGGGAGGAGGGGGGGGGGGGGGGGGAAGGCAGGGGGAGATGAAGGGAAGGAAGGGAAAGCTGGTTTGGGATATATTTCTCTTCTATGTTAGGCTTTCCTTCCAACAAAATCCTTCTTGCATTTGAGACCCAATGTACAACAGTTTCTTAGGTTCATTGTTGAAGGGTTCAACTGTATGTAGATGTACCGTTAGATCAAAGGGCAGCCACTTAATCCCACACAGTGATGGCATTGACAGTATTGTCTGACTGTGTATTACAGGCTTCTCTGTATCTGCCCATGTTGATGTTTAAGGCGAGAAAGTTTGCCATGCTCTACACTCTGGGAAGCTTATTTGTCATATCAAGGTGAGCTTTCGTGTTTGTTACTGTTGAATGCAGTTTTTAGGTGACGTTGATTCATGTTATACTTGTGCACATTGGCACATGTTTGTGTGTTAACCGGCTGCATATTGTGTGTGTGTGTGTGTGTGTGTGTGTGTGTGTGTGTTTGTGTTTGTGTGAACAATGTGGAAGAGAGGGAGGAGGTTGTAGTCAAAGCACCCATTTGACAAACTAGCTATAATGAGATGCAAGGACATAAACAGTTTTCTGTTTGCTTCAGTCACTTGTGCTGCAGTACTACAGCAACTGTTTCGTTTTAAGCAGAACCTTTCTGCCTACCTGTTCGCAATGATTCCCTCCCCAGTCCCCACGCCATTACATCAATCGTTCTCATCCCACTTGCTCTTCAACACACGCACTTGCATACACCACACTATACACAATCATGTGCATACGCATCCTGTCCCAGTCCATCCCCTTCCCATTCCCCTTGTCCTACTGCTCTTCTTGCACCCTCCACACACACACACACACACACACACACACACACACACACACACACACACACACACACACACAACACACACCTACCTTCTGGAAGCTTTATAATTGCCAGGAGGAAAATAAGATTATTTTCCTTTTTGTGTTTGTTTTCTTTTAGTTTTTTTCTTCTTTTAAGTGATTGTTGGCATTATTTTGTGACGGTTGGTGTTATGTCTTTTTTCTTCCTTTTTTTCAGCTTCTCATTTCTGTGGGGTCCCTACAATCATCTGAAGCATTTATTTTCCATGAGTCGTCTTCCCTTCACTGCTGCCTATTTTGGAACCATGTTTGCCACCGTCTACTTCTCCATGTGGGTAAGTCGCAGATGGATCTGCCAATCATCGGACTTCTTTTTTTTTTTCAATTAAGAAAATTGTTCTCCAAATTTAGTAGGGTTAGTTCAATGTGGTCCTGTATTTGGCGCCCCCCCCCCCCCACCCCCACCCCCACCCCCCACATTTAAAACATTTTCTGTCACATAATATTGAGTATGATTTTTTTTTCTGTTAAATGTCTAAGCTTCAGGTAAAATTTAAAGTTATATACAATCTCAAATTTTGTGGTGAGGGATGGAGAATTGTGTTTGTGAGTGTGTGTGGAGTAAGGTAAATGGGAATGAGAGAGTCACACCCCCAATGAATTTTGCTGGGTATTGAATATCAAACAAATATTTGTTTTCGATTTAAAATGTATGATGAAAAATCTGTCAGAATGGATAAACCAGCAGATGTGAAGTCCTCACAGTTGGGCCAAGTGAACAGATCTTTTCTGCAGGATCAGCCTAGTTCATGGAGAACTGGAAAAGTTATTGACAACAGATTATTTTCCAGTCACTGTGGAGTGAGGGAAAGTAAAGTTTTGGTGAGAAGTCAGGGAGTTTACTATACGCTGAGCAAGAAAAATGATGTTCTGACAAATCACGTACATGTGTGGTATAGGATCATGATCAGGACCGGAAAACCGTTCATGTTACTTATTTGAACAGAAAGGCCTGAGATTTATAAAAAAGAAGAAAAAGAAAAAGCCTAACATTTGGGAAAAAAAAAACTGGTAAGGATCTCTTGCATTTTTACTGTGCTGCAAGGAATTGGAATACTGGAATTTTGGGGATGCATTTGCTGCATATAAGAGGATGTTTTTTTTAAAAAAGAATTTGATTGAAATGATCTTTTGAGCTTGATGGTGGTGTTTCGTTTCAGGTTCACAGCACAGTGTTTACAGTGATATGTGCCTTGGGGCAGATAATTGCGCTTGTTTGGTAAGTTCTTTTTCTTCAGTGATCAGTTCATTTCAGTTCAGTGGTTATTTTAACATCTGTCCATCATCGATGATACTAAAAGGCAGCAGAGATCACTGAATATTTCAGAAAATACTTGAAAACAAAAGAAATCACGACAGTCTGCCCAACTCTGACTGGGTAATAACGTGTACGATGTCCTTGATACATGTGTCATATAAGACATGGTCAATGCTTTCAAAATGTGCAGTATTCATACCTTTTAATTTGTATCACCCTGTTAAAATTGGGCAGTCAAGTAGTATGTGATAGGCAGAAATTTTCGGCTCACTTATGCACCTAACATCAGGAGAGAATAATGTGTTCCATGTGTTTAACCTAAGTTTGTTGATTATCTTTAATGAATAGTGAAATAAGGGTCAGAATTTGCTTTCCACTCAAAAAAAAAAAAAAATCTTTAATGAATAGTGAAATAAGGGTCAGATTTGCTTTCCACTCAAAAAAACAAAACAAAAACAAACAAACAAAAAAAAACGAAAGGGAGGGGGGAGGGGGGAGGGCACTGTAGTGTTTTCATTTATTTTGAAAGATGGTCATGTATCTCAGAGCAGATGAGATAATGTTGCTTATAGCCCAGCCGACCGCAAAGGGCCACATCAGGGCTCTCAGAGCAGAAGAGGTTTATTGTATACCAATTCACTGGTAGTGAAAACCATTTAAAACAGAAGGGTGGTGTTGACGTGTCGTGTATGTGTGTGGTAGTGATAGTGTATACTAATTCACTGGTAGTGAACACCATTCTAAAACAGAAGGGTGGTGCTGACGTGTCGTGTATGTGTGTGGTTGTGATAGTAAACCCGTTTCAGCTTGGAAGTGGATTGATATACAGTTTTCTTAGTTCTTGCCAACATATGTTCCTGTGAGAAGTAGGTCGCCATAGTTTTAGAGGGTGAATAGGAATTGCCACCCTGACCTGCGATTTTTTTTTTCTAATGCTTATGTTCATATACTCCCCAGAGTTTGCTCAGGATACAACACGCTTGCACGCACGCACGCACCCACACCCACACACACACACCCACACCCACTCACCCACACCCACACAGACAGACACAGACAGACACACAGACAGACGCACAGACAGACAGACACACACGTACGCACGCACACATGCACACGCATGCACACACACACACACACACACACACACACACACACACACACACACCACACACACACAGAGATTGCACAGAATGCTACGGTTCAACACACACACAGTAAACTCATGAACTCTCACTGCTGACAGGTAAACACATATTGCACAGCATGCTACGGTTCAACACTCTATCCTCCTGTGACAGAAATATTCACAAAGACCATTCTCTGTCTTTAGTAGATTTTATATAACCCAAATGTGTCCACACTTCTTTTTGTGAAGCTGCTGAAAATACCCTTAGCAAGTTTCAAGGGGAACATTTCTTTTTCTGTGTGTGACTAGGTATGATCTTGAAATTGGATTTTCACAGTATGAGAGATCTGTGAAGATGTGTGTGGTTGTCCTTGATGTTGCAGGTACATCGTCAGCTACATTCCGGGAGGCCAAACAGGACTCAAGTTCTTCTCCAACATCTTTTATGCCGTTGCTTCCAAGACTGTGACCAAAACTCTGCCTGTGTAGTGTATGATGAGTGTGTCTGTGAGTGTGAGTACATGTGTGTGCTCGCATTATTGCATGTGCATGCATGCATTTTCTGTGCGTGTGTATCTGTGCATATGTAACCATGACGGTTGATGTGATCTGTGCTCATGCACATGTGTGTGTGTGTGTGTGTGTGTGTGTGTGTGTGTGTGTGTGTGTGTGTGTGAGAGAGAGAGAGAGAGAGAGAGAGAGAGAGAGAGAGTACAGTCTAAGGTTAATCGGACAATAAACTGATTTTAGTTGATGTGTGTGCGTGTGTATTTGTGTTGTGTGTGCATTGTGTGTGTGTGTGTGTGGGGTGTGTGTGTGTGTGTTGTGTGACAAGATTGCATTTATGTGTGTGTGTATGAGTGTGTGTGTGAGTGTGTGTGTGTGTGTGTGTGTGTGTGTGTGTGTGTGTGTGTGTGACAAGATTGCATTTATGTGTGTATGTGTATGAGTGTGTGTGTGTGTGTGTGTGTGTGTGTGTGTGTGTGTTTGAATGACAGGATGGAGGAATACTGGGAAGCTCATTTCATCTTTCTGGTGATCAGTCTAAACTGCACTGCATGTATATAGTTTGAAATGTGTTTGCTGTCAGTGTGACAGTGTGTGGCCATTTTCCATTTCAGTGATATTTTGATCCGTGGGCAATCAGAACTTTCATTCATTAAAGGTTTGCTGATGTCACAAAGAGGGTGTGCTCATCTGTTTCATTTTGTTACGAAAGTAATTGTGACGTTCCTCAAGAAAGTGACTCTGAAGTCCCCACTTCATTTTCTAAATTGTTTGATGTTTCTAAAAAACAATACTTCACCTAGGTGACAAAACTGCCTGCATGGTTGCCATTTGTGATTCGGTTTTTAATTAGGTGATCAGTGAACTGAGAGAGAGAGAGTGGCTGGTAATGCTTTTTCTTTTTTCGTCAAAGCCAGGGATACGATCTGCCTGCTTTTTCACATGTTTCTGCTGAAAAAAGTGGTAACAGTTTTCCTTAGAAAAAAAGGAAAAAGCACTCACATATAAATTGAGAACTTTGTGATGCTAGCTTGGGCACAATTATGTTCTCTAAAGCACTGAATGCTTGAGATGGCGTCTGTGTCAAAGTTGGTCAGATTTTGTGTGTGTGTTGTGTGTGTGTGTGTGTGTGTGTGTGTGTGTGTGGTTTTCCTGAGGGAATAGGTTTTCCATTCTTTGCTCTGTCTCAAGAAACCAGGTTCAGTTGACAGACTGTGATCACTTGAGTAAAATACCTTCATTCATTTTGCTGATCTGATATTGAATGCAATCTGCTCACCTCTTTTAGGTGTGAAGGAGGAGAAATAATATATAAAAGGGGAAAACAATTAAATCGAGCATTAAAAGCTTATGACGTTTTTTTTTAGTGTTTGTGAAATGCATATAGCTACACCCTAAAGTGATCACTTTTGGAGAATACGGAAACAGGGAAAGGCTACTTGATTTTTCCTTTAAAGAAGAAAAAAGAACTATTTGTAAAGTTCAATAGTTGTTTTCACTCTTGACTGGGTTGCAAGGGAAGGGAGACTACTTCTGCTTTCTGGTTCAAGAGAACTTGAGAATAAGGATCAGAATGAATAGATTTTGTTTCTTTTTAGGTCTCTCTACTTCTTTTTCTTCTTTTTTTGTTTGTTTTTTTTCTTTTTTCCCTCTCTCTTCTATTGTTTCATTTTGTTTGACGCCTAGATAATCAATTGTCATTACAGTAATATTTTATTTGTTTCTACCAGAATTCATTATTGGCTACAAGCTGTATTTGTTGGTACATAATTCTTCAGTGACTGCAAACTTAATCAGTATGTCTGCCAAATGTTTTTGTTGCTTACAAGCTTCAATTGTCACTGCGGCATTTTATTTGAGGCTACAAGCATGAAATACTGCACTGGCTGCAAGGTTTCTTTGTGACGGCAAGACTTTTTGGTGGGCTGGAAGCTTTATTTGTGGCTGAAGACTTTGGTTACTGGCAACAAGCTTTGTTCGTGGCTACCACAAATCTTTCTTGGAGCTATGAGCCTTATTTGTGGCTACTGAAATTCCATGTCACCTACAGGTTTTCTTTGTAAAACTCAGCTGACTTCTTCATCTTTTACTTTTCCTCTGCTTAGCCTTCAGTACATAGAGTGCAGCATTTTTTTTGTTTGATTACTGAAAAATATATGGATGTTTGAATGCTAAATCCTAAATTCAGTTATTGTTGATATCAGTGACTTTAGATTCTTTTCATGGGGGAGGTCGTGGTATTTTGGTGTGACATATTTTATTGTTTTGTTCTAAGGGGAACATTTTTGAATACGTGTTCAAGTTTTGTGTCAGCTCATCTGTTTCAGGAGATCTGCAGACTTTGAATGTTTGACATTTTGTTAAAGAAATTCATTAAGTAAAGACAAGGAGAAATCAAACAAGGAAAAAAAAAAGACGGCAAACAACAATGTAACGCAGGCCTAGTGCCCACGAAACCAAGACCCACACCCTTTCCCACTCTTACTCTAACACTAACCCACTAACACAGTTCAATTTCCAACATTTAATGACACTTCATTGTACACAAATCCACAACAATAGAATCACACGAAAAAAACATACATCAAAACGCATATGATGAGGAGGATGGGGATGAGGATGATTATGACGAGTATCAGAATGGATGAATTATAGTTATAGGACAGGTTGTGAACATAAAAAAACAAAAGCAAACGAAAAGATATCCAGAGTCCGAGCACTCGCGCCCGGGAAGGGGTTAACTGCTGGCACTGTGGGGGATGGTAGCATGCAGGCAATGTAGCCCTGCGAGCGCAGACAAGAATTCCTGAACTTGGGGCGTCGAAGAGGGTATGAAGATGAAGGTCCCAGGTTTCAATCTCCAGGGGGGATAACTTGCTGAAGGAATGGCTGGGGATGATGAAGGGGAAGTGGAGGACTGGGGATGGACAGTTCACACGCATGAACAGAGTGAAAGGCCAAAACCCGTGAGTGAGCTCTAGAGACTATACAGGCTCTGGAAAACCAGACACCTCACCAGGGACACAAGACAGTGTCACGTCGATGGCTCGGAGGACCCAAACCTCACCAGTGCGGTCACAACCGAAGATCTCCCTCCAAGCACTTGAAAAAAAAAAAAAGGAATGTTCTCGGTCCAGGCTAACGGGACTTGAACTTTGTTTGCTCCCAAGGTGAGCCAAGTGATCAGCATGGGCTGCACGGGATGCCTGTACACTGATGCCACTGCTAGCTGACATCAAATAACGCGCATGAAGCGTGCACGCGAGGAACGCGCGCACCACACACACACACACACAAAACACCACAATAAACACGTGTAAACACGCAGAGCATAGACGCACGCCCTAAAACATTTGACAGTTCGTGACAAACAACAACAACAAACATTTGGAAAAAAGTAAAATGATGAAGAAGAAGAACATTATCATTATTATTTCAGAGGAAATGTTATAAATGGCATCTGTGCTGAAAGCTGAATAAACTATATTCTAGGAGCTCTTTACCCTCCCACAGGGATTTTCTTTGGGTTGTGACTTCCTGTTTGAGGATCATAAAGGATTAGTTTTTGCAATGAAATTTCAGGCAGTCTGAGGAATTGTGTGTTGTTGTTATTATTTTTTTAAATCCTATTCTTTCTGTCTTATCCTCCACTCCCTCTCCATGGCAGCAGTCCCACGCTGCTTTTTCTGGCTCCTATATGCACAACCACACCTAGAAACATCCTACCTCAACCTCAGCACAAGCAATCCACAGGGTGCGATCAGTATCGGTTCATTATGAGGCAACCTATAGGAGGAGACCCTGCATTTCTGATGAGTTGCTTTTGTAGTGTTCATTGCTGTCCGTTTTGGTCCCACGTAGGCAGGATACCTCCTGACAAGTCTGCCGCTGGTAATTGTTCAGCTGCAGAGTAACATGATTGATTTCCCCTCCAACCACAGTGCCCATGACCTGGAGTTACACACTGATTCATTGCAGTGCTTCAAAGCTGTTTGTATGCTTGACAACCAGGCAAATGCTTCAAAGCTGTTTGCATGCTTGACAACCGGGCAAATGCTTCAAAGCTGTTTAAAGGCTTGACAACTGGTTAGTGGCTACTAGGAAAACTGAAAATTTGGCAAACGAACAACTGGGTGAAGTGACATATTGATGTTGTGAAAGGTCAATGTGGTAATGTTCACATACCAAAATAGCATGAGAACATATACACTTTGAAGTCAATGCACTATATGTGGTAATGTTCACATACCAAAATACTGTGAGAACACTATATACACCATGAAGACCAGTCTTCCCCCACTCTCCACTTCTGGTACTTAATATCTGCATGCACCTGGTGCTTCAAACAGATTTTTCACAACCTCAGGTTGGTTTTAACTTGCTAATACTTAGGGATGTATCATTTTTGCCTTAGGATGATGCTTTGGGAGAGAGTTGTATAGGAAGGGAAGATAAGTGACAAACACATGACTCTTGCGAGTGGCACGTGCACTGTGGAGATTGGTGACAGTACTGTTGCCGCAAAGGATCTTCCTCGGTATTTTTTTTAGTACATGTGACACGTTCTCATTGGTTGTACTTTCCACTGCTGGTATTTCCACCCCACACACCATCAGCTTCAATGTTGTCTAGGGACCAAGAAGTAGGTTACCCAGGGAAAGCATTAGTCATTTTTCTATGGCTTTTTCTCCCTGTTGTTTCACTCTCGTATTCAGCTTTCAAAACAACTGTCATTTCATCACTGAAAGTTACTGTCTTCCAGTTGCTATACTCCACTGAAGTTTGTCCCTACACGACTGTTACTACTCCTTTCTGTTCACGAGGGTTGTTTTGAATACTCAAGTCCATGAAGATTTCTTGTGATGGTCTTGTCACTCCAACAGAAGCTGAAGCACGAAATTTGGATGAAATTTGAGAAACTGTTTCTAACCTAATTCATTTCACTATCCTTGAAGGTGCTACTTGTTTCACTATCCTTGAAGGTGCTACTCATTTCACTATCCTTGAAGTTGCTACTCATTTCACTATCCTTGAAGGTGCTACTCATTTCACTATCCTTGAAGGTTCTACTCATTTCACTATCCTTGAAGGTCCAGACTCGCAACTTCCTGAATACCATATGTATGTTTTCTGTACAGTTTACCTGTTCACCCCCAGCACTTTCGACACTTCACAAGCCTCTGATCGATTTAAAGGTACACCATTTTATATTTTTCTCAGACTACATGCATGCTGATGTTATTCCAGACCGAAGTGGACTGACAACGACCAGACTAAAATGTATCATTTTTATTCCCTCAGCTCTACATAGATCGACGCCTAAAATTGACGTCACCATCAATAAGT
>CM065731.1:51670403-51676675 GCA_033310375.1 Conus canariensis
TGTGTGTGTGTGTGTGTGTGTGTGTGTGTGTGTGTGTGTGTGTGTTACAATGGGGAATAAATGGGTAAATGTACAAACAAGGCATACATTAAGACATCTGGGTATAGCATAGGGAGGTAGGTGGTGCTATGGTGGCGCAACAGAAAAAAAAGGGCAAAAATAAGAGCATTAAAGCAAAAGATAGATATGAGGTCATGATGAGAGGCGCTAACAACACTCCCAATGACCACACACAAAAAAATTTTCATTCATCTATATATATATATATATATATATATATATACAGATAGATAAATAAAGGGGAAAAAAAAAGGGGGGGGGGGGAGGGGAAAGGGGAGGGGGCGGGGGGAAAGAAGGAGAGACATAAAGAGAAGAAAAGAAGGACCTAAAGCAAGGGTGGAGGTATGTGGGAGGGCGAGAGGGAGGAGGGTGGGGGTGTGAGAGAGGAGAATAGTTGAGGTCAAAAGTAGAGAGAAAGGAAGTAAGAGGGAAAGTAAAGAGAAGGAACGAAAGGGGGAAGGAGCCCTTAAGAGGACGACAGAAAAGGAACAAGGACGGAGGAGGAGAGGGAGCAGAAGGGAAGGGGGAGGAGGGGGTAGGGAGGGGTAGAAGGGGGGGGGGTGAAAGGGGGGAGGGGAAAAAAAAGAGGAGGGGAGGGGGGGGGAGAGAAGGGGGCCAAGGAAAGTAGGAAGGAGAGGGATAGATAAAAAAGTAAGTGAAAAGAAAAATAAATGAATAAATAAAATAAAAGAAAATAGAAAAAAAAACAACAACAAAAAGACAGGAGACTGGGGAGCTAACCCAACTCAGAAACTCCTGGCAAAAGATATAGGCTCTCAAACGATCATTCCAGTAGGCGCTAGACTCTACGGTCACGAAGAGGTCACTGATGCAGACCAACCATGCACAGGTAAGTACTAAGGGGGAAAGGGGAATGATAAGTCATTGTCCACCTGATTTGGCTCCTGATTTTTTGTCGCTGAGGAAGGCATATTGCCGAAAATTTCTTGTCCTGTTTTGTGTCGTGCATTAAAACTGCGTTACTTCACACTTTGTTTTGTGTGCTCTTCTGCTTTTTTGTCGTGTTCCAGTAGCGCTGCAGTTTGTTTCTTTTGCCGTATATAAAGGAATATTTTGAAATTATATCGTATTCATAGAGGTGGCCCATTAGATATTGAGAAAAAGCTAAAGAAACCTACACAGCTGGAATTCATTGCATTTAAACAAAACAAAACAAACAAAACAACGACGTCGACGACGACGATGACAACAACAAACAACTCGTTGAAAAACACGAACATCATGAGGTGAAATTTCTGTATGTATATTTGAAAAGAACTCAAAGACCATGCCAAGCTCATGAACAATGGTGATAAATAGGAATGACATTGAAAATAATACAGTTTGTACCTTGTTACCACATTCCTCCTAAATACCCATTTGAAAGCCGCGGATTATTAGTTTATGATCCGAGAAACTCTTGAAACGATGTTGACATCTTTTCGTCTAAGGGCAATATTGTGTTAAGCGGAGATTTTCTTGCCGGCACAGGGGTAGGTAGCCTGCTGATGTTATTCGGTCAGACTCCTGAAAAGCCTATAAGCCCAATCCAAGAAATATATGGATGGTTCTGCATAATGTATTTAAGAGCAACCATTATGTAGTACCATCCACATATTTCTTCGATTATGCTGTAGGCTAGCAAACGTTTATGTTTCCTCAATTATGCCTATAGGCAAGCAAACGTTTATATATTTCTTCAATTATGCCTGTAGGCTAGCAAACGTTTACATTTCCTCAATTATGCCTATAGGCAAGCAAACGTTTATATATTTCTTCAATTATGCCTATAGGCAAGCAAACGTTTATATATTTCTTCAATTATGCCTATAGGCAAGCAAACGTTTATATATTTCTTCAATTATGCCTATAGGCAAGCAAACGTTTATATATTTCTTCAATTATGCCTAAAGGCTAGCAGACGTTTATATATTTCTTCAATTATGCCTAAAGGCTAGACGTTTATATATTTCTTCAATTATGCTTATAGGCTAGGAGACGTTTATTTATTTCTTCAGTTATGCCCATAGGCTAGCAGACGTATATATATTTCTTCAATTATGCCTAAAGGCTAGACGTTTAAACTTATATATTTCTTCAGTTATGCTTATAGGCTAGTACCTTCGGAACAAAGCTAGAAAAACACTACACTTTTTGAAAATTATCAGTAAACAAAGCTGGTGTCAGGATATAATCACTTTAAAACATTTAGCTACATCACTGATCCGATCAAAATTATGCTACGCACAAGAGGCTTTCTTCAGTGCCCCTAAACACTTGTTACAAAAGCTGCAGAGCATAGATAGTAAAGCCTATAAATTATGTCTTGGTCTTCCTTTCCATGCTTCAACTTACCGAACTTATAGGGAAATTAATATTTTACCATTAGACGAACATAGAAAGCTAACACTTACCAAATATGTAATGAAATGTTCAACGTTCACAGGTGTGAACGAACATGAGATTGCTATAAAACCTGAATCTCATTATCCAAAAAGAGCTCAGACTATTTAATCATATTCTACCATTGGTTCTTGTACAGATAATCTTTTGAAAGAGTCAACAGTCAGTTTTGAGACATTAGCGAAGGTGGCATTGATTTCTCCTCCAGCTTGGGAAAGAAACAGGGCACATTTTGATCTTGATTACACTGATGTGAGCAAAACTGACCAACCAAATATTTTATCATATTCTGTAAAGATGCATATACAAGAGAAATATCCTCAACATCTTAAAGTTTACACAGATGGTTCAGTATTGTCTAATAATCAGTCAGGTTCTGCTTTTGTTATACCATCACAAAAGGTTGAAAAGATATATTCCATCGGAAAAGGCAGATCAATATTTGTCGCCGAAATGATAGCTAGTATTATGGCATTGTCACATTTAATTGACTTGCCACAATCAATATTTAAAGTAGTTATTTGTGTGGATTCAATGTCTGTTCTGCAAACCATAAAGTTTCCAAATACCGTTTCGAACAACTTTCTTGCAAATGAAATATGTCGAAATATGTCATCTTATTCATGTCTTGATATGTAAAGGAACTGATGTCACCTTCTGTTGGATACCATCGCATTGTGGTATTTGGGGTAATGAGCTAGCTGATATATGTGCAAAGAGAGGAGCCAGAAATGAAAAGTGCGCCACGGTATTGAATATATCCTTTTCTTTACCTGAAGTCAATCAATTATTAAAGCAAACCGTCTGGTGCCGATTCAGAAAACACTACAAAAATACGTTTCTTGGTGTGGCTGATAAAAACACTCATTTAATTAATTATGAACATGTAAACAGCATTCCTCATTTACAAGTGAAAAATATGTACCAATACAGAAATTTCATTTCAATATTCTATAGATTAAAACTTGATGCCTTAAAACTAAATATACAAACGAAGCAAAATGTATTTGTGGAGAACGAAGAATAACCAGCAAGCATTTGCTGTTTGACTGTTTACCTCTTCAAGCTCATTTACCACCATTATCAGGCATGTCATTGTGTGATGTCTTTTCAGGCTTGCCTTCAATGTTGTTTTCTCCTTAATATGTAGTCCAGTTTAGCATTTACTTTAAGATTATTTGCAGATATGTTGTAGGGATGCTTAGAGGGACATTTATTTGCACTTAGAAATCCACATTATGCATACACTTACATAGTCACAGACATTTCTCTCTCTCTTTCTCTCTCTCTCTTTCTCTCTCTTTCTTCTCTCTCTTCTCTTCGTCTAATATCACATATGTGAAAAGACGTAAAACTGAAGTACTACTACTACCACCACTACTACTACTACTACTACTACTTCTACTACTACTATAACTACTAATACTACTACTACTAAACTAACACACACACTATATGACTACAGTCTTCAAATTCAGAAAAATGCCTGATACTCCATAAGATTTCTGCAAGATGTTTGGCATAGAATGGAAGTGAATTCCATCTGGAACACCCAGCCTACCCTCAGTACCGGGAGAGTGAAATATGCCATGAGAAAGAAGGAAATGTCTTACAATTTCTGAATCGATTTCTGAAAACAAAATTAAACAGAAGCACCCGAGTCTCCGTTGTTTCGACGAAATTACCAGAAACTACCGACTAGAACCATTGCGTAATAAACGTATAACGAGAATGCAGCAGATTTCGCATCGCGCTTTCCAATAAGACAGCTAGATTCATAATTGTTTATTTCTTAAAGAGCAGACAGAATGCGTATGTATGCTGGGTATGGTCGAAGATGAAATTCAGTTTATTATACGGCTGCTTCAGATAGATCTACGAGCTGTTAAGACTAATATTTATTATCGCAAGATATACCAGATCCCAGAGTTTTGTAAACAACGCCCATTTCAAGAAGTCTGCAACAACAATCGAAAAGTCCATACCTCAGACTATGTCCCTCACTACATGAATGTGAAAACACAAGAATGGAACCGTGTACATACTCAAACATGTTACCATGTGTTTACCGATCCCTGATTGGTTGTCGTGACAGTTAAAACTTTGAGAGTCTCTCTCTCTCCCTCTCTCGCTCTCTCTGTGCCTGTCTGCCTGCCTGCTGTCTGTCTGTCTGTCTGTCTGTCTGTCTCTCTCTCTCTCCCCCACACACCCACACACGCACACACACACGCACGCACGCACGCACACACACACACACACACACAACACACACCACCCACACAAGCACACGCACGCACGCACGCACGCACGCACGCACGCACGCACGCAGCACGCACCACCACACACACACACCGCACACATACGGGTACGCGCGCGCGCGCGCGCGAAACTATTCAACATGTCAGGACGACAACACGATAAAATGAGCATCGACATCGGCCAGTTCTCATGGGGGTGTGCGATTTATGCTTTCCCACTGCACACATTAGGATGCTTGTCTGGGCTGTGCACTAACAAGGCGAAGAAGAGAAGTGAGTGAAGAGGGTGGGTGTGGATGATGGAGGGTGGGGGTTGTAAGTGGGGGTGGGGGGTGGGGGTGGTGGTGGGAAGAAGGAAGAAGGAGGGGCGGGACGGTTAGTAGGAAGGAAGGGCTACAGAGTGTTGCAGATGTTGAGAGAAGGAAGTAGGAAGTAGGAAAGACTAATTGAAATGGAACTCCCCTCTCTCTCTCTCTCTCTCTCTCTCTCTCTCTCTCTCTCTCTCACACACACACACACGCACACGCACCACACACACACACACACACACACACACACACCATCCTTTGTCCAGGTGTGTACTTCCTCTTTCATTCGGCCTGGGCATTGTTACAGTCGCTGAGCTCAGTACACCGAATCGCTTTGGCTCCCCACCAAGACACGCGACACCGCAACTAGTGAAAAAAGCCCCGAAAACCTTAAAGCCCGTGTCAGGACGCACGACCCGAGTGTTTTTCGCCCCAAAACAAAGGGGGAAAAATTTTCAGAATTCCCCGAATCGCATGATTTAATACAGCCATAGACTTGATTCCTTCTTCTTGGTAAAAAAAAAAATTACTTTATTTCGAAGTAACCGCTTAATGTTTGCCTTGGGGAAGGCTGAAAAAAAACACAAAGAACGTTTTTTATTTAAGTATGCCCCTTTTTTTTTTTTCCAGGCATGCGAATAGTAAACGTTCTCGGCACTTGGGTTTTTGTGCCTTCATTTCTCCCTAAACCGTTTCTCCGTCGTTCACTCAGTGGGTGACCCGTTGGTCATTTGAACTTGACCCGCACTTCACTTGCACACACCCCACACACCCACACACACAAAACCAAAAACACACCACACACCCCCCAAACAGGTTTTGAACGCCCCGCAACCACACACACACAGGGCACAGACACAGCAGACAGACAGAAGGGGGGGGGCAGAACAGACAGAAGAACACCCCCAAAAACACACCACCAAAACCCCACAACCAACACCCCACCAAAACCCCAAACCCCTTTTAAAATCACGACCGATGAAAGACTTTAAATGAAATAAACAACACACACACACCCCCCCCCCCCCCCCCCCCCCCCCCAACCCCCCCCCCCCACACAACCACACACACACACCCACACACAGAAACCAAAATTACAATAGTAACATGAACACAAAAATACTTATATGTATGTGTGTGTGTGTGTGTGTGTTTTTTTTGTTTTTTTGTGTTTGACAGAAAAAGCAAAAAAAAGGGAAAGATTTTTTTTAAAGATGTTCTTTAATGCACAAAAATTTCCCCC
>CM065731.1:51676775-51681775 GCA_033310375.1 Conus canariensis
CACACACACACACAACCCCCAAAAACACAAAGGGGAGAGAAATAAAGCAATTCCTGAGAGAGAGAGAGGGAGAGGGGAGAGAAGAGAAGAGAGAGAGAATTACCTGGGGGGAGGGGAAAGGAGAGAGGGGGGAGAGAGAGGGGGGGGGAAAATTTTTGAGAGGAAAGAAGGGGGGATTTTCCCAAAAGGGGAGAAAGAGAGAGGGAGAGAGAGAGAGAGGAGAAGGAAAAGGGGGGGTGGGGGGCCGGTTTAAATCGGGAAGCAGTGGCGCTGGGTGGGGGAAAAACTGGTCCTGTTAGTCGAGTCAAAGACCTGTTGGTTTGGGTTGAACTGTAACGTATAATGTCTTTTTTGCCTGTGGAGGGGGTCCGCGGAAGAAGGGAAAATTGGGGTGCGTGCGAGAATGCAGGGTTTGTTACTGAGCCCCCGCTTCTTCCCTTCCCCGTTTTCTCCTCCCCACCCCCCCCCCACCCCTTTTAGGCTGTTTTTGGGAGATTTCCCGTGTGTGGTGTGTGTGTTGGGGGTCCCCGTCTGCAGGTGGACGGAAAACAGTTTGGGGCAACTTCCCCCCCCGGGGTTTTTTGAGAGGGGGGAGGAGGAAGAGAGGGGGAGACCTCCCCCCCCCCCCCCCCCCCCCCCCCCCACGCCAACCCGCCGCTAACTTCGATTTCATACAAACTTAAAAGACGAACATCTCCCCGACCCCCCTTCCACAAATTTGGAAGACTTTAGAGATGTTTTTGACCCTTTCTTCTCCCCCCCCCCCCCACTCCCTACCTCCACCCCCACCCCACCCCCTGCAGAACATCTCACGACGCCACTGCCATAGACCGAATGCTGTGAGGAAAAACGTTTGCATCTTTCCACAGCATGAAAAGCAGGATAAGAAGGACTTTTTCCCCTAGAATATTCGCGAGAATGCCCCCTATCCCCCCCCCCCCCTTCCCCAGAAAAAAAAAACAAACAACACACACACCACACACACACACACACACACACACACACACACACACACACACACAACTTTTACAGTTTCCCTAGACAATTGTGGTCCGGCGAGGGTTTTTCTTTGCCTGGGCAAGCAAAAACTGTTTTAAAAGAAGGTGAAACAATCAGTTGACAGTGGATCGTTAATTTTCACTGTGCCTCGTAACTGATTAATTATGTATATCGTGGGTCTCGAAAACCGTTGTCCGGAAGTGGTATGCCCGTATGTTCATTTCACAGGCTTGACAGACCTACACTCCTTCTTGAGGTCGTGTAACACCGTGCCTATACTTCCTTGTCTTGGCTCTCTCTCTTCAAACGGTTTCTTTTCTTTTCTTTCTTCTCTTTTCCTTTTTTTGTACTCCCAGTTCTTATAGAACAGGGAGTACTTTACAATGGGAACGAAGAAATGCTGTCTGTGTGTCTGTCTGTGATCAAAATGTGTTCCACTCGCTCCAAACAAAACTTCTGGGCCGATCTTTCTGAAAATTTGTAGGTATGTTCATTATGGGTCACGGATGATGCCCGATGTTTTATTTCACTAGAATAGCCGTTACTAACGGCTATAACGGCCCCAAACGGTTTTTCTTCTTTATGGAATATCTCCGAAAGTACTTAGAGGGTTTTTCTCAGTGACGAAATACATTATGACGCATGTTTGACTGTGACGTTTCTTTATGACGCATGTTTGATTGTGACGTTTCTTGACACGTACACGCGTATTCAAGATAAACTGGGAGTACGTTTACATGCTTTGCATCTTGTTTTTTTTCTTCCTTCCTTCCTTCCTTTCTTTCTTTCCTTCTTCTTTTCTGCTTGTTTCCAGTCATCTTTCTTTTCATCGGAGTTTCTGTCGATTACTTTCCCTTGTCACTAAACATCTTCTCTTCATGTATTGTTACTTGAAACAACAACAACAACAAGAACAAATAATGGAAGATTTGATTTGTTAATCGCTTGAGTGTTATGAAGGAGTTAGAACATGGAGACAATGCAGTGATGAGTTTGATGGAGTGACTAAGGTCAAAATGTCTGCAGTTGTTGTGTTCAAATATATTTTCAGCATAAGTTGTTCACTGACCGGCTCAAAACGATTCAGAAGAGGGCCAGGGTCCACACAGTCACCCAGTCTAGTGTAATAACGGAAAAACAGTACCAACAACTTTCTAGTTTATCACCGTTATGTTTGTAAGAGAGAGAGAACGTGTGTTTTGGTCATTCATTTATTTACTTATTTTTCTTAGTTCCTTGATTAGATTTTGGTGCGTTTTATAGGCCTAGGCATTATTATCCAAGCATAAACCGCTGAGTGTATTTGACAAGTGATTCGATTTATTTATTTGTTTTCGTGCTGGTTCATGAGTCATCCAGTTTCTGTTTACCACCCAACACCCCCACGGCTCTTGTTGTCTTTCACACTCACAAAGTAATTGCAGTAGGGATTGTTAACTCAAATATGGACAACACAAAATATTTCTTTTTAACACTCAAAAATCTGTTGGAACACAGGACTCATTTCTGTTTAATAAAAAGAATTTCACACACAAACACAAAAGATATTGATCCCTACATTGCGTTAACAACTGTAACTGCACGCCAAATGACATGCTTTAATGTTACTTTTGTTTCATTCAGTTCAGCAGGCCATTTTATTTCAGTTTTCATCTCAGCAAATTACTATTAATAGATACAAATTAATTGCATTTTAATTATAATTATCGTTTACATCATATTTAAGCATGATAATATACATTCCGTAATATTGATCATAGGTAATATTTATCAGCATATACTAAATTAATATGCACAGATAGAGTGGAGATCTCTTCAGATTTGAAATCAGCATAAAAATTCTTTAAGAATCAGTCATTACATTTTAGTTTAAATGTTTTGTCTACGGACTCAAAAATTAGGCCTTAAAACACAAGACGTCCTTTGCCTTTTTTTTTTTTTTCATGAACGCATTCACTGGGTTGCCTCCTCCCTTCCCCTCTTCTTGCCCCTTGATTGCTCTCCCTTTTTGTCCCATCTGTTGATACCAAAACAAAAGCAGACTCATGTGTGTGTGCGCGTGCGTGTGTGTGGGCGCGCGTGCATACGTGCGTGCGTGCGTGCGTGCGTGCGTTTAGGAGTCAAGTGTATACCTCCGAACCTGATCAGTCTTTAAATTAAACGAAACTTTAACTGATTTCAGTGATGGCGAGCACGATGAAAACGATGATGACGAGGTTGACGAAGCGAGTGCTGGTTGTCTTACTGGCAACGATCGTGGCGGTCATGGCAACCAGGCCCATTGGAGGAGGCGTGGTCCACTTCCAACAGGACACAAAGACCCGCCACGCCGTGCAGAAAGAGTTCAAACCCGATCACCCTGAGCGAGGCTACGTGGGCAACTGTGGTGAGTCGGTCAAGACATGCTGGTTCAAGCACTGTTGGTTCGAAAAGAGTTCTTTCAGTCACACACACACACACACACACACACACACACACACACACACACACACACACACACACACGTACGCACGCACGCACGCACGCACGCACACACACTTACTCACGGACGCACCATGCTACCACACTCAGAGAACACACACACACACACACACACACACACACACACACACACACACACACACACACACTCACACACACACACAGACACACACACACACAAAGACACGCACGCACGCACTCACGTACACATGTCATTAATATGCAAGCGCGCGCACACACATAACACACACCACACACACCACACACACACCACACACACATATACACACACATACATGCTGGCACATACATACTCTTACATAGCCTTTCACATTCTTCCCACATCCTCCACACCCCCCCCCCCCCCGACTCACAAATACGCATATGTAGCTGACATGACAAGCGAGTTGCGACTGTGTGCAGTGGGAGATTTCTGTGTCGCACAAACATGTATATGTAGCTGACAAAGGGTGAAGGGTTTTCAAAATAATTTTATGTTCCCATTTTCATCATCTTCAAATCCCCCCCCCGCCCTTTTTTTTTTCTTTAAAAAAAATTGAAATCTTTGCCAAGTCATTACTATAATGATGGAAGATTTGTTAGCCTGCACTTGTTTTCCCCCACTACTTAATTGTTTAGCTGAGGAAGGGTGTTACACAAGTATGTTTATGTAGCTGATTGTTTAGCTGAGGAAGGGTGTTACACAAGTATGTTTATGTAGCTGAAAAAGGGTGTTACACAAGTATACATATGTAGCTGGCTTGTGTGTTGTGTCTGTGTGCAGAGGGAGGGTTCTACAATGTCACACAGACATGTATGTGTAGCTGACACATGTGTTCTACAATGTCACACAGACATGTACGTGTAGCTGACACATGTGTTGTATCTGTGTGCAGAGGGAGGGTTCTACAATGTCACACAGACATGTATGTGTAGCTGACACATGTGTTCTACAATGTCACACAGACATGTATGTGTAGCTGACACATGTGTTCTACAATGTCACACAGACATGTATGTGTAGCTGACACATGTTTCTACAATGTCACACAGACATGTACGTGTAGCTGACACATGTGTTGTGTCTGTGTGCAGAGGGAGGGTTCTACAATGTCACACAGACATGTATGTGTAGCTGACACGTGTGTTGTGTCTGTGTGCAGAGGGAGGGTTCTACAATGTCACACAGACATGTATGTGTAGCTGACACGTGTGTTGTGTCTGTGTGCAGAGGGAGGGTTCTACAATGTCACACAGACATGTATGTGTAGCTGACACGTGTGTTGTGTCTGTGTGCAGAGGGAGGATTCTACAATGTCACACAGACATGTATGTGTAGCTGACACGTGTGTTCTACAATGTCACACAGACATGTACATGTAGCTGACACATGTGTTGTGTCTGTGTGCAGAGGAGGGTTTTACAATGACACACAGAGATTATGTGTAGCTGACACATGTGTTGTGTCTGTGTGCAGAGGGAGGGTTCTACAATGTCACACAGACATGTACATGTAGCTG
>CM065731.1:51686775-51691775 GCA_033310375.1 Conus canariensis
CACAACTTGATTTGATTAAAAGCATTTTATTTCAGCCATTTTGTTGATTGTACAAAAGGGGAAAGTGACGAAGCGCCAATTAGGGGCATAAACGAACAATGATAGAATGTGACCTCTCTCTCCTCTCTCTCTCTCTCTCTCTCTCTCTCTCTCTCTCTCTCTCTCTCTCACTCTTCCCGACTCTACTCGTCTGGCTATTTAAATGTCTGTTTCTGTCGTTGTCTTACGGTGCATCAGTATCTTTGTTTGATCTCCAAGCCGCTCTGTCTGTCTGTGTCTGCCTGTTTCTCTGTCTGTCTTATCATTCCTATGAAGTAAGAAACGAAACGTGTGTGTATGTGTGTGTGTGTGTGTGTGTGTGTGTGTGTGTGTGTGTGTGTGTGTGTGTACGTGCGCGCGCGCGCGTGTGCGGGCGCATATGCATATGTGTACTTGAGTTCATACGTCCGTGCGTGCGTGCGTGCGTGCATGTGTGTGTGTGTGTGTGTGTGTGTGTGTGTGTGTGTGTGTGTGTGTGTGTGTGTGTGTTTGTGTACAGGGGTTTTATGATCTTCACGTGAAAGTGAAGGACATGGCAGGTCGTGACCTTATGTGCATCGAGGTCAAGGTCAACATTTTGCCTGCGGATTACTGAACACCGCCCCCCTCCCTCCGTCTTCCCACCACCCATTTGGTCATGGATGCAGGGCAGGGAGCCAAGAAGATGATGATGGTGATGATGATGATGTGATGATGATGATGTTGAGTGATGATGTTACAACTTATGATGACGGAAGAGTAATTTCTTTTCTGGAAATTGCTGGACTTTCTCGTCTTGTTTAAAAAAAAAAAATGTTTTCATTTGGATGTGGTCTCCTTGTCGACCAGTCTGAAAATGATAATATATGTCCAAATGATGAGCCATGTTTTCATCTCTGATGTGGTCTCCATGATGACCAGTCTACAAATGATAATATATATCCAAATGGTGAGTCGAAAGCAGTTAAAAAGTCTCTTTCTTCCTCACTTTTTTTCTCTTTTGGTCATTACAGGTGAAGTGCCATTGACTAACCTATGACTTTGACGTAAGTTGTCTCTGACTTTGGCTCCTGTGTTTATTTCAATCATTGTCCATAATGCCAGACAATGTAAAACAGATACCAAAAGGTCTCACTAGCGCGTTGGGTTAACCTCATTCGGCGCTAGACCTTCCGGAAAGGATTATTTCTCATGACCTGTCGATTTTTGTTGTTGTTGACAGTCCGTTTTTATGTGTTCAAATAGATCGACTTTACTGTCAGCGTGTGTTCATTCAATCTGCATGACTGGATTTCGCTTTAGATGTGTGAAGTTTTAAATGACGTTAGTTTGCCAAATGATGCATTTACAGACGACCGACTGATTCCGGAAATCTCTGTGGAAATACACCGTAGTTCCCAAATTGCAGGGAGCTTTCGGAAATCGTTTCTTGAATATCCCGATGATTTTGGTTGGCTGTAAATACATCACTGTTCCCGTTCCTTCTTGAAGGTTCCGTGTAATTTGACTGTCTGCGCTGTGTCATGATTTGTTAACTGTCAAGAATATTGCATGGTTGATAAGTGGCTGTGCTACACCATGTTTCTTGGACTTTTGATTTCGTAGGGGTTTGGGGAATGCGATCTGGCGATTTTAAAGAGTGGTCTAGGAGAGTAAAGGCTATGCTTCAATTCTGGGACCGCTGTGATGGTCATATAAAGACTGAATTTTCTGCTGGAAGGAAAATCTCTAAATTGTGACAAGAGTCGACCAGACAGTCAAACGTCGTCACACCCACACTGACGTGCCTAGGAACAGGAGTGTGATTCTGCGTGGTGACAAAATGGTCGTTACTTCCACTATTTCTCAAGCAGTTGACTGGATAGTTACATTAAATAAAGAAAAACAAAACCGGCTAAAAAAAACAACAACAACCAACCAACCAAACAAACAAAAAAAAAAAAAAAAAAGAAAAAGAAAAAAGAAAACAAACACCACCACCACCGAAGTACAACCGTTTTGTTCTCTCCAACCCCCAGTGAAAAGCTGCTGTCGTTCTGACTATGGCAGGATGGTGAAGGTTGGTGTAGAAATGCAGCCTGGACAGCAAGTCTTGGTGTGACAGCAGCATAGTGTCACACTGACGCTACGGGTGATGGGTGCAGGAATCAGACCGGTTTGCTTTCCACATTGGGTGAATTGCAATGAACCTTTTTGAAGGCCTCAGCCCACGACCACACTTTCTCTGATACTACTACATTCCTTTTTTTTTCTTTAGATTCGCCAGAATTACTTATCAAAAGAGCAGCTTCCATGATCTCACTGAGCTATTGAAAATGCAGCTGGGCTCGTTCGATACGATGGGCGCCCACCGCAGTTGAATGTGGTCGAATAAGACTTACCTCTGAACTCTACCGGGCAGTTACGTTGTTGAACAGCACTCAGCAAAGGAGGTATACGCGTTTTGGCAAGCGCGTTGTCGTTTCAATCCAAGATGGCACCGGGAAGGAAGATACATGAAGATTCTGATGTTGAGGTGTTCAAAGTGAAAGACGAATCCAGGATCTGTCAGGGGTCTGCAGTCGTTCAAGGGCCCTTCTAGTCGTGATTGAATTGCAACGCGCGAGTCCATCATTTTTGTTGCTTCCATTGACTTAGCTGTGCTCAATTTGTCATCTCGTTTTCTGTATTAAGTCTGACCCTCGTTCAGTGGAGTTCCAGTTTACAATGAAGTGACAAACCCAGCACAGAGGAGAGATGAAAAGACCAAGTTTGTTAAAAGAAAAGCTTTATGGCAAGAAGACAATGCCGACATTTTGAATCGTGAGGAAAGAGGAAGGTACCTTATCATTACTCAAAACCATCCTGAAAATAGAGATGAAAATAGTTGTTTTTGTTGAACACATTAATATATTTATCATCTTTATATCATTCAAATATTGGATGAATGTATGTATTATATGTATGTTATGTATGTATGTCTGAATGTATGTATGTATGTATGCATGTATGTTAACATGAAAGCATGTTTACATGGATGTATGTATGTATGTATGTATTATACGTATGTATGTATTGTATGCATGTATGTATATATGTATGTATGTATTGTTAGTTTATTAAAGGAAAGGGAATTATACCTAGCAGCTAGAGGTTAGTATTTTCAAACGGTGAGGCAGCAATTGTTGTGAATTGTTGATAAATCATGTTGATTTGTACTTCTCTGCTTGTCTTAGCTTTTCAATGGCTTGCTAGTATCATGCAGTCAGAGCAACATTCTTTTTGTTACAAAGCTTAACTAAATAAAAAGAACGATGATAAATTTATTGATAGTATTCCCTATCTTTTGTGCCCAGGTTCAGCCAGTTATTCAGTTTACAGGGAAGTTGCTGGGTGCGAAGAATCAAAAGAAAGTTTTGTGCACGTTGGAAAAGTAGTGCTGTTTGAGCCAAGGATATTCTCGGGGAGTTGAGACGCCAAAATAAGCTTGTTCAAAGGCAAAATTGTCTTTAGCTTAGTAATTCAACTCATGTACAGAATTACAAAATTTTGAGTAACATTTCATATTCAGATTTTTCATATTGATAAAATATTTCATTTGTAGAATTAATAGATGCTGATTTAGATGCTCAAACACAGAATTGTTAGGCAGTTATAAGATTAAAAAAAACAACACAAAGTTTAAAATTGGTTAATTTTCATACTTGGAACGGTTAGATATTGATTAGAATTTTCATAAACAATAAACAAGTAGGGTAACTCTTGCTCCCATAAGAAAACCTAACACAGAATAACTTTTATTCAAGACTGGCACAGCCTTTTAATAGATAGAATTTTCATGTTTAGATCTGTTGAAATAGATATTGATTGAAATTTACGTAAATATAATCAGTACATCTTGAGGGGAAAAAATAGAGTTATTAAAGGCCCCGAAACCCATTTAGGCCGGCGATATACTTCAGTGACGACCGTTGCACCAGATACCCCCCCCCCCCCCTGCCTCTGATGGCTGTGAGAAAGTGCCCAGGGTGCGGGCAGTGTTGTCTGTCCACCTCTTACACTGCCTACCACTTTCCCAGTTTCCTCTCTTCCTGCTTCGTGTATGGATAAAAAAAAAGAAAAAAGAAAGATGCTGTTTGAAATGCACAGAATATTGCTGCATTTTCGATCTTAGTCTGAATGTTTATTTATTTCCAAATGTGTTTGTATTTATATAGAAAATCAAGGTTTTTCCACTAGGCGAATTTTTTTTTCTTAACAATAAGTTAAAAATGGTTACAAAATACTTTTAAAGAGCATTAGAGCGTTCGTGGCCATTTTAAAACCATACATCAAATATTTATTTTGGAATAGCATTTATCATAGTAGAGCTGTGTGTACATGCAAATCGTAATAGAAATATTGATGTTTTTTTCATTACGCAAAAGTGCGAAATATGACGAGAGCTTGTTTTTTTTTTCTTTCGCTCTTTTCTATTCTTTTTTTGTTCTGTTCTGTTTCTTTTTTTTTTTGGTGCTAAATAGCTTTTTTTGCATTGTCCGTGAAAGAAACGTTTTTCTTCGCTTTGATTTTAAAACCACATTTTGGTGTTGATTCACCGATAGCAAAACTAAAGGAATGAAGATGGAGAATGACGGCACAAGGCGTGAAACAACATGCCACTACAGGACTCCCATTCTCCCAGTTTGGGAAGTTTATGATTTCACCCCCTCCCCCCTCCCCTCCCCCCTTTCTTTAAGCTTTATGAAATAAACGTTTTTTCAAAGTACAAATAAATAATAAAAAAAGAGCCCTCAAAAGTTGCGATTTGTGACCGTCCATTACGAAACCAGTCTTTCTTGGATTTCAGATAGTTTTGAGATGTACGTGTACCCAACATTGGCAGACTTTCTTGACCAGTTTTCACGTGATTTAACATAGTTTTGAAGTGTACAATTATGCAAAATTTTCAGACTTACTTGATTATTGTCAATGAATGAGGTAGGACCAAAAAAAAAAAAAAA
>CM065731.1:51701775-51726775 GCA_033310375.1 Conus canariensis
GAATGAAAAGTATTCTTCAGAGAGAGAGAGAGAGAGAGAGAGAGAGAGAGAGAGAGAGAGAGAGAGAGAGAGAGAGAGAGAGAGAGAGAGAGAGAGAGAGAGAGAGATTTGTACTCTATAAAAGTACTAGATCTCTTCTGGTAAAATTGATACTTTTCATAAAATCAAAATGAAAAACGAAACAATAATGTCAGTATATAAGTATAGGCCTTAACATTACAGGAATAATAACAAGAAGCATGATGATGATGATAATAATAATAATAATAATAATAATAATAATAATCATATGATGATAATGATAAGATAATAAAGGGATTACTGAAATAATGATAATGACAACAACAACAACAACAACAATAATAATAATAACAATAATAATAATAATAATTATAGTAATAACGTGACTGTTTCAATGAGTATCAACGTTGTTATCATTATGATTAAGACAACAACAAAAAGAGCAGTTTCAGGTTTTTCAACAACAACAATAACAACAACAGCAGCAGCATTAGCGGCAGCAGCAGCAGCAGCAGCAGCAGCTGCAACAGCAGCAGCAGCAGCAACAACAACAATAATAATGATAATAATAATAATGATAATAATGTTAATAATCATAACAATAATAATGATGATAATAATAACACTACTACTACTACTACTGCTACTACTACTACTACTACTGATAACAACAACAACAACAAAAATAACAAAAATGAAGAAAACAATAATACAATAACAATAACAAAATAGTAAAGTAAACAACGACAACAATTGTGAACAGAATATCGAAATGTGAAATGAAGAAAATGAAATAAATTACCATACTTAAAATAATGATGTAAAACTAATCATTACAGGAAAAAATAAAAGAAATGAACAAAATAGTAGTCATATAAATAACCATAAACGTAATATCCATAATCATATTGACAATAAACACAACAGAATCATCAAACAGCCCAATTCGCACGATGATGAATCAGCATTGTCTAAAACCAAATCCCAAACATTCAGAGAGTTGTAAAACAAAGACAGCTCTATCCACGGGCGCCTCACGCTATGACACAGTGTGCCAGAATAAACAGTGTGTTTTAATGACCTAGAGTGATCGTGTCTCCATATGACATTATCAAGTCTGCGCAAGGTACTCAGGAAGGGCACAGACATAACAGACAGACAGAGACGTTTTAATTGCCCCCCCCCCCCACCTCTCCATCCTCTCCGCTTTCTGGTACCCTATATTTTCTTCTCCCTTCACACACACTCGCGTTCACACACACACACACACACACACACACACACACACACACACACACACACACACACACACACACACACACGCACACACACACACACACACATACACACACACACACACACAGCAGCATAACTAATGTAGGATTCTAAACAACGACAACTTCGAAAAACGACCACTCTCTCTCTCTCTCTCTCTCTCTTCCCGAGACGCTTTCTAGTTTTTCATTTTTTTTTGGACGCGGACGTCCAATGCAGGCCAGGTGTATGTAACTCTGTCCCCCAATCCGCCCCTGGCCAGTGAAAAACGTCGTTGAAATCGTAACAGTATGGCATCAGTGACTTTTAAGAGCAGAGAAAATGCAAGCCACAGGCCAACTGAACAGGAAGGTGACAGCAAAAGAAAGATGGATCTGTTGCTAGACCGTCAAATGGATGGAATGATTTAAGGACAATAACGACAGCAACGCGCTTCACTATAGCATTTCGGCGCCAGTCTGTACTTGATACTTGTCATTTTATCAGCATTCTCATCGTCTACTGATCTGTATTAAGAATTCAAAGGACAGCCTTTTGCAAAATGTTAATAGGACATGGACCAGTCTACTAAAAAACCAGTCCAGTGAAAGTAGGTTTGCCAAGATTCAACACGCGTTTCATTGACAAACAACACGTTTGAGGGTGCCCTACCTCACAACCATACTGTAAAACGGGAGACGTAAATGTATCAAACAGATCAACTTGCATAATATCTATAGAAGTATTATTATTTTCAACATTGTGCAACAAAGAAAATGTTGCCATCAGTGACATACTAGTCCTGCAAACACTACAGCTATTGTTTCCACGATATTCATTTTTACATTACATATACGTCAGATGTTTTTCCACGATGTTCAAAATTCATTTAAGATGGCTGAATCATTAGAGTATAAAATAACATGTCAAGTAGCCCAACCGCTTCACTGTCCTCGAAATACTTGAGTTATGCGTAACATTTCAATGCCTCCGAGCCATTTGTTCCTAACAATAAAAACGTAACTGCCAAAATCAGCATCTGTAAACGTAATTTCCATAAAGAAAATAAAGTCAGGCTGCTGCAAGGGTTGACATATTGCATCTTCCTGTACGCATGCAAAACATAGACCCTCGCAGCGGATCTGGAAAGAGGAATCCAAACCATGGAAAGGAGGTATTACCGCAGGATACTAAACATCAATTACACGGATTACATCAACACCGAATAAGTGACCTAAACCATCGAGTATCGTATCAGACCATACATGATCTGCTGATTATAGTTTAGAAACTAAGATCCATTATTGCCTTGCTGAATCAATCCTCCAGGAAACTGTTGGGGGGGGGGGGGGGGGGGGGGGGGGGAGGGAGACGGAGGCAAAGAGAACATCAACAGTAACAACAAAACCGACAGAATGACAACATGGCAGAATGAACAGCAAAACCATCTGCATAGACCCAGACCTTGGCTCACTGACAGACCTGGAGGAATCAGGTAAACAGTTATTCCGAGGGATGCCCCAATGGCTCTTCATGGAGTTGAGAGAGAGAGAGAGAGAGAGAGAGAGAGAGAGAGAGAGAGAGAGAGAGAGAGAGAGAGAGAATGAATGCACACCCATTCAGTAAAAAAACCCAAAAAACCAAAAAACACAAAAAAAAAACAAAAAAAAACAACAACCAAAAACAAACAAACAAACAAAACAAAACAAAACAAAAAAACCCAACCGATAATAGGATAGGGGAAAGAATTTCACCTCATCTCGCACCAATTTGGCGTTTGTAATATTTGGACAAAAAATGTTCCGCTGGACACAAGATGAGCTTCCGGACACAGGTCTTTGATAACTGTCAAATTCTACCAATATTGTTTATTGCATTTCAGAATCTTCTGCCATGAAAGAACACGATGTAGGTGATAAAAGGCCTTTTTGTAATCTATCAGAATACGGTGTAACGTCGTATCTTTAATTTGGAGAAGTCAGTAACTGAAAACAAGGAGAAAATGTGCTCTCTTCCCGAAAAAAAACACACTCCATTTTGAAATCCTTTCAGGCGTTTTGCTCTATGCCTAAAAATCTTGTGAAGTGAACTTTTAACAAACACGCGAATAACGTACCAAAACAACGAAGAACAAATTCTGTGATAATAATTAGAATTATCTGTGCTAGATACCTTCCTTCCTCTCACAGGCTTAATAATGCCTTTAAGCCAATCATCGTGCATTTGTTTTCACTTGTTAATATCAAATCAAAGAATTTGGTAAATGCTGACTCCTAACATTTTCGTTGAAGCAGACTTCAAGAATTCAGTCACAAGATGGTCAGTGCCACAAACTAGGTGCACGTACAAAACTAAACCCGTCTGGAGAAACGAGGACATCAGTCTCCGATTCAGTTTTGCATGCAGTTATGCTCTCCATCTTCCTGCATCCATGTAAATGATGAACTCTGACAGCAGACCTGCCAAGGAAGAGTCAGGCCGTGGACGTGAGAAGTTTTCGAAGACTTCACGCTATCTCCTGTACTAGGCACGCCATAAACGGCGAGCACCGCCCAACATAGTTATGAATTCACGAGAAGGCAGCGTATGTGCCACCATGAAGACCAGATGACCACAGTGGAGAGAGAGAGAGAGAGAGAGAGAGAGAGAGAGAGAGAGAGAGAGAGAGAGAGAGAGAGCTGAAGTGGTGTGGACCCGTAACAAATTTCCATGACCATTGTCCAATAAACAATGCAGGGGATGAGACAGCAGGGCAGACAGGGAAAGAGGCGGACAGACAATGTTGCTGAGCAGACCGGAAGAGCTTCGCCGCAATTTAAGTGCATGCCCACAAATGTCAGAGGTGGAGACAACCGGTGAAGCGTTCATCATTTCAGTGTCCACCACGGCCTTGGTGGGCCAGTGAG
This sequence comes from Conus canariensis, assembly GCA_033310375.1. NCBI lineage: Eukaryota > Metazoa > Mollusca > Gastropoda > Neogastropoda > Conidae > Conus > Conus canariensis. Next base: position 51,705,957 of record CM065731.1, read on the forward strand.
TGACAGGCTTTGTTGCTTTATCAGCATAATGGCGCATTTTTTTGTTCAGATTCTTCCATGAAGAAGGACTGCACGAAGAAGGGTTCTAACTGTAGCATTTACCATTGTCAATAGAAATACTAGTTTTCCAGCGAAACCGAATATCCACCAAGATATGAAATATGACTGAAAAACGCATCAAAAGTGATCTTATATTTAACAGTTCTTTCGTTTTGAGCAAACTCATTCAGGGTTTCCAGAAATTGGCGCTGGTAATCCTAGATGTGTCCCCCCCCCCCCCTAAACTTGACGGAAGTTTTCTAAATAACTTTCATAATCAAATGTATTATTTTTTTTTATTGTACATCTGTTGCATACGCCCCTCAAAAATCACCAAAGACAATCATCTCTGCAGCTTTACAAACAGCAGAGTGAATGTATCTTTGTAATAAAAATCTATCAAGAATAGAGGAGGGGTCATTGTGTTGATTTATCCCACATTAGAATACAGTTTTAAACTGAAGCATATTGTGCCACATGTGCTTATCTGTTAACATCTTCTTTTGTAAGAGTTCCTAAGTTCATCATGATTATGTTTGTATCCATGCAAACAAAAGTATTGGTTAACACTCACAATTCTTATTTCATCTGCTTGGTTTCACTTATGTATTTGTTTTTGTCTTGTTTTGTTTGTTTGTTGTCCTATGATTTGTGAAATGGTTTTTAAAATGTCGGTAGTTTCTGCCGAAGAATTCATTATGTTGCATGTACTGTGGTGGATATAATTTACAAACTTGTATGTTGTATCATCCAACGTACATCCATTTAATACAACGGCCCTGTTTAAGAAATCGGTGTCATTCTCAGTCCTATCAACAAAAGCACTTGCGTTCTCTTGTGACCATTTTGGCTGTGATGAAATACCATGATTTGAACGACAATTGAAGCTGACATGAACAGTTTCATCTTCTTCCAGTGTAACATTAGACCGAGTCGCAAACTGATAGAAACAGGATGTTCCATATCAGAAAAAAAAATCACTAAAGCACACACAGCAGAACTCCTGACCAAAGAAAAAGCAGATGAATCAATGATGTAGAATTTTATAACATACAGTATTTCCGTATACACATTCTTTTAATCACAATTATCTCCTTAACACACGCCGGTTGTTTATGGTAAGTGTACTATCTGTCTAACAAAGAGACAAGGTGCCAATATCAAAATGATTATGAATTAAAATATTTACAGAATATCTAAAAAAGTGGCCCGTTTCTTTTCTTTCCTTTTTTTTTAATAGAAAATGTCATCATTGCATTTTAGAGCATCATCAAAGTCAATCAAAGTACAAACAGCAGCATTAAAATAACCAAATACATAAATCAAACCAATGTTCAGTGACAGAATGGAGAACATTGAACGTTCTCGCGCCAAAGTTAGGCGACATCTTCGTGGGGGATGAGACACACGCACCTTTTTCAAAAATAGTCCAAGATTCATTTAGAAAAGCAGCACACACACACACACACACACACACACACACACACACACACACACACACACACACACACACACACACCACTCAGTTAAGCTGTCAGTATACGGAAGGAATGAGGAAATATCTTTATGTATTTCACGATCTTTGCCACATGCCAGCTTACACGCTAATAGCTCCATACCCTTCATTACTTACAGATGAACGAATCTGCAAAAAGTTTCAAACACTGAAGAGAGAGAGAGAGAGAGAGAGAGAGAGGAGAGAGAGAGAGAGAGAGAGAGAGAGAGAGAGAGAGAGAGACAGACAGACAGACCGACCGACAGACTGACAACACACACACACACACACACACACACACACACACACAACACACACACACACACACACGCACACACACACACACACACAGAGACAGAGGAGAGAGAGAGAGAGAGAGAGAGAGAGAGAGAGAGAGAGAGAGAGAGAGGGCGTGACTCACCTGTTGTTGTGACTCGCTTCCCTTCTCTCAACAGTTTAGACGTCGCCTGTGAAATTCACAATGACGAGAGAAAATAGGGCGATAAGCAACGCAGATTAAATGGGTAATTAACGTGCATGCACACAGGACATCTAGAAGTTTATGATAAATGACGTACGTGTCCTTCACGGCCAGGCTGAGCTAGATCACGCCTGTCCTGTGCATCTCCAATACACATCGTGTCCACTAACTCCGTTTCCCTGAGATAACCCCTGCTATTTTTTGAAAAGTGAGACGACTGCAGGCGGAAATCTAAACAAATCTTAAATGAATGTTAACGAACCGCCAAAAGAAACGTGGACAAACGAGTCAGAAGACAAAACACGACGCGTTTCGGCCTCTTAGGTCTTCTTCAGGCAAGACACAAATAGGACAACGAAAATGAACGAGTTTGTCACTTAGCTCTGATCTCTTCAGCGCAAGGTAGGCGTTGAAAATAGCATTCCTATCAGTAATATAATTATCATCATTGCTACCTTGGCTCACACATTGCCTCCCTTCTAACAGCCTCGTTTTCATTCAACGCCTACCTTGCGCTGAAGAGATCAAAGCTAAGTGACAAACTCGTTCATTTTCGTTGTCCTGTTTGTTTGTGTCTTGCTTGAAGAAGACCTAAGAGGTCGAAACGCGTCGTGTTTTGTCTTGTGACTCGTTTGTCCACGTTTCTCTTGGCGGTTCGCTAACATTTATTTAAGATTTGTTCAGAATACGTCAGCTTTCTCCGTTCTGAGACAGACCGTGTCAGGTTACTCCAATTCTGAGACTGAGAGTCAGCTGATTCTGTTTCGAAACAGGTTGTCTTAGCTTACTCCTGTTCCGAGATTGAAAGTGTCAGCTCGTTCCATTTCCGGGGTACGTTCTGTCTGCTTATTCCTTTTCCGAAATAGGCTGAGTCAGAGTACTCCGTTTCCGAGTAAGGCCGAGTAGGCATACTCCGTTTCCAAGACACGTTATGTCAGCTTGGTCCGTATCTGAGACGGATGGTGTCAGCTTACGGACTGTGTAAGATAGACTGTGTCGGCGTATTTCGTTTCCAAGAGGGACACATGTCAGCATACTCTGTGTCCGAGATAGACCAGGTCAGTATACTCTGTTTTCGAGCTAGACCAGGTCAGAATACTCCGTTTCCGAGATAGATCAGTTCAGTATACTCTGTAGAGTAAGCTCCCTTTGGTCAACCACGATATTCTCGTGATGATGATAACATTCACCTTGGTTACCGAGATCATATTAAACGGACGCTCCTAACCACGCCTGACTTGCTTTATTTACGTTAATTTACGTTACATTTCCGACACAGACCATGTCAGCATACTCCGTTTCCGAGATAGACCATGTCAGTGTAGTCTGTTTCTGAGATAGACCATGTCAGCATACTCCGTTTCCGAGATAGACAAAGTAAGTATACTCCGTTTCCGAGATAGACCAGGTCAATATACTCTGTTTCTAAGATAGACCAGGTCAGCATACTCCGTTTCCAAGATAGACCAAATCAGCATACACCGATTCCAAGACAGACCAGATCAACATACTCCAGTACTGAGATACACCTGGCTAGCACACTCTGTTTCCAAGATAGCCCAAGTCTGTATCCTACATTTCCAAAAATAGACCATGTCAGCATACTCTGCAACCAAGATAGAGCGTGTCAAGTCTCTCCAGTTCCGCGATAGACCGTATCCGCTTACTCCGTTTTCAAGTTAGACCATGCAAGCTTACTCCGTTTCATAGACAATCCTTGTCAACATACTCCGTTGTCTGAATAATCTATGTCAACTCTCTCTGTATCCAGAGATAGATCATTGTCAGTTTACCTCACCCGTGAGACAGTTTGTTGTTCACTTACCTCGTCTGTCAAACAGATCGTTTCCATTTATTCCATCTTTGAGAGAAACCAGCGTCACATGATTCAATTTCTGTCATGTACATTATCAGCTTACAACGTTTCCGAGATACACCATGTCATTTTACCCCGTGTCCAAGATAGATTCTTGTTAGTTTACTCCAACCTCGATTTTTTTTCTTTCTTATCTGTTTCTTTATTGATTGATTGATTTATTTATTATTTGTTAGTTAGTTTTGTTTATGAGACAGATATCCTAAGCTCATTCTGTCTCTGAGACAGATCGTTGTCAGCTTCCCCCGTCTCTTCGATCATGTCAGTTTACTCCGCTCTGAGACAGAGTGTTGTTAATTCACACTATCTCTGAGATTGTTGTCGACTTGCTCCATCTCAGAGATAGTCATGTCAGTTTACTCGGCTCTGAGACAGAATGTTGTCAGTTCACACTATCTCTGAGATTGTTGTCCACTTGCTCCATCTCAGAGATAGATCATGTCAGTTTACTCCGCTCTGAGACAGAGTGTTGTTAATTCACACTATCTCTGAGATTGTTGTCAACTTGCTCCATCTCAGAGATGATCATGTCAGTTTACTCCGCTCTGAGACAGAGTGTTGTTAATTCATACTTTCTCTGAGATTGTTGTCAACTTGCTCCATCTCAGAGATAGATCATGTCAGTTTACTCCGTCAGGGAGATAGATAGTTGTCCGCCCACTCCGTTTCTGAGATAGATCACGTAAGCTTGCTCTGCCTCTGAGATAGATCGCGTCTGTTCTCTTTCTTGGATAGATCCGATCAGATTGCTCCCTCTATGAGATTGATGGCTGTTAGCTCACTCCGTCTGTGAGATAGATTGTGTCAGTTTGTTTAGTCCCGGCGACAGATAGTGTTAACTTGAGATGTCTTGAGATAGATCGCGTAAGCTTTCCGTGTCTCTAAGTAAAAATTGCAGTAGTTTGCTTCGTCTTTGAGATCGATCATTTCAGTGAAGGCCTCTTTGAGACTGATCGTGTAAGCTTGCTAGGTCTCCTAGATAAGCTTGGTCAAGTTGCTCCATTTATGATGAGACCGAGTTATTGGACTTTATGATAGATGTTATCAGTTTGGCCTGTTTCTGAGATCGCGATAGTCCGGGCTTGCTCGGACTCTGAGAAAGATCGTGTCAGTTTGCTCCGTCTCTGAGATACACTGTGTCAACTGGTTCCGTCTCTGAGACAGATCGTGTACGATTGCTCCGTCTCTGAGATAGATCGTGTCAGCTCTCTCCATCTCTGGGAGAGGCTCGGACAAGGCAATGCCAGCCAACGATGCCATTTTTATAGCCTGTGAGATAATTGTACACAGTGTCTACAAAGAATTTCCGCCCCATTTTTCACTTTGGAAACCAACACTGTTTTTTTTTTTCTTTTTCTCTTTCTTTCTTCCTTCCCTTCTTTCTCTCTTTTTGTTTGGTCATTTTTTTTAGAAATAGATATTGTTTCTGCTTTCTTTAATAATGGCACAAATTTGCATTTCATGTCTCTCATCCATCTTGATATTTTTGACATTCTTCATCTGCAATCTGTTTTTGCCAGCATAAATCTTTCGGTAAATATTTGGCTCAGCATACATTTTTAGGGACCACCAACACACACACACACACACACACACACACACACACACACACACACACACACACACACACACCTCTAAAGTAACCCCAGTTGTGACACAATGGATGATTAGTAATTTCAGTTGTTCACCTACTCTGTGCATTTGACCAAATATCTTTGGCACACTATAAATTTCCCTTGGTCACTGAACTTAGTCGAACTCACGCAAGACAATTCATAACATTTTTTGACAGTTTGTTGAACTTGACGGAAATGTCTTTTTGACCGCCAATCCCACTGTGATTAAACGAATTTCAAACGCACTTTGTGTTTATACCTCTAATTTTGTTACGAATGCTGAAATGAACTGCACTTGTATTATGGAGACGTGAAGGGGTAGGGTAGCGGGAAGAGTGGTTACAGGGGGAGGGGTGGTGAGAAGGAAGAGAGATAATGGCAATGACAACGATTCTTTATTTCAGACCGTTTAAAGCTACTGGTTTAAATTAGTAATATTTCGCACGTACCATTTCTATTTTACGAAGGGTAACGTTAAATCCCATAGCCTTGTGGCCGTCGGTTAACCATCTCTGGGGCACAGCATGATGGAAGACAGAGCCTATCCCTCTCCTTCCACCGCATTCAGCCTTCCCTGAACAGAATCAGACGCCCATATGCTGCTGGGTGGACAGAGAGGCTTTTCAAGCCGAAATTAAAATCCAGTTCCACCAGTGGTTCGAACTCAGAACCGTCAGCACCGCAGGCAAACGCTTCGACCATTAGACCACGGGCCCTCAACTAAATTAGCACTAAACGCTACAACAGACGAGAAAGGAATAAGGAGCCCTCTATTCGCAAGAGATTACTCCACATCGCGTTACTTCTGGAAGTCTGGCAAGAATACGTTGAATGATAATACAGTTGTGGCCCAATCAACAACACATTCATTCAGAAAGCGAGACAGTCCATGGTCCGCGGTTCAGATCTCACTCGGGGCAGGGTTTCCTATCTCCATCTCCACCAGACCTTCAGTTACTGAGGTCTGGGTGCTAGTATTTCAGACGAGCCAATAAATCGAGGACCCGTGATCAATAACATGTGCATAGCGCGCGTAAAAGATCCTCCCGCGTTAACGTAAGAGTTGTGTCTGTCTGTCTTTCTTTCTTTCTTTCTATCTTTCTTTCCTTCTTTGTTTGTTTGTTTGTTTCTTTCTTTCTCTCATTCTTTCTCTCTTTTTATTTAAGAAACCCCAACTTTGACATGTGAACAAAAGCCGCAGGAATTGAAAAAAGGAAAAAAACCAAAAACCCCCCCCCCCAAAAAAAAAAAAAACAAAACAAAAAAACAACAACAAAAAACAACAACAAAAAATGTAATAAAAAGGTATACAATGGCGATGTGCTCTTTTCGGGTGAAATCAAACCTAACTGCTGTTGCGACAATGAAATCGTACTTTGCAATGCAAACAAATTTGTAATGATTTTATTGAATTGCTCTGCTTCTCATGCTGACTGCTATCAGGGGAGCATGTTTTTATTCATTTTGCATGCTAGTTTGTAAGACATGTTTGTCGAAAATTTACCTGTCTGTTTTGTATTTTACAAAACATCTGCGTTACTTTAAACTTTGTTTTGTGTGATTATTTGTATTTTGCCTATGTATCGGTTACGTTGCTGCCTGTTTCATTGTCTTTCATGCAATACAATGCAATGTAATGTTGTGCATTCTAATACATTTTGATCCAATAGCATGCAATGTAGTACAATATGATACATTTCAATACAATACGATTCAATGCAATGTAGTGCAATATGATACATTTCAATACAATACGATTCAATGCAATGTAGTGCAATATGATACATTTCAATGCAATACGATTCAATGCAATGTAGTGCAATATGATACATTTCAATGCAATACGATTCAATGCAATGTAGTGCAATATGATACATTTCAATGAAATACTATGAAATGCAATGCAGTGCAATTTAATTTAGTTTGATCCAGTACGATATAATGCAATGTAGTGCAATATAATACATTGTTATGCACTGTGATATAATGCTATGCAGTGCAATATAATACATTGTTATGCACTACGATACAATTCAGTGTAGTGCAATATGATACATTGTTATGCACTACGATACAATTTAGCGTAGTGCAATATGATACATTGTTATGCACTAGGATGCAATTCAGTGTAGTGCAATATGATACATTGTTATGCACTACGATACAACTTTAGCGTAGTGCAATATGATACATTGTTATGCACTAGGATACAATTCAGTGTAGTGCAATATGATACATTGTAATACACTACGGTACAATGCAATGCAGTGCAATATAATACATTGTTTTGCACTACGATACAATTCAGTGTAGTGCAATATAACACATTGTTATGCACTACGGTACAATGCAATGCAGTGCAATATAACACATTGTTATGCACTACGATACAATTCAGTGTAGTGCAATATGATACATTGTTATGCACTAGGATACAATGCAATGCAGTGCAATATAACACATTGTTATACACTACCATACAATGCAATGCACTGCTCTGCATGCAGTTCAATACAACACAACGAAATACAAAGACATCACTATGGAGATAATGAATACGCGTAGACAGGGAACGAATTTGGTAATAATTGTAGTGAACTGTTTGTATTCATTTTCTAATGATATGATTTTGTGACCTAATATAGAAAATGGTTTACAGACGTTGGTTATTAAACTATACCTTACTACATCTCCTTTCAATTTAATGTTCATATGGATACGTGTTGGCACGTGTCTTCAGAGAGGATGTCTTTTTCTTTAACACAGACAGAGAGATGGTATTAAATAGCATCAAGATATATCTTTTGAATCCTTACCATTACTTGAGATATTTCCCCTTTCAAAACAGAGTCTAAAGTACGTCTGTAACTTGGTATGCATAGGAAAGCAAGTCGCTGTCAAGGTTATATGAGTTTAACAAGCTTGAAAACGACTCATCCCTTGCGCTGTCGTTTGAATTATTTAAGACACTAAAAACAGCCCATTTTAATGTTCGGAACAGAATTTTGGGGTTTGGTTTAAGCTTCTCCAGTAACAAGGAAAGCTCAGTAAATTGGGCTGAGGAGATATTTTAGTTTAAGTATGCAAACACCTCATGATTTAATTTACATTGAGCTTGGCAGGTGTCTTCTTAAATTTCAACGGCAAACGACATTAGCTAAAGTTAGCATGCATGGCAGAAGACAGTCTATCTTTCACAGCATATACAATGCTGTTTAATTTTGGCGAGCAGAGATGGAAAAAGCTGGGCGTCTGAAATTTGTCTATGCTAACTGCCTACGTGTTCTTTTATGTGCAGAAAGAAAAATCAGGGTACAGGCTGCAGAGTATCTTTTGTAAAAGAGTTCTAAGAAAGATTGTTTTACTATGGGTGTCAAAATTACATTCAATTTAATGAAAGTGACAACTGTTAACCATACAAAAATTTAAAACCGATATGGAGCCATATATGACGTTCAATTGAAATATGTATGTAAGGCGTTACTTTACGTAAGTTCGATTTGGTATATCTCTTACATCTACCCATAGCTTATAACATAATGGAAACCATAATGTAATTTACACTGTGTGAAGGTGCAGATGAAATTAAATTTAATGTTGTATCTTAGTGTCCAGCATTCCAGGAACTAAGGTATCAGTTTATTACACAAAAAGAAGAGAAATGTATTTACCTTGATTGGTGATAAAGTAAACACAGCATTTTGTAATGTTTATGACTATAGCTACTCTATATCATCCAATAGATCTTATGATAATCGCTTTTCTCAAATTTAAGAATAAGAACGCACATTTTTGTTCACATCTATTCATATGGGGATTTGGCTTTAGTGAATAAATTCTGACCTCTCTCTCTCTCTCTCTCTCTCTCTCTCTCTCTCTCTCTCTCTCTCTCTCTCTCTCTCTCTCCGAACATTCATCACAGAACAGCTTACTAAAAAATCTCTTCCTCCCCCCCCCCTCTCTCTCTCTTTCAATCTCATGAACACGCATACACACGCTCAGAAACACGTGTACACATAATAAATTTCCCTCTCTTTCTTTCCTTCCCCTCTCTTTCTAGGAGCTGTCGGAAGCAAAGCCACAATAGACAATGAACAATGTATTTGAATTATTCGTTCCACCATTTCTGAGTTATGGAGGAAGACGAGCGTCGTTATAGGACACCAAGACACATGGAGTGGGGGAGGGGGGGGGGGTGTTAGTGGAGGGGGGGGGGGTGTTAGTGGACAATGCACTTGGGAAGAATACAAACAAAAATCCAAAACTCAAGAAGTTTATGTAATAAATCCGCCAAACATGAATAAACGAATCACAAGACAAAACACGACCTCTTAGGTTTTCTTCAGGCAAGATATACAACACTCAGGACAACTAAAATGAAGAACGGGCAATCACTTATCTCGTCAAATTCGGCGCAAGATGGGCGTTAAATCAAGTGATTGCTCGTTCTTCATTTTCGTTGTCCTGAGTGTTGTTTATCTTGCCTGAAGAAGACCTAAGAGGTCGAAACGCGTTGTGTTTTGTCTTGTGATTCGTTTGTTCATGTTTGGAAGATTTATCGCATAAACTTTTTAAAGATTTGTTCAGATTTCCGCCTGCAGTCGCCTCACTTTGCAATTAAACATCCAAAGTCCGGTATTGGGTCTTGTTAAGGGCGATTTTTCGCGGCCCTTGCTCATTAGACTTTAACTGGTGGACTGGGTGTTAGTGTTTCGGATGTCATAAAACCTCGGCGACTTTTGCATAAGCACATGTACAAAAATCTACGGTACCACGAGCCGGGATTGCCCTTGGCAAAGTTCTGCAGAAAAGTTCACTTTGAGAGGAAAGGAAGAAAAAGTGTGTGTATGTATGTATGTATGTATGTATGTATGTATGGTATGTATGTATGTATGTATGTATGTATGTATGTATGTATGTATACCAATCAATCAGTCACTCAATCTATCTTTCTATCTATCTGTATGTATATCACTCACTCACTCACTCAATTTATCAATCTATCTATCTATCTATCTGACTGTCTTTCTCTCTATCTCTGTCTGTCTGTCTGTCTGTCCGTCTGTCTTTCTGTCCATCCGTCTCTCTCTCTTTCTCTCTCTCTCTCTGTGAGTGAGTGAGTGTGAGTGAGTGAGTGTGTGTGTGTGTGTGTGTGTGTGTGTGTGTGTGTGTGTGTGTGTGTGTGTGTGTGTGTGTGTGCGCGCGCGCGTTCGCATGCTCTCTCTCTTCTCTCCTCTCTTCTCTATATATATATATATTACATGCATACACACACACACACACACACACACACACACAGACAAAAGAGAGAGAGAGAGAGAGAGAGAGAGAGAGAGAGAAGACAGACAGACAGACAGACAGACAGACAGACAGACAGATGTTAAAGAAATGGGCCTGAGCCTTGCAACGTAAGTGATTTACTCTGTAAATCTGAAAGACCTCGCCTCTTGTCCTAATTTAGTTCTACTGGCGTGTTGCCCGTTACTTTTCCCACCTGTACTACAGTGTACATAACCACCTTTTTCGTGTATATACGGATATTCTGTTTCGTGCATTATGTAAAACGCTGATTTTGGTCATATCCATTAACAGAAAACGAAATTTCTTTTGAAAGAATACTCCCCTCCCCCCTCCCTCCAGTCAAAAACGACGTCAACAACAACAACAATAACATCATGATGATGATCATCATCAACAAGAACAACAACGACAACAACGAAAACAACAAATGCCTCATCTGTCAAACATTTTATTCCAGTCAGAATAATTACAATGTCCGGATACACCCTCCTCTTATGCCCTTCTCTTCCCCCTTCCTCCTGCCCTACACACACACACACACACACACACACACACACACACACACACAAGCAAGCAAGCAAGCAAGCAAGCGCACACACGCACATAGAGAGAGAGAGAGAGAGAGAGAGAGAGAGGAGAGAGAGAGAGAGAGAGAGAGGAGAGAGAGCGCATGTGAATACAGACAATCACGGTCCCACACCCAGTTTTTAACTCCACTTTATCCCCAGTCTGCGGAGGGAAATTAAAAAAAAAAAAAAAGCCGACCTTAAATCTGGCAAAACTAACACCCTCCTCTCTCTGTTATTCTGTCTGTCTGTCTGTCTGTCTGTCTGTTTCTCCCTCCCCTCCCCTCTCTCTCTCTGTCTCTTCCCCCCTCTCTCAAAATGTGCTAACAAAAAAGTGAATATACAGCCGGACACCTCAAATGCCTCCCTGACGCTGGTTCCGGACCACTTCCCTGTGGAAACAATGAGCCACATTGTCTCCCACACCACTCCTCCACACCGCTTCATCTCACGACTTTCCATCATGCGCCGTCAAGACATCATCGTCACCCCACTGTCCTCCCACCCCCCGACCCCTGTGCTCACGCCGTCATTTGTTATCCGCGAGACAAGTGACTTCCTGCGCATGCGCAGTTGGCACGAGAGTTTGGACGAGAGCTGGAAGCAGTGAGGTGATCGCTCGTTGGCCGTGCTGGCCAGAAAGATTCGTCTCATGACAAGAGCTGCAATCGGAGGTTTCTTTCTTCCACTTCATTTTTGGGGAAAGATTATCTTTTAGTTTCGTCTTCTTTCTTCCACTCAGGACGTACGTTTGCTTTCGAGTTTTTTTTTTTTTTTTTTTTTTAAGAGTTTTATACCCTTGTCTCATACTTTTTTTTTTTTTTTTTTTTTTTTTTTTCAAAGTTGAGGTTTGAGTTCACGTCTTCCTCCTTCTTCAAAGTTTGGTTTGTAGTTTGTTTGCGTGTGTTTTGCTCAATTCTGTTCGAGATTGAGAAGGTGAAGCTTTTTTGTGGAAATGTTCATCATCAACTTTTTGCTTTAAGTAATCTCAATTTTAATGGACTTTTGCTTGCTTTGTTTGTTTGTTTTTTTTTTTTTTCTGTTTCTTCAAGTTTACTCAACGTTGAGTATGTTCGTACTACTTTACCATTTTTTTTTATCGTCTTCTTCTTTTTTTTTTGGTATTATTCATATTCTCTGAATGATTCCGTTGACTGTTCATAACAATGATTGCTTGCAATTTACAAAGGTAATACATGTGTTCACATTTAGAATATATGTTTTGCATTTTGAAGTCAAGCACAATGAAAATTTATCTTTTTTTCAGTGGAAGGTAATGAGTTTTTGTTGTTAGTTATTTTCACGATTATCATCATTAAAAAAAATTGTTGTCATAAATTATGTTGATCTTGTTTCATAACAGTCAGGATTTAATGTTTACAAAAATGTATCGATTTACATATTACTATTTTCCATAAATTTTGGCAGTAACTGCGAATGAAATATCTCTGAGCTAATGACATTAAATACATTATTATTGTTATTACTATCATTCTTATTATCATTATTATTATTGTTGTTTTTGTTGTTTTGTTGTTGTTATTGTTGTTTTTTTACATTGTCGCTGTGTTCAATAGTTCAATAGGTGATACTTTAGTCCCACCTTAATGTATTTTCCATGCAATTTATTTGACACTAATGAGTACTACAAATCAAAAGATCCTTTGTTTTTGATTGAAAAGAAATGGCACATTCTTTCTTTCTGAATTACTGTTTTATTGTTTGCATCAGAATTCTGCTGTCTGTCAGTCTGTCTGTCTCCGTGTCTGTTTTTCCTTTCATCTTTCTCTCTTTCCTTCCTCTAACTCTTATTCCTTACTCTCCCTTTCAATCATTCTTCCTCACCACCATTCCTTCCCTCCATCCTCCCTTCTGTTCATTCTTCCGCCTGCCCTCCCACCTCCAGGCAAGCGCTTCACAAAGAGCATGACTTGGTGCGTGGGTCGACTCGGACTACTCCTGCTGCTGCTGCTGTTGCTGCCGCTTCCGGACTCTGGCACCCAGGCCCAGCACGCGGCCCATGGGGCCGCCGCAGGAGCTGCAGGTGCTGCAGGCGCTGCAGGCGCTGCAGGAGCGGCAGGAGCGGCAGGAGCGGCAGGAGCCGCAGGAGCCGCAGGAGCTCGGGGTCTGATGAACACGAGGACCACCAGCCCTAAGCACGTGTTCTGCACCTCTCCGCCCATAGCGCGCTCGCCCAAGATGCCCATCTTCCACATGCAGGTCAACACAGGATTCTACAACGGCTACCGAAGCAACCAGACGGTCGTCGGTGAGTGGGTTGTTGTTGTTGTTGTTGTCTGTTGTTTGTTGTTGCTGTGGTGGTGGCGGCGGTGGCGGTGGACAGTTGAATGCGAGGGCAGGAGAAAAAAAAGGAGAAGTACGTGAGTGTGTGTGAGTGTGTGTGTGTGTGTGTGTGTGTGTGTGTGTGTGTGTGTGTGTGTGTGCGTGCGTGTGTGTGTGTGTGTGTGTGTGTGTGTGTGTGTGTGTGTGTGTGTGTGTGTGTGTGTGTGCACGCGCGCGTACAAATGATTCAGCGCTTATCTAGCCATTCTATTTATAGTAACATACAGGGATGAATCCCCCCCTGCCCCATACCCTCTCCCTCCCACTCGTCAATGCAACCGGTCCATTCCGCCTGTCCGTCTGTGTCTGTCTGTCTGTCTGTCCGTCTTGTCTGTCTTCGTATCTTCGTCTCTCGATCTGCTCTGTTTCTATCTGCACTCACCCACCCAACCCTCCTCTCTGTAATCACGTGCGAAAATGTTTTGTGCGGACGTTAATCTTCAGTTCACAAGCAGTTTCCTGATCAAAACTGAACTTTCGGCTTTGTAGGAAGAAGCGGGACAGAGGGGGTGGGGTGGGGTGGGGGGGGAGGTGTGGGGGGGGGGGTGCTCTCCCTTAGGAGACCACGTCACTCTAGCACAGCGCCACCTACTGTTTGTTTGCGGTACGTGCATGTGTTAAGTACTTACCTACAGATAAAAAAAGTGTCCGCAGGGGGACACAAACCCAGCAGGCTCTAAGCCATGCCCTGCACAAATTTAGACATGATGATGACTGGTGTGTGTCAATCGCGGAGCGACGATGATGACCATTGATAGCCTAGGAAGACGTGGTATGGGGGAATCAGGGGTCGGGGTGGGGTGCAGATGATGTCTGCGCAGTCCAGTGTGGGCAATAAAGTGCCGAAGTGTCTTCCTCGAGTGGGGCTTTCAAGGGAAGTGTAAGAAATGTTCCTCAGGCTTCTGTCAGTCTGTCTGTCTCTATCTGTCTGTCTCTGTCTGTCTGAGTGTCTGTCTCTATCTGTCTGTCTCTGTCTGTCTGAGTGTCTGTCTCTCTCTCTCTCTCTCTGTCTGCCTGTCTGTCTCTGTCTGTCTGTCTGTCTGTCTGTCTGTCTCTCTCTGTCTCTGTCCCTCTGTCTGTCTGTCTGTCTCTGTCTGTCTCTGTCTGTCTCTGTCTCTGTCTGTCTGTCTGTCTGTCTGTCTGTTGTCTGTCTCTGTCTCTCTCTCTCTCTCTCTCTCTCTCTCTCTCTCTCTCTCTATGCGTTTTCGTTTGTACATACAGAATGCGCTGGCCTTAAATTAAGCTTTGGTTTTGCTCTTCTCGTGAAGCTTCTGCGCTTGTAGCTGTAGTCCAAGGCCGCCCGTTCTGGGCGCTAGGGTCTGGGTTGTCTTTCCATTTTTTTTAATTTGGGGAGGGGGGGGGGGGGTCGCAAAAGGTGGTAGGAGGGTCGATCGTTAGGGTGGTGTGGTGGGATATGGGAGGGGAGGGAGAATAGAGGTAGGATGGGGAGGGGTGGGTGGGTGGGATTCCATCAGTGTTAAACATAGCGGCATCAGCATCTCATTCACTCGTTGGCGCTGGCCTACCGCCATCCCTGTAAAACTGGATGGAAATCTTCCCGACTGTCTACCAGTTATCTTGTGGGTCAACACTGACCGTTAATACCGTGCTCCAGCGGGTTCCTGTTGGTGTGCAGGGTTAGGGGTAAACCCTGTACAAATTCCTCGTGTCTTCATCAGCTGGGTCTACGTTTAAAGGACGCACACTGTGAAGGGGGTTCCTGAAATGACAAGCCGCCATTACTGTGCATAATATTGATACTAATACAAATTATGGAAATAATAATAATAGTTTTATTAATGATGATAATAATGATAGTTGTGATACATAGTGTATTTGTTTTATTGTCGAAACGGTCACGATAGACTACTTGTTTTGAGTTCACCATCTCTCTCTCCCTTAGTGTTTCTCTGTCTCTGTTGCTCAATCTTCACACACACACACACACACACACACACACACACACACACACACACACACACACACACTCTCTCTCTCTCTCTCTCTCTCCACACACACACACACACACACACACACACACACACTCACACACACACACACACACACACACACACACACACACACACACACACACACACACACACACACTCCCCCATCTCTCTCTGTCTCTCTGAATGAATATGTCTATCTCTCTGTCTATTCCTTCAGTCTCCCTCCCTCCCTCCCCCCCCCTCTCTCTCTCTCCCTCTTTTTCTTCTTACAGTTTTCTTGCTCCTCCCTTTCTGTCCCTCCCTGTCCTCGTTCTTTCCCCTCTGTTCTGGAAAAGTGAGGAATTGGTGCATCTAGTGATTTACTGATTTATCCAAGTCATTCTTGCTTTACTTTTTAAGAAGAATTTTCAGCAGTATTTTCGAATGTGTAATGTCCAAAGCGACCCCAAAACAGTAGTACCATTCATTGCCTCGTAGATCTGCCTTCTTTTTCTATGTATTGTAAGCAAATTCGTTGGAATGTTATCAAAGAATCTACAAATACAAAGAAAACAATGAAAGGAGTGTAATGTTGCTATCGTTTTCTGTCCGTTTTCTTTCTTTCTTTTTTTCTTCGTTTTTTGTTTGTTTCTACATTTTCGTTTTCGAAAATGCATTATTGTGTGTTCATAAGTGGCTGATACAGTCCTCATAGAACTAAAGTGTTTATCATCGCTGTCTCCGTTGACTGTTCATTCGGAATTTTACGTGCGTAGTACATATCACTATTGTGATCTTGCTGCGCATATGACGAAACAGTATAATCAACGAGAAGGAACTCTTTCCCCCCGTATATGCATTCTCTTTTGTTCAATTTTTTTTTTTTAAGTTGAAAAAAAAGAAAGAAAATGAAAGAAAAAAAAAATTACGTGCTTTCGTCACGAGCCATATATTACGTCATATTTTGATCTACAGGGAGGCAACAGCACAGGAAGTGGTGTCACGATGCATGCCATTATAAAATGCATCTCCGTTTTCTTCAGTCTTTATTTCCGTATCCGTTCATAGACAAAAGAGGGCCATCCTGTCATGTTTAGAAAACCTATGGAAAAAAAAAGAGGAAAGAAGAAAAAATATGCGTAGAGTTTGATGAGTGGGATTCATGCTGTTGTGAAAACGTGAACACACTTCAAACTAGCAACGCATGAGACTGAAGAGCCTATTATCCATTTAGTGACAATTCCTCAGCTTTCTATAAGAGCAAAGCAATATAATCTAGTTCTAACAACACTCCGTTCTTGTAACTTTATATCATAACAGCAAAGAGTTGCTGCGCTTGTTTATCATTAGTTGTTTACTTCATCCTGCTTTATCTTAGATTTACTTTAATCACTAACCTTGTGGTTGTGAATACGAAGAACACTAAAAGAAAGATAATGATGATAAAGTTCGGGAAAAATAAGAGGGTGAAGAAGGATAATAAAAAAAAGACGATGACGACAGCAACAAAGTAGAAAAAAATGTAAGAAAAAGAAAATGTGGGGTAAAACGGTATCTAAAAACCTACTCTGCTTCACCTTTTAAAAACAAAGCAACCCATTATTTTCTGAGCATAATATGACAAAGAAGAAGAAGAACAGGAAGAAGAGAAAAAAAAAGAGAAGACGAAGACGGAGACAAAGAAAAGGAAAATAGCCGACAGGCCGTCAACTACTTTCACTGTCAAGACGATGCAATCCATTATAGTCCAGCTTTTATTTTTAGCCGCAACAGAACAAGATGACGTCAGCAACATTGTGATTGACGATTTTCTCTCTGGCAACAGAGAAAAAGAAATTTACTAACCGGGGGAAGGGAGTGGGAGAGGGTTCGTTGTTTTAAAAAAAAAAGTGTCATTGGGGAGCTTTTAAAAGAAGTCTCATTGGGAAGTCGGTGGGGACAGAGGGTGGGTGTGGTGTAGCAGAGGTGGAGGGAGGAGAGAAGAGGAAAGAGAGGCAAAAAAAAAAGGTAAATGGGGTTGAGGTTGGGGTGGGGTTGAGGCTGTTGGTTTCAGGCAGGCGTGGGTGGGTGTGGGTGGGGTAGATAAGTAAAGACTTATGTACGATTGTAGCAAAAGTAAACAGCGCTTTCATGATTATGAAAACAATGTGCAAAGATGTGTGTGTGTGTGTGTGTGTGTGTGTGTGTGTGTGTGTGTGTGTGTGTAACGAAAGACCTTGTTAATTCTTATGATTTAAACTGCGGAGATTAATGACCCTTTTTAAGCTTACAGGTTGAGCGTATTAACCCTTGTGAGCAGACAGTTCCGACTGTCATTATTAGCTTTGGTGCATCAAAGAGTTAAGTTTGGTGACCGTCTTGAGTTCAGATATGGGACTCGCCATTGTAAGTTTATCTACGTAAGACGAATCAACAGCCGAGCTGATTAGCTCTTGAAATCAACCAGTACAGTTCGAATTAAACAGAGAAAGTTGTTAACCTTTGTGAGTTGATAAATAGAACTTGAGTTAAACCATGGAGTGGTGAACCCATGTGAATTAAACAATAAAGTATACTGGTAGTCCCTGCGAATTACACAGTTGAAATTTGCTTCTTCTTCTTCTTCTTCTCCCTTTGCTCCGTGAAGGATCTTTGTGGCATCGCACAGAAGAACTGTTCACCAGATTCACCCAGCTCTCTCAACTGTGTGCCAAAGTCTGGGTCTTGGCAAACGGTTTTCTTGTCTTTTCTGCGATGTTGCCAGTTCATCATATTGCACTGCCCTCTCTCTTTCTCCATCCCTCTGCAGTTCCATGGAGGATTGTTTTTAGCAAGGCTATTAGATCTTGATACATGGTCACACTGATTTAGTCTTCTTTTCTTAGTTGATTTCGGTCGATTTTCTTGTGGTCCGATATGCTGTTTGATGGTTTGGAACACTTGCTCATTTGTGATACCATCGATATGTCTGATGTTAAATGTTTTACGAGAACAGAATGTTACTGCTTAGTCCGTATTTAGGATTAGTGGAGTTCAACAATGATGCTTATTACATCCTAGGGTGGAGCTTTTAGAGCTTGTGAACTAAACAGGCGCTGAAAGTTTGTGGGGT
Organism: Conus canariensis; assembly: GCA_033310375.1. Classification (NCBI taxonomy): domain Eukaryota; kingdom Metazoa; phylum Mollusca; class Gastropoda; order Neogastropoda; family Conidae; genus Conus; species Conus canariensis. The sequence continues at coordinate 51,724,696 of CM065731.1, forward strand.
GATTTGTAAGCCTAGTACTTATAAATTGGAGGGTCACTTTAGGTGTGAAAATTATCGAAACTTACAAGGTAAACATCAACTCATATTGAAACTCCATGCATTTTTGTGTGGTTTATGATAAGAAGTCAACAGAATTTGGTAAATTTTCTTGTAATTGTTTACTTTTGTTGTTTTTGTTTTTTCAATATGACTTTTCTCATGCCGATGTAGAAATTGTCTGAAGTGTGACTTACGGAGTACTTATCCGGTCTAATGTTGGGTATAACACATAACTATCCGATCTTGTGAATCAAGCAAGAACGAATATTTCCTAGACTGAATGTAATCGTATAAACAGAACAAAAAAAACAAAAACAAAAACAAACAAACAAACAAACAAAAAACAAAAAAAAACAACCCTAAATTAAATTGCCAGTCACATGAAATGTTGAGCTGACCATTATCAAAACAAACTTTCAAACATTGTTTTGAAGGTTCAGTACATAGCTTGTTCACGTTGGATGCCTTACTTCAACAACATATGTTTGTGTACAGCGACTGTTTATTCCTCAAAAACAACAACAACAAAACCGTTTTCATGGCACAATCAGATAAAAACGTCGTCCTACCTAAGCTCTTGACAGCACATTTTGTTGTGTGCCTTCCGGTGGAAAAAAAAGGGAGAAAACTTTATCATTTCCGCTCCGCTGAGGGTTTCCGTTGTGCCCGAAGTTGCGCACCGTTCCTGTCTTAAAATAATGACCCTAAGTGACAATGAAAGTCAGTCTCGCGGTGTCAGTGAAAAGAGAGAGAGAGAGAGAGAGAGAGAGAGAGAGAGAGAGAGAGAGAGAGAGAGAGAATCGTGGTGATTCATAAATCTCTCTCTCTCTCTCTCTCTCTCTCTCTCTCTCTCTCTCTCTGCTTGTTTGTGGTAAGTTTGTTCCAAACAGGTAAGTCTCAACGCATTTCAATTCCTGTCATTGCTGTTTGGCAATGTCAACGTGTGCACAACACTTCCTGTTTTCTGCTCCAATGCTTTCGCTTACAGAAAAGACTCCTGTCAGCAATTCTCTCTCTCTCTCTCTCTCTCTCTCTCTCTCTCTCTCTCTCTCTCTCTCTCTCTCTCTGTGCATCTATTGAAGTATGAATAATTCACATCCATGTATTCGTGAGTTACACCATTTTCATTTTTATGTACATCACTCTGTCTCCGGATATGTCGTTTTTGAGGGATTGTTTCGAAGATGAAAGGCATTGTCACGTGTTACCCTACCCCATCCCAGTCATTTTGACACGGGACAGAAAAGGCCTAATCATTAAACCATTTTGACCCTCCCCCGCCTTCCTTCCCTCCCTCCCTCCCCACCCTCTCTCTCTGTCTTGCTATTTGCTTTTTTTTTTTGTGCGCGTAAAACTTATCTTTTTTCACCATCGGAAGCATACAGATACTTGCTTAGTAAGAACATAAAACATCAGTCCCTTGTTTGAGTGAATCAGTCTTTGTATAAAACAAAAAGTCTTTTTTGTTATTGATCATGGTCAGCTGCGTCCTTGCCACAAAACGGTAGTAAATTACAGGCCAAAGATTGATGGAACACATTGCTTTAGACCTGAGTGTCAGTGTCGGTCACACACACACACACACACACACACACACACACACACACACACACACACACACACACACACACTAAAAAGACAAAATCGGAAATCGTAGAACTTTATTCACGAAGTACCAATTGGTCAGCGACAGTATAACCTGTACTTTTTGTTTGCCTACACACTACAATTCCTTCAGCTCCTTCGGACATTTTAGCCAAGACATAATTTTGCCTGGCAGCTCTAACGTTTTCTGTCTGCCACTGTCAGTACCTCACAGGTCAAGCACACGTTAGGACATAAACACGGGGGGTTAGGTGTGGTCTACGGCCTTCGCCCTGCTCTTAGCCAGTTCCGTTCGCCCAACTGACCAGCAACGCCTGTACATTTGCCACGGACCATACATTAGTCAGTTTCGTTCGCCCAGCTGACCAGCAACACCTATACATTTACCACGGACAACACATACATAATGTGAGAGGACTAGACCATCATGAAGGGA
>CM065731.1:51731775-51734275 GCA_033310375.1 Conus canariensis
TAACACCACACCGCACCACTCTACACCACACAACCCTACACCACATCACACCACTGTACACCACACAACCCCACATCACACCACACCACTCTACACCACACAACCCCACATCACACCACTCTACACCACACAACCCCACTTTACACCACTCTATACCACACAACACCACATCACACCACTCTATACCACACAACCCTACACCACATCACACCACTCTATACCACACAACCCCACTTTACACCACTCTATACCACACAACCCCACATAACACCACACCGCACCACTCTACACCACACAACCCTACACCACATCACACCACTGTACACCACACAACCCCACATCACACCACACCACTCTACACCACACAACCCCCATGTTACACCACACAGCACAACACCACATGAAAACGGCCGAGCGACACCACATCATGTCACAAAACTTTAAAAGGGTCGGGTTAGAAATAAGTAGAGTCAACGCGTTTCACGACGCCATGATAAATCGCTTGGCCCATGTCGCTGTACTTAGAAGACAGGGCCGAGTCACTTGTAGTGTCAGCATAGGTTAGACAGACCCGTTAATCTGTTAGAGGGTAAAAAGATATAGTAGCCTCTGCAAATGTTCACAATTCTTTATAGGAAAGCACCATGAATGGTGGAAGTTAAATGATGAAAAGGATAAGTTTCAAAACGGAGTGACTGAGGGCGGAAAATGAAGCAAAATTTCGAAAGAGAGGGGGGAAGGAAACAATCGTATCAAAACAAAGACAAAAATCAACCAAGACCATCTAGAGAAACTGACAAACAAAACCAAACCAACCAAACAAACAGGACAGGTCTCCCCACACGTTGTCAACCCCACACATTCCCGGGGGTTGTGAGACCACACAGGTCAAAAGGTGAGTGATCTGTTTTGATAAGGATGCCACTGTCTTGTCAAGGCCTTGTTATACCAAGCGTAGGGGAAGGGAGGATATGGAAGAGAGTGGGTATGGAAATGGGATGGGAGTGGAGGAGGTAGGGGGAGGGGGATTGGAGGAGGAAGAGGTGGTAAAGAAGGAGGAGGAGGAGATTTAGAAGAAGCAGACGGAGAAGAAGGCAAAGAAGAAGAAGAGGAAGAGGAAGAAGACGAAAAAAGAAGAGGAAGAAGAAGAAGAAGAAGAAGAAGAAGAAGAAGAAGAAGAAAGAAGACAAAAGAAAGAAAGAAAGAAAGAGCGAGAGAGAGAGAGAGAGAGAGAGAGAGAGAGAGAGAGAGAAAGAGAGAGAGAGAGAGAGAGAGAGAGAGAGAGAGAGAGTGACTGAGAGAGACAGAAGCTGCATTGAAGAGAGAAAGAGAGAGAGAGAGAGAGAGAGAGAGAGAGAGAGAGAAGAGAGAGAGAGAGACAGAGAGAGAGAGAGAGAGAGACCAAAGGGGATCAAGAAAGAGAGAGACCAAAAGGGGATCGAGAGAGAGAGAGAGAGAGAGAGAGAGAGAGAGAGAGAGAGAGAGAGAGAGAGAGAGAGAGAGGTGTTGGTGGGGTGGCAGGAAAAGAGTGTAGGGGATATAGCTTTCCCAGTTTGAATGACAAATCGAACTGAACGTCAAGTCCATCGGATGGGGACTATAAGCGAGTCGGACCCGTGTGCCTTCCTGGCCCCTGCACACGTTAAAGAACCCACGGCAGTTGAAAATCGAAAAGAGCAGGGGGGTTCCCCGCTGCCCTGGCAAAATTGATGTAGATTGAAGATAGCCGCCTGGTATTTCTTACCAAGCCACAAAAATTGTCACTTACTGTTGTCGTATGCCATCGTGTACCGGTGGAAATGGAGGACACATATAAACATCGCATGCATCCTATGTGAGAAACTGGAGGAATAAATGAGATGAATGAAAATGAGTTACTGATATTTGAATGGTACGGGAAACGACTGAATGAGCGCCAGTAGGCTGCTCTTCGGCCGTCTCTACCTGGGTAGGCAGCCCGTTGAGTGAGTAAGGTAGTGTGTTTATTGTAAAGCGCTTAGAGCTTGGTCTGTGACCGAGGATAGGCGCTATATAAATACCCAATATAATAATAATATAATAATAATAAATAATAATAATAATAATAATAGCTGAGGACGTGAACAGGAGAAAGGAAAGGTGAGAAGTGGGGCTGGGGAAGAAGGGAGTGGGTCGGTTGGTGGGGGGTGGGGGTGGGGTGGGGGGCAGTGGATGAGCGAAGAGGTTAGGACGAGAACGTGGGGATGGGTGAGAAGGCAAATATATCATGACGGGACGTCCCCACTTGTCCTTCTCGCTTGACGAAAAAGACCATTTTCTTGCCTCCTGTCCGTGTGTATGGACCTTGACAACGTGGCCAGATGAGTAAAAAAAAGAAAAAAGACATGACAGCTGCATATCATCCACACCCCACCCACCCTCACCGCCCGCCCCTTCTCATCATTTATTTTCCTTTGGGGGGGGGGGGGGGGGGGGGGCTTTTTTTTTCTCTCTCAGGTTTCTGTATTAATATATGTGGCCG
>CM065731.1:51744275-51749275 GCA_033310375.1 Conus canariensis
CATTTCGGTCTGAGACTACATGACAGGGCTGTACTCTACGCTTCCTTTCATAATATATCCCGGCGTCAACCAGGCCCGAGAGATACAGGCACCTGCAGTGTTGGTCAGGAAATTTGAGCAACACTCTCAGAAACGCATCCATTAAGTGGATGAAACTCGACTGTGTGGTCCCAGTCTTCCCAACTGAGTCCGCAGCAACTCAACTCTGGGTAGGAGCCGGTCGGGGCAGAAAAACCCACATGACTTCTGATGGGATTCGAACCCACGACCTCCCAGCCGGGAGTCCGCGACGCTGACCACTTCGCCACGGCGGCTGGTGATTAAGCAACAAGTTGTTAAAACGTTTCTCAGTTCGTGTGCGACTACGTTCAGTTAAAAAAAAATTGCTTTGCCTTTTGCTCAACACATCCAAAATAAACATAACAAGAATGCGATTTTTTTTGTTTCAACAGTCCGTGGATATTGCCAATTCAGTAAAATGTAGGGATCAAACAATACTTCGAGGGACCATTAATGTATGTGTACCTCTCCCACTCTGACAATTTTCTGTCAATACTGAAAATCCATTTAAAGAATAATTTGCCATCTTGCACGTGTCTTTGAAATTTTCAAATAATTTTATAAGTAAAAACGGTAGATATGCTATGCTGATCCTATCTGACGAAAGAAGATAATGTTGATGAACGGGAAAGAGGCATTCGGAAGTCTTGCCCATGTCGGTATGATCACAGGGTTTTTCCCCACATTGTTGTATAGCGGACAAATGATGGGATTTCAAAATCAATTGTTTGAAACCTAACAACACTTAAGCGAGCACAAACTGATTCCATGGTTGTACTCAGTTTGCTATCTGCAAATACTATCCGTTAGTGTGCAGAATAAATTAAACTCCATTGCATTTTTCTGTTCCATACGTCTCTGTATACGTGTAAAGGATGTAACAGTATATTTAACATGTTTTCTGATTAAGTATTATTACATCATTTTGTAGATAAATCATACAAGGCTTACGTGTTAACTGTTGTAGATAGGAAATATTTCTTCATTCGTGTCACATACAACATGGATTAAAGCCCAATTTGTGTGAATCTGTCAGAAAGAATTGCATTGTTAATGTGCTCACGCGCCCCTGTCCATTTAAAAACACGTTAAGAACAAAAAAATAGACGGTCCCTGAATGAGAAAGAGAGGGAAAAACAAAAGGAGAACGGATAAAAGAAAGAAAGGAAGAGAGAGGTCTTTCTTGATGACCATGACCTTGGCATTAAGAACCCACACCCAGCGGTCTGCGCTTCCTGTAGAAAGGGCCGTGGCGTGTCAGAACATGTGAGGATGGATGCAATAACTTTCAGAACACAGAACATTTCTGGAGAGCACTGGGCCCGTCTCCCTGTCCTCTGAATGACTCCCTCTGTCTTGTCCTCGCTGTCCGGTCTGGCGTTCACAACCCAGAGCTGAAATTATGGTTCTCTCTGAAAAAAACAAACAAACCCACCACACAGTGCTTTGTCCTTGCTGAAGAAAGCATACAGAAAGAAATCTGCAAGCCTGCGGTGTTCGGTCAACTGCCCTCCACTAAGCCGTTAGTGTAGACACTTAATAAGTTTTTCTTCTTTCCACATGCGATTAAAGTTGATCTGGTAAGAAAATTACATAAATGGTTGACACACACACATACACACACACGCACACACGGGGCGCGCGCGCGCGCGCGCGCGCACACACACACACACACACACACACACATACACGCAAACACACACACACGCCACGCACGCACCACACGCACGCACGCAGCGCGCGCGCACACACACACACACACACACACACACACACACACACACACACACACACACACACACGCACGCACGCACAAAATCGCACGCGAAAGTGCATGCACACAGTCATACACACTCACACTTCTAAAGACATGCAAGTTGTATTTCAAACATGAACATGAACATTTAGCAGAAAGAAGCTTTCAAATGAGCGTCTTGAGTGTGTTTTGATCTTTGAAGACAGCATATGGCTACCTTGTCAGTGTGATTTAAAATGGTCACTCAGATGGCATCTTTCCAATGCTGAATATCTGAGTTCTAGCAAAAACAAACAAACAAAAAAACCCCCCACACACCAAAAACGATAAAACAAAAAATAAACACACACACACAAACAAAAAAAAAAAGAAAAACGAAAAAGAAGATAAGAAGAAAAAAACACCACAAGAAAAACGAGAAGAAGAAGAGGAGGAGGCGGAGGCGGAGGAGGAGGAGGAGGAGGAGGAGGAAGAGAGTGCATTTTCCACAAGTCTTCTGAACTCCAACATTGCCGGTTTTGTAGCATTTTAAGTGCCCCTGCCGCTGAGATTAATACCAAAGCACTCTGTCTAGCTGTTCAGTGACCCTCCTTGCACATCAACGATCGTCACACCCACGGTTTTTCCATTTCAGCCTTTGTTAAGGCCGACATTTGTCCTTTTGGCAAACATTAAAGAAAGAACTTTCAGGCAAGAGGAAGATGGGTGACATAATAAATGGGAGACATGCTCTCTCTGGCAGAAGATCACTTCCCGTCAACTCCCATGACAGTTTACAGCGATACAGCCAACCGTTGCATGTTCAGACAGAAGCGTGAATCTGTGGCGAAGAAAACCCAAGAAGCAAGGATGATGACTTCAAGATGTAATAAAAGATACAGTTTGTCTTGCAGCAGTAGCGGTGTAGCATTTGGATGGCACATTTTGACGTAACACGCCGCATTTAATTTTTTTTTTTAAAAGGAAGCTTTGGATTTTATTCTCTAAATTGTTAGAACTGTTTTAGGGGAGAGAGAGAGAGAGAGAGAGAGAGAGAGAGAGAGAGAGAGAGAGAGAGAGAGAGAGAGAGAGAGAGAGGTTGTCGCGGTCTCTCTGTGTCGTGGACCTATAATAATCATCCCCGTCCCCTTCTTACTTCAGTCTGTCTGTCTGCCTGTCTCTTTCTGTCTGTCTGTGTGTCTGTGTGTTTGTCTGTCTCTGTCTGTCTGTCTCTCTTTGTCCCCCTCTCTCTCTCCATTTTTTTTCACCTGATTTAAAAGAAACCGAAACAACCGTGTTACCAAGTCACGCTTATTTGATAGACACGACAAAACGGACACGTGAATCTCCCAAAGTTATGGCTTCTTCAGTCATTGCAAGTAGCTGACATGAAATTCTCGTAGGCAGGAGAAGGGCTTGTGTCATGTTAAAGAGATAAATTGTTCTCCCACAAAGAATGCAGAGAACATCAGAACAGTCAAGGGTATGGAAAGGATGCAGTTCACACACACACACACACACACACACACACACACACACACACACACACACACACACACACACACACACACACACACACACACGGGCGTGCGCGCGCGCTCGCTTTTACATCGTATGTTACATGTCAGAGTATTTTGAAGACAAAATTGCACAAACTGCCGATGTTCTCAGGTTCAGGTTCAGTCCTATAAGCCGGCTGGGTCGTAGGGGCACTGCAGGTGGCTTGCTCAACACGAAGGCTCCACTTGACGCGGTCGTTGGCTAGCACCCGGCCGGGTATGGGCGACGCTTTACCCGGTCCATTCACAACGTTGTCCGACCATCTCTTTCTCTGGCGGTCCCCTCTCCTCTTTTCTTGGTCTGTTCCTTATAGAATGGTCCTGGAGAGACCTCGCGATCTGGTTATGTGGCCATACCACTTCAATTTCCTTTTTTTTCACGGTTGACAGCAGTCTTCATGGTGACACATCTGTTGATCCAGTCTTCTACGCACCTCTTCATAGTGATGCGGTCAGTGTATGGAGTACTTAGGAGTCGTCTGAGGCAGATCATTTCTGGAGTCTGGATCTTCCTTTGGAGTTCTGCTGTTAGAGTCCATGGTTCGCATGCATACAGGAGAACTGACACAACGAGTGTACTCAACAATTTCATTTTGGTCTGGAGGGTGATCTTTTTAATTCTTCAGTTTGGTTTCAATTTTGCCATCGTAGCTGTTGTCAGCACAATTTTTGCGTGGACTTCTGGCTTGGATCTTTCTTGGTTGATGATAGCATCAAGGTATTTGAACTGTGACTGTGTCATGTTGTTGACCACGGACTTTAATTAGTGTCCTGATGGGTTTGTCACTGTCCCCTCAGTTAGTTTCTTTCGGCGCTGATTTTCATGCCATATCTGGATGCTGTTTCCAGACATTTCACCAGGCTAACCAGCTCATCTTCAATTCCTGCCAGGCCGTCGTATCATCTGCAGATCTGAAATTGGTAATGGTTTGCCCTCCAATACTAACTGTGCCGACGTGATCTTCCAGGGCATCGGTCATTAGTTGTTCAAGAAAGACGTCGCACAGTGTGCGGGACAGAAGGCAGCTTTGACATACGCCAATGGATGTGTGAAACCAGTCTCCTACTCTCTCCTGGACAAAAATGTTACTGAAAGCAAACAAACAAAACCTGCCTTAAACAGGTGAGTACAAAACAGGGCAATGCTTTGCAATCAACAATGCAACATTTTTCATTTGTTATAGGAATGTATCTGTCTCAAACGCAAAATCAATTAAAAAATATGTCATCAGTCTAATTTGGTAAATGACAGTGATTTCCTTTTCAAATACCTCCCATCCATCCATTAAATCACGAGCTTGTGAGAAGAGGGCAACTTAGACCCCATCTCCATATTCTCTCCTTAGATAAAGTAGGTCTTTAGTCATAATGACCATTTGCCCTCTGATCGACCTGTTTCACGTGCGGTGTGACTTGACGCGTGTCAGTGTGTCCATGAGCGTGTCGATGGGAGAGAAACAATACCTACCTTTAACGTGAAAATTGACAGCTTTTTGCCATTTGCAGAGCCTACAGCAGATATCAATTTAATCTATGCATGAGAGAGAGAGAGAAAGAGAGAGAGAGAGAGAGAGAGAGAGAGAGAGAGAGAGAGAAGAGAGAGAGAGAAAGAGAGGAGAGAGTGTGTTGGAGAGAAAGAAAATATG
>CM065731.1:51754275-51759275 GCA_033310375.1 Conus canariensis
TCTGTCTCTCTCTGCATTTACAGAAGTGTGCGCAAAGTACTACACTGGAATATTAATAATATAATATTAGGTGCTCTCTCTCTCTCTGTCTCTCTCTCTGTCTCTGTCTCTCTCTCTGTATTCACAAAAGTGTGCACAAAGTACTACACTGGAATATGAACATTAGGTGCTCTCTCTCTCTCTCTCTCTCTCTCTCTCTCTCTCTCTCTCTTCTCTCTCTCTCTCTCTCTCTTATGTTTAATTAAAAGGCGAATCTGCCCCCTTTACCGCCCTCTGAGCATGATCAGGTCCGTCGGAAGACAATGGCGGCTGTGTTTCCCTGTTTCCTTCTCCGCCATCCTCGTGTCGGACCAAGCATTAAAGAGTAAGCTCCCTTGCCCTCTGTCTCGTAAGAAAGAGGAAGGGGGATCTTGGCCTGTGATACGTGCTGTGTAAATTATGGGGACTCGGTGTGTGCAGTTTCTCACATCCTGTCACCCTGTGCGAGGAGACATGTCTACAAAAGATACAGTGTTTCAACCGCCTGACCTTCTGTCTGTCTTTGTCTCTGTGTCTGTCTCTGTGTCTCTGTCTTTCTGTCTCTGTCTCTCTCAGTGTCTCCCCATCTCTGTCTCTGTCTGTCTGTGTTTCTCTGTCTGTCTGTCTGTCTGTCGGTCTCTCTTTCCCTGTATCTGTCTGACAGTCTGTCTGTCTTGTTCATATTTCATAACCGAAATGTGAAATGTTTCATCTGTTTTCATTTTAACAAGTCTGTAAGTTCCCCTTCAAATGAATCGATGGCAAGTATTGAATAAAATCTATCTGTCTGTCTGTCTGTCTGTCTCTCTCTCCATATTCATTTCTCCTTTTGTTTCCCTTTTTCAGCCGATCCTTGCACCCCCATTTTATCCTTCTCTCACATCTCACGGTCTCTTGTTGACCGGTAGGTCTAGGCACTCCGGACCTCCCTGCTGACCTCGGACGGCCCCCCGCGGTCGGCTGCACTGTGAACAAGATGAGTTTAATCGAGGGTTCACATGAAGTAATCCTTCTGAACGCTCGCCAGTTTTAAGAATTAACGTCATGAAAATTCTCTTTCCTCCTTCCTTATGCCCCCCCTCCCTCCCTCCCTCCTTCCCCTTACCTCCACACACGCACACACATACACGCACGCACGCATGCATGCATGCACGCACGCACACGCAGCTCATCCACGCACACACCACGCACCACACCACCACCACCAACCACACCACCCACTCATACACGCACGCACTTTCGCACGCACACCACACACACACACACACACACACACACACACACACACACACACACACACACACACACAACACACACACAACCTTTCTTCTCACCCTTGCTCTAAGTTTTTTGAACGTCAGAAGTGGAATACACTTTTTATTTAATGAGCTCCACCCCCACCCCAGCACCCTCTCTCATCTCCCCCCCCCCCTCCCACACACACACACCTCGCTGCGTTTCCGCATACAGGCACAATTAATCAAACAGAGACAAAAAAGCATGAAAAAAAAAAACAATATGGATAAAGAACGAAAGGAAAAAATACCGTATACAACAATCAGAAACACTTAAGTCCCTCTCACCGTCGTCCCCCGAGGTTCCACAGACATAAAGAAGAGTTGACGCATGCGGATGGAAGCATTGGAGAAGAAGGCATACTGCATTGAAATCTTCATTCCACTTTCTGATTCATGATACACACAAGAACTGTTCTTCTTCTGTGATCGATTTTTTTTTCTCTTTTGGTTAGCTGAGTCAGATCTTCAATCCTGTCGCCACGATGAATCTCACAGTCTTCTCAAGGTCTTGACGGCTGCCCCAAAGCTGCATCTGCTGTTCTGCATCCTCTGGTCAGGTCTGATGCCGTGAAACATCGTTGGTTGGACAGTGCTGGAGGATGTGTTCTGGGGTCTGAGACCCAGTGCCACTCGGACATTCGTCTGTGTGGGCAATCTTATATCAGCTGTGGGTGGCCCAGCAGTCGGCAGTGGCCAGTTCTCAGTCTGAAGAGGAATGTTTGCTGGTATCTCTGGAACTGGTGGATTGGATCAGCACCACTGTCTGCACTCAGCCTTCTCTTCCCCTGGTTTTGTATTGGTTGTGGATGATAGTTTTGGCCTCTCTGTAGGTCACCGGGTGGCTGAACTGCTCCATACTGTTGCCTGCCTTGGACAGAGCGTCAGCCTTCTCATTCCCAGTGATCCCACAGTTCAATGGTGGATCGTCTTGAAAGAGAACTGTTCCACCTTAAAGACAGATTCGTCAATGGTCCATCTGGGTTGAAAAAGAAATCGAAAATCGACTGCAAAGTTATTGCGCGCTGTTGCGTAAACTCTGTCAGGAATGTATTTATCTATCAATTTAGCTACTTATCTATTTGTTTATTTATTCATTTACTTATGTATTTGTTTATCTATCTATTCATCTGTTTATTTATTCCTTCATTTTGTCTTCAGTTTGTGAATACAGAGAGAGGTAGTCTTTGACGTTGGACTCCGTGTCACGTGATTTTTAGTTCTAGCCTTAAAGCTCGTCACCCATATTCACAGCCATGAGTGAACACACCACACTCATCAGTCAAAGCGAACATTGCCTTTCGAAGCTAGACTGCCAACCGTTGAAATTCTGATGAACAATTATCCGCTGAGTCGTAGCCACGAGACCCTCTTCTTCAATTGTCTCATCTTTGTTGTTAATTGATTTATCCATCAGCTTCAAATCATGCGTAGCGTGGTCTCAAAACTTAGCGGATGTGGTGTAGCGTATATGGACTAGTCCGCACGCAGTGACGCCTCCTTGATGAAACTGAAACTGATGAACAGTCTGCAGACAGGTAATGTAAACTGCGGGATCAAGAATGCTGTCATTTTTCACCCCTCCTCCCCCACCACTTCCCTCCACACCCCCCAAATCATTAATTTATTCAGCCATTCAAGACGTTTTTCTTAAACGAATGCAAAGATGTTTGACATGCATGGACGCATACAGACAAAAAGGGACCAACATACAGACACTTGAAGGGGAAAAAAATGAGGAAGTGTTCTCAATCATTCTGAAAGGAAGGGGCATTAATCACAAGTTTTCAGCGTAGTTTTCTGGAGGTCTCATCAACTTCACACGTGGCAATCAGCATTTCACCCCCCCCCCCCCCCCCAAGGTTGTCAAGATAGACTAGAGAAGACAAGTTTAAGAGACAGACAGACAGAGATACAGACACACACACACACACACATACACACACACACACACACACACACACACACACACACACACACACACACACACACACAGAGTCACACAGAGTCACACACACGCACACACACACACACACTCACGCACGCACGCACGCACGCATGCACGCACGCACGCACGCACGCACGCATGCATGCACACACACAAGTTGTAATAAATCTCCCAGATTTAACACACACGCGCATATTTGTAATCCTTTGAGTGGATCAACATGTGCAAACAGAGACAACGTTAGACGTCATCATTATGCCAGCTAAATCCTATATTTATAGATGTAAGCTCGAATTTGAAAAAAAATATTGAAAGAAAGATGTGAACATTGCAGCAGAATGAATTTTAATATGGAACTGGTTCTGTTTGGAAACGATGAACAAACGAAAACTGATGAGGTGTTTGACCACATTATTTTATGGGCTAAGCATTACCTATACAGATGTAGAAAAAAATACAACCTACTATCAAACACTTCTTGAGAGATCTTAATAACATATATAAAACAGAAAAATGTAAGCATTGTTTAGAAATGAAGTACATGGATTTTAACAGAAAATGGTGTCTCTATGAAAAACTTGTTGATGTTTCTAATGTAACGACATAAATGAGGGGAAAACAAAGCGAGCAGTAATTGGTTGACAGCAATAACTACATTTAAGAAATTTTAGAAAATCTTTTCATGAATGTGTAAACCTTTATCTAATAACTGTAACCTGCATGATCAGCATAGCGGATGTATACGTTCCTCGATTGCCTTGTAGACGAAAAAAGTAGTGTATTTGTGACTCGTTCCTTAAAGTTTTTCCTTATAATAATAATAATAATAATGAATACTTATATAGCGCCTATTCTCGGCTAGAGACCAAGCTCTAAGCGCTTTACAATCAACACTCGCTTACACAACGGGCTGCCTACCTGGGTAGTGCCGACTGAAGAGCTGCCAGCTGGCGCTTCATTCAGTCGTTTCCCGTGCCATCCAGTCAATATCGTTCACTCAGTTTCTTTACTTCCTTCATTCTTTCCATTTCTTACGCAGGGTGCATGCTGTGTGTAACGTGTCATCCATACCAACGGCCAAACTGGCCTACTCTTCCGAAAGTTGGTGATGGGATTTTACGTGTGTGCAAGATATTATGCGTGCGTTCACACACGGAACCTCGGTTTATAGTCTCATTCGAAGGACTGTATGGGAAATGGAATCAGAACTAATGTTAACTCCGAGGGAAAAATCCCCCTGTACCGAAACGCCCCGGCGGAGATTCGAACCCGCAACCCCAGGATCACCAAGATTACGAGTCAGGCGCTCTACCAACTGAGCTATCCCGATTGAAGTGAACTGGTACAATGCTTTTTGTCTACTATGTTTTTATGTGTGTATGTCATTGTTTTTATACCCCCCTCCCCTTCCTCCTTCTCGATTTTGCGTATTCATTCATATGCGTTTTGTTGATATTTGTTTGCTGCTACTATTGGAAAAACAAGTTTAAAAAAGTGAAAAAGGAATGTAAGCTCGAAAAACGTAGACCAAATGCGGCGAGGTTTTAGTCAGTTGAGCAACAGATTTTAAATCGAGCTAAGATTGATAACAATCAAAACAAATTTGATGCTATATTGGCCAACTAAAGGCAATATTTTCTTTGCACAAATACTTGCGAAAGTAAGTTCCATATATATCTTAGTATACCCAGCCTTGTTAGTGATACCTATGTGTTCTTCTTTTCCCCTCATGTCTTTTA
>CM065731.1:51766775-51771775 GCA_033310375.1 Conus canariensis
GACACGGAAGTTGGAGGCTGAGGAGTCGGACCTGGCTGCGTGACATATGCAAACACGTTTGACCAAAAAAAGGTGCATCCTATTCAGTTCACTTACACGTGTAAGAAGCCAAAAGAGTGAATGAAAATATATTACCTTTTACAACGATTACCGTGAAAAAAAAAACCGCCGGCCCAAAGGCGAAATGTGTCTTTTACTTCAGGAATAACGTCAAAGAGAAAACACATTGTGCAATTGTATCTTCGTGCTTTTTTTTTCCAGTTTCACCAAGAAGTAGCCCCCCCTCCCCCCCATTTGATGTTTTTCAAGTGGAAACAAGATATTTTCGTAGAGTTTTTTTTTTTTTTACACTACAGTACATTCAACACTTAAAGACTAGTTTCCACTTCTTAAGTGTCCAGCATTATTATTTCCTTTCTTCCAAGAACGTAGCACTGCACACTTACATACAAAGCTTGAAAGCGTCATGGCTTTATCATGTCCTTTGAACCTGTTATTCGTCCACTGTTCCTGAACTTTGTCATCTCCTCTCCAGGAAGTACCGTTTTAAGCATGCAGTTTTTTTGTCCTTAAAGAAATTTGAAATGGTACGTGCACGTTTAAAGAACAGTCAGCAAGGAGCGACTAACATAAAAAAAAAACGCATCTTAAAGGGAACAGAGTGAGAAGGTCGAAGAAAAGGCAGATAGAAGACGTAGGAGGACAACATCAGGGAGTGAACAGGCCTGTCCTTAGCCAGCTCTCAGACAGACCTGGAGAACCGCAACAGACGATGGGAGATAAACTGTCAGAAAATCCTCAGCGGAGCCTCACCTCCCCTTACTAGGAGGATAAGGAGGCAGACAAGGCCCGATTGAAGAGTTCTTACCATTCTCACAGGTCTCTACAAAAATGAACTTATAACCACACACAAAATAAATCAAGAGGGGCCCATAGCCAAATCGTTTGCCTACGAAGCTGACGGTGGAGAGTTCGGATCACTCGTGTGGGTGGATTTTTTTTTCTTTGGCGTGAAAACCTTCTTTGTCCACCCAGTAGTAAATGGGTACCTTTGTCAACCCAGTAGTAAGTGGGTACCTTTGTCCACCCAGTAGTAAATGGGTACCTTTGTTCACCAAGTAGTAAATGGGTACCTTTGTCCATCCTGTAGTAAATGGGTACCTTTGTCCACCCAGTAGTAAATGAGTACCTTTGTTCACCCAGTAGTAAATGGGTACCTTTGTCCACCCAGTAGTAAATGGGTACCTTTGTCCATCCAGTAGTGAATGGGTACCTTTGTCCATCCAGTAGTGAATGGGTACCTTTGTCCACCCAGTAGTAAATGGGTACCTGATTCGGGTTAGGAAAGGTTGAAAGCGGCAGAAGGAGAAAGATGTGCTCCTCTTCCCAGACATATGTGTGTCTCTTTTCAGCTAATACGTTTGAAAACAAACAAACAAAAAACAAACAAACAAACAAACGCTTCTGTTGTCCACCTTTAGATAATCGTCGGCTCCTGTTCACTCCTTACTGTCCGGGTTTCAGCAAGATCTGTATTCACTTTTTGTTTCCAAAGATAACTTGTGAATCATCAGAATTTTGAAATGGTGGTGATCACTTCTGGAAGTTAAAAGTCAGTGATGGGCGATGCGGTTTTGTCTTTACTCGTTACGGTTTTCTCCTAACTGTCGCCTTTTTAAATCTTGTGACCTAAAAGCAAGTTACAAATTTGGTCACTTTGTAATGACATTTGCAGTAGGCATATAAATGCAATAATAGATGCAAGCAGTGTTCCCAACAAGAAACGCGTTCCCTATCAAAAGATACTGAACGTAAGAAATTATTTTTCAGCATAAAAATAATGAGATACAATTAAAATGTTTTTTTTTAGACGTTATTGTGAGATTCAGACCTTTCAGCATAAGGACAGTCAAAGTGGAACACATGTAATACTTCTTTTTTGTGAAGTAGCTCATTCGTTTGAACAAGATTCGCGCAAATGTAGCACAGACAAACGCTTACACGCATAAATGACACGTGTCTCTCTGGCCACGTGCTTTCCATCGGTGTACAGCACCTACATGACACAGGAAAATCCGTTGTGATGGGGCGTGACACATTTAGATAGAATGTATTTCAGTATAGCACAAACATCATTTTGACTCGTCAAAAATCAATTTAAGAAAAAAAACATTTCTTCCTGACCAGCCGCCGTGGTGCGATGGTCAGTATCGCCGACGTATGGGCAGGGAGGTCCGAAGTTTGATTTTCCTCAGAGACATTTATCGGTTGTAATTTTCAGACCCGTCTGACTCCTTCCCAGAGCTGAGCGTGCTATGGACTCAGCTGGGAAGACTGGAACCACACAGTCCGGTGTCACTTCTTAACGGATGCGCCTGTGAGCGTGTTGCTCAAATTTCCTGGCCAACACTTCAGGTGTCTGTATCCCTCGGGCCTGCGTGACTGCGGGATGTGTAAGGAAAGGAAGCGCAGAGTGCAGCCCTGTCATGCAATCTCAGACCAGAATGGACCTCCAGAGCATCATCTTCATTGTCGTCACTGATTATTAAAAAAAAAAGTATCAAATTCTGTACTCCCTCACGCCCTGCCATTGTGGTGACCTCAATTGTTTTCTCACAATCTGAATACCCATGGTGTGGTCGTGTTGATGCCGTTGGTATCGGCAAGTTGTGGGGGCTGTCATTGGATGCCATTGGTGGCATCTGTGAAAGGGGGGAAGTGAAAGAGTGAGAGGAGTGCTGTTGCAATAGGGTTCCACCACTGATCAAAATCTGTCATTGGTAGGAGGCTTAGTTGATGGTGTGGACACGGAAGATGAAATGTTCATACAGAAGGTGATATAGAAAAAAAAGTCACACACACACACACACACACACACACACACACACACACACACACACACACACACACACACACACACACACACACACCTTCTATTGCATGTATATAAACCATTGTGCATATCAACGAACATAAAAAGACATACCCTCATTGACATCAACATGATTCCTTTGAGCAGTCAGAATAATTTTTGAATCACGCATGTAACAAATGTCTATGGAATCACACTGTTTCGGTTGTCTGTGTGTGCGTGCATTTGTGCATGTGTCCATGGTGAACATTAATGTTGATATATTTCCAGCAGGTAAAAGCTTGTAGTTAATCCAACCTGGCAGAAAGACACAACATCAGACCTCTCCAGCCATCCCTCACGTGAAGATGTCACTGAAATGTAACAGTCATAAATCTGAGATTAACATTTTCAGGAATAAAATCAATATCACAATATAATCATTTTCTTATTAACCATGGTCACCTACTATATAAAAGCTTCATATGCCGCAAAATCATGCAGGGCAATACTATACACACGAACTGTACTAAAGAGCAATTCACATTTTGTCAAGGTCAGACCGTTTGCCATTTTTACCCAAACGGAAGTGAAAACATGATTACAGAAGTCAGCTACATCCCATAAGCAGAGTAGAGCGTCATGTGTGTCACGTCAAAATATTATATCATGCTGATGACTCTCATTTTTAATTCGTAAGTAACTTGTTGGTTTAAAAAAAGGAAACTATAATTATACTGCCTGACAGGAATAGATCCTTGGAATGAACTTTTCACCTCTACAGGCGTATACGTGGTCATTGCATAAATGGCAGAGAGAGAGAGAGAGAGAGAGAGAGAGAGAGAGAGAGAGAGAGAGAGCAGTCACGGTAATTAAGGTCAGGACATCTGGGAGTTCTGCCTACGAGTGGAGAGAACCAATGAAGAAAGGGGAAGGGGGTCAGGATAGGGCTGGGGCTGGCAGTGGCAGTGAGTGGAAGTGGGTTGATATTGTCTGAGGCGCCGATGAAATGAGTTACCAACATGCACGTAAGTGAAACCTTGCTAAGTATGCATTTGGTGGGTTCTGGAGAGAGAGAGAGAGAGAGAGAGAGAGAGAGAGAGAGAGAGAGAGAGAGAGAGAGAGAGAGAGAGAGAGAGGCATGCACAAAAGTGTATATGAGTGTGAATATGTTTGTAATTGAAAATCTATGCTCTTCTCCTTCTCTGTTTATCCCTACCACCCTCTGCTCTTCATCCTCGTCAGTCGTTTATCGAATATTCATCACGTGTCATACAGGCATCACTTTTCTTGCCATCCTTTTTCTTCTATGCGCATCGTGAAAGTCATTGTCTTACCCTTCTCTTTCAGATTTGCAGCGTTTCCGGCCATACATGAGCATGATGCAGAGGTTCTATAAGGCGATTAAATAAGCTGATGCAAGTGCGACTTCTCTGTTTGTTATGTTGAGCCTTTTATTAACCAAGAACGGATTTGTGTGTGTGCGCTATCAATTTTTATTCCTTTTTAACAAAGCGTGGCATTGTGTTCTGCCTTCCTGTACAGCTGTATGATATTGATAATACAATAATAATTTGTTGCCTTGCACTATAATTGTTGTTGCTGTAATCTATAACAGCACAGTTCACACTCATGTACTCGCACATATTTACAATCAAACACAGATGCGAGCTTGCGTGCAGGCACACAGAGAGTAAAGAAATGATTAAAGAATGGTAACCTCTGGTTTGTCAGCTGTGTCAAACAGAATGCCATGCTTTTGCTATCATGTAATTGCGCTCATGTATCCAGGGAAAGGTGTCCCATTCTTTTCTTTCAACCCATCTACGGTTATCATTTCAGTATGGTGTGGTTTTGTTTTTCACCAAACAAAAGAAGTTTCAAGCAGAGAAGAGGAGATGCTTCCAAAAGGTACTCAGTATCTTCCTCACAGGATATGTCACAAACGACGAAGATCACAGAGCCAGCAGGTTGCATGTCAGTGACCAGGAAGACCTGTTGCCCACAGTGAGAAAAAAGAGAGCTGAATTGGAATGCGCAGGTAAACAAGATCAATCGGATATTCTGAGACCATCTCCAAAGGAACTGTGCCGAAGAGTAGGAAACAGAGCAGATAGGGAAACAGGTGGACAGACATCACCAGTGAATG
>CM065731.1:51774275-51776775 GCA_033310375.1 Conus canariensis
GGGGGGCGAGATGGGTTTGAAGGTTGTAGACGATCGCCACATAGTGCCACAGATCAGTTAAAGGCTGGGGAAGGCATGGGATCGGAGGCGGTTTTGGGGATCTGGTGGGATCGGGGAGAGGGAGAGACTCGGAGTGGAACGGAGGACAGAAGGTGAACAAAGAGCAAACTTATAATCAAAAGATCAAATTCAGGTGCCAACACTACGTCAGTGCTGTATTTTCTATCTTTATTTTGTTTTGCTATCTGTTTTTGAATAGCCACTGTTTCGTTTTGTCAGAATGGGGACACAAAGAGAGGGTGGATTAGGAGTGGAGATAGGACGCATTATGGCTGGGGTGATTGCAGAAGTCCTGTACTCCTCCAGTCTGCCCCTGTATACGAGTTTAGAAATTCGAAACTTTCTGAATTGATTTCTTCATAGATTCTGAAGCGAAAGCGCCAAGATGTGTCTCAGATCAGACCAATCCATTTTGTTCAGTAACCCAAAGGTATCGTCATCAATGTATCAGTCTGAATCAAATTATAGGTCCTGGGCTGTTTGAACTGATCCCAGTTCTATGTTTGTTCTTTGTTCGTTTTGTTTCGTGTGACGCTTGTTCTGTCACGTTTGCCAATGAAAATGACTGCAAACATTCGTCTCTGGAAATTCGTTTCTATGTTATAAACGTATTGAATTAATGCCATTTTGCTTCCTTTTTCTTTCTTTCTTTCTTTCTTTCTTTCATTCTTTCTTTGTTTCTTTTTCTTTCTTTGTTTCTTTCTTTTTCTTTCTGTCTTTATTTCCTTTTTTGAGAACATAGATCTGTGTTTATTTAACATTAAAATGTGTATTGTACGATGTAATTATTTCAACAATGGTGATGTCTTTCCGTTGCAACTTTGTCCACCGTTCTTCAAAGTCCAGTACATGCTCGATGCTGTTTTGCGTCGGCGGTGATATTGTTTGAAGCTTATCTTGAATGAAAGGCTCTGGCGACATCAGCTACGAGGCGCGTGTGTCTGTATGTGTGTATATGTGTACATGTGTGTATATGTCTGTATGTGTGTATGTGTCTGTATGTGTGTATATGTCTATATGTATCTTCTGGCGTGTTTTGAATTGGCCGCTGTACACACTTAATTACTCCATATGCTTTTTGCTCTTTGGTTTCTGACGAAATTCATTCTATTGTTCTAACGCTTTTTTCTGAATATTTCACAGAACAATGAGCTGTACTTTGTTTTCGGCTTCATCGGCTGTTATATTGTTCACTTTTTCTTTTTATTGCGGTTGATGTATAATGTGGCAATAATGTGTGACAGATACACACCTGAACATGATAAACTGATCGTGCACGAGTGCCTGTGTGCATTTATGTTTGTTGTGTGTAGATATGTACGTGCGTGAGCCTGCTTGCGAGCGTGCGTGCGTGCGTGCTGGCGTGTGTGTGTGTGTGTGTGTGTGTGTGTGTGTGTACGTGTGTGTGTGTGTGTGTGTGTGTGTGTGTGTGTGTGTGTGTGTGTGTGTGTGTGTGTGGGGTGCTTGCATGGGGGCAGAGAGAGAGAGAGAGAGAGAGAGAGAGAGAGAGAGAGAGAGAGAGAGAGAGAGAGAGAAGAGATGGAAATATTGAATTTGATGTGCCAAAGACGATATAAAATGTTACAATAGTAGAGTGGACAGCATTCACGATAAAGCAGTGTATTGAAGACTGTACAAATATTACAAAAGAACAGATAAGAAAATATAGGCCTACTTTCTAATGAAAATTCACAATGAAAGATTTACGAAAGTTTATAGTGATAAAAACTGTCAATGCAAAAATAAACCTTATTTGGAGGAACAATGTCCTTTTGTAAATATTGTTTTAACGTTATGCCCCCTTCGTTCCCCCCAATTCCCCGCGAGAAAAGAAAGAAAGAAAGAATGAATGAATGAAAACCAGGTAAGATCCTATCCGAAAACACATGTTTCCTACGAGTTCATGCAAGCACAACTTATATCACAACACGGGCTTCTTCTTCTTCTTGTTCGTGTTCAGTAGCACACGTTTATAGAATAGCAGTATTTACTTTTGAAATCCAGATGCAACGAGATACGCAATGAGGATATTCAGTAAGTACTTCATTATGCATCGACTAAAATGTACATAATATATATCAATCTGCTTTAAAATTGATGATACTTACGATAGTATGACATAGGGTTTAGAGTGATTGAGAGCTGACGACAATGACGACGATAGGTCGACGAGGACGACGTTGATTGATTGACATCGTGATGTGTTTTCTTGCAGATCTGATAGCACGGTTCGGGCCAGCCTACCAGTTCTACTTTGGCCCCCCTCAACCAGCCACTACGAAACCGAGAGAACTTTAACTGCTTGCTTGTGTTAAATACCCCTCGACAATTGTTCTCCAAACCTTGAGAGCCAGCAACCTCTCCCTTTCATTCTCAAGACTAAATGCAACCACGCTGAGAGATCGAACATCTGGAAAAAAACAAAAACAGCATCACTTTC
>CM065731.1:51781775-51801775 GCA_033310375.1 Conus canariensis
CAGGCTTTGGGGCATCTCATGCCACAGAGCAGTTCATCATCGTGTAGAGGACAATGTGGCCAGCCATCACACATGTGGTCACTGTCAACGCATACAGTAGACGATCGGCATCGGAAGAATCCTGGACATGTCGCTTCTTCACAGTCCTCTTCGTCCTCATGACCAATACAGTCATACATTCCATTGCAACGTGTGTACACAGGCAGACAGTCGTTGACATCACCAGGACAACGGTAGTGAGTGTCAGGACATAGCTCATCAACTTTCATTTTCGTCAAAATGAAGTACTGGACCCCATCAAAGTTGACGAGCACGGGCGCGATCAGAAATGTAATGGACACCATCACTTTTGTCCTGTAATCATCACAATTCTTTTCGTCAGAATCATCTAGACAGTCATCTATTTTATCACAACGCTTGTGAACCTGCACGCACTGACCATTCTCACAGGTAAAGGCGTCACAAAGAGGGTGCTGACAGAAAGATTCGTCACTCTCATCTGGACAGTCTGGCCTAAAGTCACATACAAAGGAGTACGAAAGTTTCAGATGTTTGTCATCACAGAGGAAGAAATCCACTGTCTTGGTAAGAACCTGATGGCTGATAGGCCGTTCGGTGGAGAAGGAACAAGAACTTGTGTGTTTGTCGCATACATTGTTGGGGCCACAGGACAAGAACGCATGAGTCGTGTGACCATCCTGACATTGAGTGATTTGATCTTGCAAAAAATTTAAGTGAGGAGCATCTATGAACCGTTTGGTTATGGGCTCTATTCTTTCCCTGAGATTTTTTCTCAGGGAAAACTCACACAAGACATTCCATGGGTGAGAATATACACCCATTGTGAAGGCTATAAATCCAGACGTGAAAGCTACGCACGTCATATGATTTCTTAGTTGTGCGAAGATAGGTGTTGGTGGATGATAAAGCACGGTTCCGTCATCAGCTATGGCAATTTTTCTATACATATTTGGCACAGACATGTTACCCCAACACATACCAATCAGTGTATTAAAAAAATCAACTTTGTACTTAGATCTCGTGTATACATAGATTGCCCAGTGCCATTCATCATCATACTTTGGCGCTGCTAAGCTTCCACCAATAGACTTGCAATATTCCTTTGCCTTCATAAAAGAAAGCTGTTCAGAGCTGTGGAACTGATGTACTGTTTCTTTGTGCACCCATTTATAGCAGAAATGTTCTGTCATCACCCAGCCTTGAACATCAGCACTGTGGCCAGAAGGACAGTGTGCAGTGTTATTCCATCCACTGTCCATTACTAGCCTCCGACACCAAAGTGCAATGAAGACCATGTTATACGACAATTCGGTCCAACGTATAGAGACCTATGTTAACTTTTGTATGGTCTGCATTATCCATAAATAGCGAGCTGCTCAAAAAAGACATTTACTTAAACACACAAGGAACAATGTCCACCAATTTTTCTCTAAGCCGAGTGAAGATAATGTTATTCGGAATCTCAGTCAAACATAAAAAGATCTATATTAATTTCCGGAAGATCTTCATTGTCTACAGTAGGCCAACCGCACAAAACAACCAACCAACCAAAAACATTAAATTGATTACACAAAGAACATTGTATTATGCCGAATTTTCTTTTTACACTGGCTTTTTCTGTAGTGTATTCTCAGTCATCTAAAAATCACACAGATCAGATCATAAGCTTACTGCCAGAGTAGTTGTTGCAAAAAAGAGAGCATAGAACATGTTTTTACATGGTGTATTTGTTTCCAGAGTTGGTAGCGTCATGGCATTATAGTACATGGCAATACAACTAGAGTTGTATTTGGTTCACAACAATAGATTGATTTTGATTATCACATGTCAACAGCACAATTAGTTAGACCATTATTTCCTTTCAGAATTCGCAAATTTTACCTCTGAATAATTAAGCGATAGGGTGAACCACCTAGTTATAATCTGTATTTAAAACAAGAACAACTTCCGGTGGGATTTTGTGTGAAAGGCCTCAGTAGAATATCCACACATACTTGGGTGATAGATGATAGTGACACTGTTCGTTCGTTCCATCTGTGATGCTGTTGAAATTCAAAGATCAAGGTCACATCACGTCATTATAGTTTCTTAAATAGTATGACTAGGAGCAGCATCTTCACATTCTTTGTCCAGCTGTTATAATGACGGGCCATAGCAAGAACATCAAATCTACGCGACTCCTATTTTGTGAGTCAGAAATCAAGACTGTCGCGTGAAGTGAATATCGAAAGATTGTAGACAAGATTCACGTCTAATTTTGAACTCAAAGTTCATCAAACTTCATACAACCAACCATTCAGCATGTGAGCTACAACCTTAAGGCACAACAAGGTTAAAGGTCAAAGGTCGATGTCACATGGTGACAAAACGAAAAACGCTTAGAGCATAACAGATCTAGGATCTTGCAACCAGTCATAGTTGAATAAATTAAGACAATAGTTGAATGGGTATACCAACCCCCCAAAATAAAGACTGATGAGAGTAATGTAACTGTTGTGGATAATACATAACGGCTCAAAAGGACGAAACTTCAGAGAGAGCTGACAGGCATCATATAGATTTCACAGGAGAAAATCTCTTGCAACACCATTCATTGTCGCCCACGAAATGTGTTGCCGGCGAGACCGTAACTTACGAAATTTGTCACCGATGAAGGGCCCCGTCCACTAGCTCTTTTCTTCCCTGACCCTGTAAGCAGCACTAATTAGATAAGGTTTGGGGATGTCCCCACCTGCCGTTTTCGCTAGACTGGACCCAGAATGACTCAGATGGTAATCTAGAAGTGCCCCGAAGTGAACCCTTATAATCAGTGGTTGTAATGGGGAACACAACACGATCGCATGGCCCAAGAAATTTCAAAGCAGGTTTGGAGAACGCAAAAGGCCTGAAAAGGAATTAAACATTCAAAAATAAATTGCTAATAGATAAACGTAAGAAACTTGCGAAGAGTGGCCAATGCCTGACTCCAACGCAAGCCTGCAACGAACATTGCATGGTCTTTGTGGACACCAACATTCATGGCGATCCTTGGAATCCTCCATAAGTCTGACTTCATTGAGAAGGTTTGTCAAGTGCAACCCATGTGGGAATTGAAATTCAAGAGATGGCGTAGTGCCACTAACACAGACACAGGCACAGACACAAACACATACACAGACACACGCACGCACGCTCTCTCTCTCTCTCTCTCTCTCTCTCTCTCTCTCTCTCTCTCACACAACACACACACACACGCACACACACACACATACATACACACACACACACACACACACACAAACACACACGCACACACACATGCACGGACGCATGCACACACACACACACACACACACACACACACACACACACACACACACACACACACAACACACACACAAAACACACATGCAAACACACACACCTGCAAACACACACACATGCAATCAGAACTGTTTATAGAATTATTGGTACGAACATTATTGTTAATGCTGTGGGGATAACAAATACAACGAACTGCACTTTTTGTAATGAAGAAAGAGAGTCAATCGAACACTTGTTTTGGGAATTTAACCATGTACAAACTTTCTGGAAAGCTGTTGAACATTTACTGAATGAAAAATACAGAAAGATCTTCAATGCTAGGATCACTTGTATTATTGTAATTTTCGGGGTGGATCACCAATATAAAACAGACAAAATATTTGACTTTATCATAATGTTTGCAAAAAATTATATCTGTAAATGTAGATTTGAAAAACGTACGCCATGTGTTACTGGATTCCAAAATCAGCTGAACAACAGATTTAAAGTCGAGTTACACAACGCCAGAGTTAATGATAATCAGACAAACTTTGAAGCCTCATGGAACAACTTTACACGAATGTTTCTTCAATCAGATACATAATAGGCGCCTACCTGTATTATGCTGCTCATTATTATAATATTTATGTATGTATGTGTGTGTGTATATGTGTGTATACATATGTATATATATGTATATGTATATATATATGTGTGTGTGTGTGTGTATGTATATATTTCCCCTCCCTCTGTACCCAGCCTACAGTGTTGCTTCTTGGTTAGCAATCCTCCTTACAGAATAATCACACTTTATAAAAAATTGTATACAGATCAGCGACAAGTAATTATCAAACCCGGCAGACTGTCCATCGATACAGCAATTTTTTTCTTTTAAAACCCTTTTGTGTTTACATGGATCTATGCTTGATTTTTCTTTTTGTATGTGCTTGTTTCGTTTCTTTATGTCTCTCTCTAAAAAAATGATGACAACTTTGCGCACTGTCCTCTTTGTGCGCACTTGTAAGCTCTAATATTATTTGATTAAACACACACACACACACACACACACACACACACACACACACACACACACACACACACACATACACACACACACCATTGCTCAGGCAAGAATGAGATAAACAGGACAACAAAGGTTTCAACTCGAGACTGGCTGACTATATATATATATATATAATATATATATATATATATATATATTATATATCCAAAAGAAAAAAAGGCACAAGAACAACAGGCTGTCGTGGTTATAAATGAAAGTTTCGGCTTTATTTGCCTTCTTCAGCAAATGACATCCGCCCTGAGTGCCAGCAGGTAAGGTAGATATGTATGTGTGTGTGTGTGTGTGTGTGTGTGTGTGTGTGTGTTGTGTGTGTGTGTGTGTGTGTGTGTGTATGCGTGCGTGCGTGCGTGTGTGCAGACGCGCGCACGCGTGTATGCCTGTGTGTGCAGATGCGCATGTGTATGCGTGTTTGTGATCTGTAGGCTTGTGTGAGCATGCTCCTGTACGCACGCATCTTTGCATGTGTGTGTGTACATAAATGTGTGTATGTATTTTTCCCCTGGAAAAAAAAGACGACACAAGAATACCTTTTTTGAAACAGCAACTTTTTTCCACTTCCGCACAACAACGTGCGGACGAATAACTTACGCCCTTTAAATACGCTTTTATGAAAAAAAATTCCCCTTTTCTCTCCTAAACCAGTAGCAAACAAAAGAAATGAAATGAAACCACATAAACTATCTCCTTCACTTCACATCAAATGAGTTGTCTGAACGTGGAGAAATTCGAAGTACCCAAACTCGAGCTCACAACCATACTGAGTTGAATAGACACATCTGAAGAGAAACACCTGTCAGAATTTTAATTGCACAACGTTGATACACAGCTAGTTAGACAAACAGAAGGGAGTTCCCTCTTTTAATGAACATCTAAATGTTTATATCATTTGCATAAAATACGTTGTACTATGGTTTCACATAATTGCACACGTTTCAGTACAAACATTATTATTAACCAGGTCCTCAAAGATTCAAATTTTTTTTATTTAAGTGGCCTTGGACAATGCCATCACAAATTTTATTTGTCCAACAAATTTCCTTGTCCTCACAAACCTTTACAGTTTTCACTCCTAGATTTCGCCTCAACAAACCACAACACATTTACAATCTTCATGACTTTGTGCAAACTTAGGAAATATAAACTGTGTCTGTGCCGGCCCCTTCCCCCCCCTCCTCCCCTTCCGCATTAAAAAAAAAGTAAATCGTTTGTCCCTAACCTATTTGTGGAAAAGGTTCCTGAAAAGAAAAACAAACATTGATAAATCGTCTTGTTTAAGTCAATTTTGAAAATAACAGAAATATATTTTCGTTTTTCATTTCTTTCCACCGCATCTTACCTAGATGTGTGCTAAGCCTGTCACAGGCTGGTCATGGCCTTTACTTTATGTTCAACATGATCACCTCCCGCGCCATTCAAAAACAGCTATGTAGCATGCGCCCTCGCCAACGCCACTACGTACGACGCGTTTGTCAAGTGTGTCCTCCGAGACAACTGTCTCAACTACAGGCGACCCTTCTTGCCGGTGTAGAAATCGTATCAGTCGTATGTTTTGTAAAGATTTCTACCTCTGCAAGAGTGGTCGTGGGCAACAAGGATTTGTGTCCTCGTGGGAATTGGGGGGGGGGGGGGGGGGGGAGGGGTCTTAAGGAAGCTCTGTAAAGGAAATGTAGTGGGCAACACAGCTATTTGGTTCTTGTAGTTCGTCTACAAGTCAGAATGCAGGATCCCAATACTCCATATTCCTGGTATGCGTGCTCTCTCTGAAGAGTATTTGTTCCCCAGTGCGTTGGCGATGTTGTTTGTCGACGTTCCTATTCGAGGAGACTGGAACCATTTCCGACAAGAACCGCCTCCGGAACTTTAAGATCAAGCGCCTAGGATGGTTACTTAGCCGGAATCCTGCTCCCCTCTTCATTGCTCATGATTGCATGTATTACTGGATTGGTAGCAAGGAATTGTTTCTGAGTGAAACTATACACGAATGAATTATTGTTTCAACATGCCTGTTTGTTGTGGTGCCAGTTTGGTGTAAAGCTGTTGGATTGTCTGAGTGCAAATGACATTGTTAGCGTTTTCGTTTTCTATTGATCCCAGTCCCTCTGCGCAGCCTGCCCTATCCACGCGCGCGCGCGCGCGCACACACACACACACACACACACACCACACACACACACACACACACACACACACACACACACACACACACACAGACACACACACACATGTGCGGCGCACACACACACATATACACACACACACACGCTGTTCTGCCCCCCCCCCTCCCCCCGCCCCGCCTTTCTCGTCTTTTGCTCGTTCCCTTGTGTAATGCATACGTATTCTGGTCACGTGGGCTGGAGTTAAAGGAAACGAGAGAGCAGACACACTGGCTGGCAAGGCAACAATAAGAACTGGATTACAGCTTGGCCGATCTGAAGAATCACTTAAGCAAACAAGAGCAAAGCCACTGACCATAGACTATCTTTCAGATCTGAACATCAAGAGAGGAAGTGGCCGCACATCCAGAGTTAAGGGAAGAGCAAGAAACATCACCAACCAAACAAACATTGGAATAATCTCAAGGCCAACACTGCGAAGACTCCTAGAGATTTGGGCAAACTCATACCGGGCCTTTCCAGTAACAGACACAACTGATCAAACACATGTCAACTGAGAAGACTTTGAATCTCTCAGGGTCACCAGCGTAGACTGTAGACGCGTGTGCGCTGGTGTGTGTTCATCAGTGGGATGATGCCAGCGTGTTATTTAAAGAGCCCATGGACATGAGTGTGCAAGCGTTGGCGTTGGTGTGCGAGTGTGTGAGAGAGAGTGAGTGAGTGAGTGCGTGAGTGTGTGTGTGTGTGTGTGTGTGTGTGTGTGTGTGTGTGTGTGTGTGTGTGTGTGTGTGTGTGTGTGCGCGTGCGTGTGTGTGTGTGTGTGTGCGTGCGTGTGCATGTGTGTGTGTGTGTGTGTGTGTGTGTGTGTGTGTGTGTGTGTGTGTGTGTGTGTGTTGTGCGTGGGAGGGTGTGAGGGGGGGGGGAGTTGTTGTTCTTATTATGTGCGTGTGTGTGTGTGCGCGCGCGTGCGCGCGTGCACGTATATGTTGTATTTGATGGTCTTGTTCTTGTTCTTGATCCTAAGTCATCTTCTGAAGATGCACGCACGCAGTCACTACACACACACACACACACACACATCCGCGCGCACGCGCATGCACACATACACACACACACAACCGTGCGCGCGTACGTTCGCTCGCTCCTACGCACAAATTACACACACACACACACACACACACACACACACACACACACACACACACACCAGACACACATGCACACGCACTTCTGCACACGCACACACACGCACATACATGCAGGCACACACACACGCACATACACACACAAACGCGCACACACGCATGCGCACACACACACACACACACACATGCGCACACGCACACAATGGGCCCATGCCCACACATACACATGTGTGCATTCACTACACACACATACAGAACAAAACAAAAAATAAATCAATATTGTTAGGTAGGCACTCAAGATCTGACCAGTACGTTGGGCTAATGCGTAGGTCAGACATCAGCTAAGTCGTAGCCACGAGACCCTCTTCTTCAATTCTCTCATTTTCGTTGTTAAATCATTTATCCATCAGCTTCAAATCATGCGTAGTATGGTCTCAACACTTAGCGGATGTGGTGTAGCGTATATGGACCAGTCCGCACGCAGTGACGCCTCCTTGATGAAACTGAAACTGAAACCTTCTTCTTCTCTTCTTTGTTCTTCCTGTCCTCCTCTCCTCTATCCTTTTCTCCTTCCCCTTCTTGCCTTCTCTGATAATAATTATTCTTATTACTGTTATCATTAATATTGATATTATTTCTATTACCATTTTCATCATTATCTTATTACTGTTATCATTAATATTGATATAATTATTCATTATTATTATTATTATCATTATTATTATGATTTTTGTCAGTTATAGCAGCAGCAGCAGCAGCAGCAGCACAGCAGTAGTAGTAGTAGTAGTAGTAGTAGTAGTAGTAGTAGTTGTTGTTGTTGTTGTTGTGTGCCAAGGCTTGGGCCTCTGCGAATGTTTTTCCAGTCCATTCTGCAATGTGGTGAATCCATCATTTTGTTTTCTGCCTTCCCCTCGTCTTCCACCTTCGACTGTACCCTGGAAGACTTGTTTTGTCAAAGCCACGGGATCTTGTAACGTGGTCACACTAACGTAGTGGTCTGTTCTTAGCTGATATCGTGAGATGCTCATCAGGTCTGATGTGCTGCCTGAGGGTTTGATGCACTTGTCCATTTCTGATATGATCAGTATGTCTGGAGGGTCGATGTCTTGCGTGCATGCAAGAGGATGAAATATACCACTACATGCAGGAACCTCAGGTTTTTAGTTTCAAGGCGATATTTTTTGTTTTCAAGTACTGGTTAAGTCTGAGTAGTGTTGATATTGTCTTTCCTGCCCTAGAGAAGATTTCTTTTTTTTTCTTCTGTCCCAACCTCTGCACCACCTCAGAGGCAGTGCACCCACGCCGCTCATTCCGACACCCCGTCCGCAGCCACAGCCCGGTCGGCCCCGCCGCAGCCCCGGACCGGCAATCCACAGGGAGCAGTCAATGTCAAGTATTCGTCAAGAGGCAACCTACCGGAGGAGACACTGCACTGCTGCCGAGTCACTTCGGTGGTGTTCAGTGGCGCATGTTCTGATCTAACATACGCAGGACACGACCTACTAAGCCCCTGCTGACGACAATAATTGCTTAGTCGCGGAGCCGGCGTGAGTGAGCTCTCCCTCCGGAGGGCGCCACCACGTCCGTCCAACGATAGCCCCCATGGACTCGCCGATACCGGTGACCCCGACGGAACAAAACCAAGACCACAGACGTGGAGAGGACATCGAAATTGAGGTCACAATGAGAGCAGGGCATGGAGGGCCACAGAATTTGAGACATTTTCTTTTTAATACTGATCAATGAGAATGAGGATGATTAAGATGATGCTACGGATTTCCATTTTGGTCTGAGACTACATAACAGGGCTGTGACGAGTCTCCGACGCTCCCCCTCGTTATTAAAATATGATCATCATATGCAGGGATGCAGGGGGGTATAGACAGAAGTATTTACGCTTTCACAACCAAAATGCGCTCTCGCATAGGCACACGCACTCTGTCACTCACATCGGGCCCGCACAAAGGTGACGGGAAACCAATAACATTTCATAGAAAATAATCAACTTTTATTTAACTTGACTCCGAGCCCCCACCCGTCACTACACAACACCGTTATCTGTATCATACAAAAATGTAACCATCACACAGATAATCTCATAATCGCATCCCCTTTCCTTCAATTACTCTTAATTAACCAGGAAAGACAATATTCCACTATTCTGTTTGCACACTTATAAACTTAAGAACAAATGAAACGTCCATAACTTGCCAGCATTCCTTGGTTGACCAGTTTCTCTCATCCCACTGTGCGACTACGAGCTGAAGCTGCCACACTGTTGTGTCCTCCCGATTGGCCAAATCCCAGTTGGGGGGCACTGGCACCGTAGCTCGCGTTGCACCCTCACACCGAGTCTCCCGGACTCCACTGCACTTCGCCCTCTCCACGGAAAGGGCTCCTGTCGGCCTCTCCCACAGGTCTTCTCTGGCTGCAAACACCCCACCGTTGTCTGGCAGCTCCCTGTCTAGGCTCCAACAGGCTGACACGTCTTGCTGTCAACCGTCCCCACACGGGAGACAATTCTTTTCGTCGTCGGCTCCGAGGCTACAGCAACTTCCACTGTCTACGTCCCCACCCTGGAGACAATTCTAAACCGTCGTCGGCTTCGAGGCGACAGCAACCTCTGCTTCTCGCTGTATTTTCTTGAGCCCTCAGCAAGACGGGCGAGTTCACTTTCCCTTAAGTGAGTCACACACTTCCTGGTTTTCCAAGCTCCTTATATTCGTTCTCAAAGAAAGAGAGAACCCGAGTTTAACTGGTTCAACCAATGGAACACTGGCACACACACATCACACGATTTGTACCAATAAATCCCCAAGTTATTTTTATTCCGCCAATGGAATCACTAGTCACCTACACATACACACACACCACAGCTGCTAGCGCCAACAAAGACTTGGGTACCAAGTGGTTAATACATAACCTCCTATTCAAACTCATGTTCGATTCCCCGAGCTACCCATTGTACTAACAGCCTGGACTTCTCTACCAGCCAGGACTGGTGCTTCAAGTAGTTACTACCTCTATAGACAACAAGGTGCAAACCACTCAATAGGCCGAAGCCTTCCATTCATTCCTCAGAACAAGGACGACTGACTGGTCACTGTACTCTGCCTGCAGGCTGACGGTCACCTACCCGTGATGGTCACCTGACACGATCGCCTTCCTTTCAGCTCCACTGGAGAATCCAGTGAATAGCCAGCCAGTGGCGGACATTCTCCTTCACTACGGACCGGCTGGTCGGCAACTACTTGTCACTATGCCTCGGACATACGAAACACTTCCCAGTAATTGTCCCTCCTTCAGTATACGACTTGGGGTATTCCCCACTGGTGATGCCTGAGTTCGCACACTTGAAGAACCCAAGGAACTTGCTCTCAACAACACTAAACTACCCTTAATTTGCCTAAATGCTCGAGAACATTCGGCCGACTCATGACAAGGGCTGTACTCTACACTTCTGTTCATAATATATCCCAGCGTCAACCAGGCCTGAGAGATACAGGCACCTGCAGTGTTGGTCAGGAAATTTGAGCAACACTCTCAGAAACGCATCCATTAAGTGGATGAAACTCGACTGTGTGGTCCCAGTCTTCCCAACTGAGTCTGCAGCAAACTCAACTCTGGGTAGGAGCCGGTCGGGGCAGAAAAGCCCACATGACTCTGATGGGATTCGAACCCACGACCTCCCAGCCAGGAGTCTACGACGCTAACCACTTCGCCACGGCGGCTGGTTTAGCAAAGATTTCTCGTTCGGACCTCTCACTGCCAATGATGGATCCTATGGAAGCCAATTGTTGACTAGTTCTTTGATTCTGTCAGTTGCATCAGTATTGATGGTTGATAACTACTAGTACCACAGCCACCGTAACAGCCACTTTCACTCCTGATGGGGACACCCATTTAAAGATGCTCTAAATCCGGTAATATCTTCATATGTGAATTCAGCTCTTAACCATCACACACAAAAGAACTAACTATACACTTGATCGCAACAACAACAACAACAACAACAAAAAAAAACACCAGTTGTTCTCTGCCAAATTTTCGTCTTTAATGGACTTCTTCAGGACTGTCACCTTGGAACACCTAGTAGTCCTCCCTTGACGTCTACCTATATGTATTTATTGGTCTCTCGTTTATGTCGTCAAACCGGGTAGATTTTTGTTCTGTTTCTTCCTTTCTCTGTTTCTTCCTTTCCTTCCTTCCTTCTTTCTTTCCTTCTTTCCCAAAAAAAAAAAAAAGAAAAAAAAAAGAAAAAAAAGAAACTTCTTCCGAGTGGCAGCAGGGGAAGAATCGTGGACACCACATGAGCTCTAGTCCAATACATTTAGGCCGTCAGGGTAATTTGTTTTCAGTTTGTGGCGCCACAATCGTTCCCTGACTTTGCGTTAGCACGCATTCTTGGAGTGGCACTGTTCTATTGCAATAACCCTCATGTCCGCCATGGAGTGGTTGTTAGCTTGGAAGTGTCTGGCTACCAGGGTTTCAGCACGGCAGCCTTCCGTTTCTCTGGTCCCTTCATTTTTTTTGCTTGACTTGTGGCCATAAAAGCGTTTCTTTAGTGACTGTCCCGTCTCCCAACGTACTGCGTGTCCCCACAGCGTGCACAATTGATGAGGTACACCACATCACTGCTGGTGCACGTCAGTCTATGGCGTACCTGGAACACCTGACCGGTGCGGACACTGGTGAACTGTGTGGTCTCTTGAAGATGTTCAGCGCAGAGGACACAGCTCTTTGACGGCACCTGTAGCAGCCTGCAGGCCCTGGGGACACTCCACCTGCACAGGGGGAGACTGGGAGGGCATGAGCAGACTGCGCAGGTTTCTGCACTTCCGCTGTCCTACCATGGGGGCTTGGGGGATGGCCTTTCTCATCCTTCTTCTGGTATGGAGCGCGGGCAGGAGCTCCCTTAGCCACTGGGCAATGGGAGGGTGGACGGGGTTGTGTGTAATTATGAAGGGGATGCGTCCTGTGGAGTAGGTCCTGTTCCTGTACGTGAGGGTCTGCTGCCTTGGTATTGCCGCCGCCCGGTCAATGGCTTTTTGCACCAGGCCAGCGGGGTAGCCCTGCTTCACGAGACGGCCCATTAGTTCCACACAACGTTTGAAGAATACTTCCTCCTCTGAGCATAGTCTCCTCAGGCGGAGGCTCTGTCCGAAGGGAATGTCGCGGACGCAGTGGCATGGATGGTATGAGTTGAAGGGGAGGTATATGTTGGCGTCCGTTTCTTTGATGTGCACATCCGTGGTCAGTTTCCCATTGGTGATGCTTATCTCCGCATCCAGGTAGGGCACCGTGGACCTGCCGTAGGTGGTGGTGGAGTTATTTTACGTCTTTTCATCTGGCAGATGATATTAGACGAACCCCCCCCCCCCCCCACTTAAGTCATTTCAACACATACATTTGCATACACTTATGAAAAAGAAAACAGCATATCAGTTAAGGACCCTCATAATAGTCTAGCTACCTCAGAACTGGCTAAATGGCGGCAAACTCAATTATGCATGAGTCAGACAACTTGACTCTCATTTTCATATTTGTCAAGATTGATACCTTTTGCCTTATACATTTTAGTTAAAACTGGACAATCTAATAGAAGGTGATGCACAGAGATGAATTTTCCACAGACACACACAACTTCAGGAGAAAATTTGGTCTTCCATGTGTTCAGCCTTAAGTTTGTGATAATCTTAGCCAGATGGCGTAAGCAGCTAGGCAGTGTGTAGCATTTTTTCACAGAAAAAAGTTTTGTAGACGTAGTGTTCCAGGTTGGAAAGTATTTCACACTTGGAGGGATGTAATGGCAAAATTAGCACACATTCTGAACAGTTTTGTGCACCAAGTTTAGCTAGATTATCTGCTATTTCATTCCCTCTGAGACCACAACGTGAAGGAATCCAACAGAAGTCTACGATTATAGCCTGAGACATAGTTCAGTGTATCAGGTACCTTATTTCATATAGTAAATCTTTTCTGGCCTTACAATCCCAAGTTTGCAGTGATTGCAAAACAGACTTGGAATCAACACAAAACAGCACACTAAAAAAGGGCATTGGAGTACTATGTACACAAAATAAAGCCATCAGTATAGCATACAGTTCTGCAGTGAATATTGAAAATCCCTTTCCGAGATGAAAACGTTTTCGTATATTCAGACTTGGCATAACGAAACCAGAACCGCTATCAGCTGTGTCCATAACTGAACCATCAGTATAGATTTTAAGGTGATTAGGATAAGAATTTTCTAGGTGTTCTTTCACATCGTTCACTAGAATGTTAAAATTTTCTTTTTTCTTTGAGACTGGATACTCATAATCAAAATTTCCACTCAAGTGTTCCCAAGGAGGCATCATTGGAACTGTGGGGAACTCCGGAATCGATGTTGAATCTACATTACACTTAGACATAAGTTCAGCGGTATAATTCATTATTGGCTGAATATATGAAATGTCCTTGGCTCTACTTGGAAAATCTTTATTCGGACCTGCCGTAGTTTGAAGTGAACTTCACACTGTGATACTGCTGGTTGAGCCATGCTAGGAAGTCTTTAAGGGCAGTCCTCGCCCTGAACCACAGCATCAGCACATCATCGATGTAGCGTCTCCAGTGTCGGACCGGGATCTTCCAGGGGGAAGAGGTCAGTAGTTCTTTCTCTAGCCACCCCATGTAGAACAAAAGAACTATGACATTAACAGTATCTGTCCAGGCTTGAAACGCTAGCAGTTACGTTTCAAGGCAGGAGCAATGTATTTTGGCAATGTGACAGTCAGTGAACACACCACGATCGTTTTTCCGTCACGTCTTTGAATGATGTCTGCAGGAGTAAAAATTCCCCAACATTTTGTCATCCACATGTTGAAGCCCTGGCATACTATCGTGTTATTGTATACGTAGGGCAAGGTGCAAAAAAACACACAAAAAACACGCAGTTATCCCTCCTGGTTTGTAAACGTATATGACAGCCTTTTTTTGTTTCTTATGCCACATTCTATATCTCTATAATTCGTTATTTGCATGGTACACTGTGAACATCATAGTGCCAGAATTATCAGAAGACAGACCATACGCACATGTCATTTCACAACGAAAGCTGCTTGAAGGATTTTGTAAAGTGGATCAAAAATTAATTTTCAGCAAATTGCTCTGGTATCAAACGCTAGATGAAAATATTAAGCTTAGTTCTACAGGGGTTTTACCTGCACCAAATTAAATTCTGGGTACACACGTACAAACCAGCAGCGATTGTCACTGCCTTTAAGTCTAAGGTTTTTAAAGATGACATACGATATCACGTGTTCACTGCAGATTATTCACTGGAGATTGTTCAAATAACGTTTGTACGGGGACACGTTTGTCCGTGGCGCTTGCACTTGATAAAATATTTCATACATGACGTGTACACGTGGATCTCTTTATCCTGAAACAACATGTACTTTGGTGGTGTTGATGCTGTAATTATGATCCACTAAAACTCAGCCATTAATCCCTCACCTCACTCGTTGATAACAATCTGAGTGGCATAAAAATACACCATGTTCGCACGACGTACAGACGAACAAAGAGAAGCGTTAAATGTCAGTTGTATATTCCTGGGACTGTGGACGTGGACTGTACAATTTTTTATTTGAAAAGACGAGTATGTTTCTGCTGTAAAAACCTTTGATGGAAATTTTGCATCAGTTGAGACACTACTAGACTCACACACACACTCACACACCCACCCACACCCACACCCACACATACACAGAGAGAGAGAGAGAGAGAGAGAGAGAGAGAGAGAGAGAGAGAGAGAGAGAGAGAGAGAGAGAGAGAGAGAGAGAGAGAGAGAGAATACGAATACGAATACCAATTCCAATATACGGTTCAACCGCTCACGTAGCAATTTAGCAAATCTATCATTGGTGTATATGTGATCGTGCCAATCTTGACACCTACATTCTATACCTCTTTCCCTAAAGGATCTTATGAAAATTTGAAATGTATTGGACACCTTGATTATCCCAAGCAAAAGTAAATCCATATGAATTTAAAGCACTGACGAATATTTGTAACCCACGACTTCTTGCCACTTCTGTGCAAATTATACAATACTTTATAAGCTTTCAAAGGTAGCCTACTTCCGTCTATCCGCGTTAATTTCAGCCAGTATTTAATACATTTTATATAAGAGTTTACACAGATCGGAATTTATATGTGAGTTTACATAGATCGGAAATCTTCCTAGCTCACCATATACAAAGTCATTTGGAGTTCTGGTGTCCACATTCAGAAAACGTTTCATGACAAATACATGTACATTTTCAATTCCAGTACAACTGTCAAACGCCCAGATTTCTGCACCATACTGCGCTATTGGTTGCACCTGGGATTCAAACAATTTTGTAAACAAACTAAAAGAACTGAATTACTATAACTGCTTTTTTGCCTTATTAATTATATCTTGGCATGTTAATCTAAACCTGAGTCGCGTTGAAAAGTAAACTCCAAGATATCTATATGCATGAACTACAGCCACAGCCTCATTTCCATACGTCCCCTTGTCAGTACGCGCCAAGTACTCCCCTTTGCAAAAAACAACAATGTTGGTTTTTTGTCATGTTGACTTTAAGTTCTAGTCTTGTTGCAGCCGAATTAAAGCTGTTCAGTTGTCTCTGTAAAAGACTGTTCAGTTGTCTCTGTCTCTGGAAAGACCGGAGGACACTGGGAAAGACCAGAACCAAGGGCTCTGTGGGCTGGCTCCCCACTTTGCTTTAAACATGTGGCTACTAAAAATAAAAGGAAAAGATGCTCCCAGGATTCACCGAAAGGGGGAGAGAATGATGAATCCATCGGTGCTCAACCAATCATGACTGCAAATCCCAAACGGACTATGAACATGGACCAAATGGAATATCCATGTGTCTGTGGAAAGCGTTTCGCTACCACCCGTGGCATGAAGATCCACAGAACAAAGATGGGATGTGTGAAGACTCATCTGAATGAGCAGCAGCGCACTGCATCAGCAGATAAGACGTCGGAAGACCAAGGCCAGGATTTAAACCACAGTGCCAAGGACATCCACGCTGTTGGTTCGGATGAGGGATTTGCACAGGCCCTCGATGCCAGGCGCCTGAAACTCAACCTGCCACGAGCAAACGAAACTGAAGATTGGGAGAAACTGGATGCAAAAATCGTCCAAAGACTCGATGCACTGATAGGGAAAAGCACCCTGGAACACAAACTAGCCACATATGGGGACATTGTGTATGCCACATGTAGAGACGCCTATGGAGCAAAACTACCCAAAGAGAAAACACCTCCAAAGAAATCCAGACGCCAAGAAAAGATGGACAAGATCAGGGTCCAAAAGAAAACCTCAAGATGCAAATGAAGACCGCACTGCCAGCTGAAAAACAAGGCTTGGAAAAACTGTGGAAAGACCTGAAAGAAAAACACAGCGCCCTCAGCAAAGCGGAATCTGTGAGGAAAAGGAAGAGCAAAAAGAAGAAGACACAAGAGCGCTTCTTCAGAGACCCCTTCCAGTTTGCCAGAACACTGTTTGAGCAGCCAAAATCTGGGACCCTAAGTGTGGACAAAGGAGTTCTTGAGCAGCATCTGAGGAAAACATACTCTGACTCACAGTGCAAAGCACCACTCGACATTCAAGGTCTGGTGTGGCCAACCAACCCTGAGGAACAGTTCAATGGCAAGCCTCCAACGTTGGCGGAAATCAAGAAGG
This sequence comes from Conus canariensis, assembly GCA_033310375.1. Taxonomy (NCBI): domain Eukaryota; kingdom Metazoa; phylum Mollusca; class Gastropoda; order Neogastropoda; family Conidae; genus Conus; species Conus canariensis. The sequence goes on from CM065731.1 coordinate 51,799,146, forward strand.
TGGTCGACAAAGCCAGAGCCAAATCATCACCAGGACCAAACGGAATACCTTACCAGCTTTACAAGAAATGTCCCAAGGTGCTGGAGTGGCTCCACAGGCTGCTGCGATCGGCTTGGAGAAACCAGAAGATCAGCGGCCAGTGGATGACGGCAGATGGTGTGTACATCCCCAAAGAGCAAAACTCAAGTGACATCAGCCAGTTCAGGCCAATATCACTACTGAACGTCGAAGGGAAAATCTTCTTCTCTGTCATGGCAGCAAGGCTGACCAAGTACCTGATGGAAAACAAGTACTTGGATGTGTTAGTCCAGAAAGGTGGCATCCCAGGCGTGGCTGGCTGTGTAGAACACGCCACAATGATCTGGGACGCAATCCAAAAAGCAAAAACAGAAAAGAGAGACCTGGACGTAGTGTGGCTTGATCTGGCAAACGCATATGGATCTGTGCCCCATGAGATGATACAGTTGGCTCTTGAGATGTACCATGTGCCAAAGAACATCCGCGACATGCTCAAGAAGTACTTAAATGGCTTCTCAATGCGGTTCTCTACCAAGGAGTACACAATAGACTGGATCAACTTGGAAGTGGGTATTGCAATGGGCTGTGCAATTTCCCCAATACTGTTCGTGCTGGCAATGGAACTCATCTTGAAAGCAGCAACAAACAACGCGAGACAAACAGACCTTGGCGATGGATACAAGATGCCTCCTCTCAAGGCCTTCATGGATGACACTACAGTGATTTCATCCAGAGAAGACGAGACACGTCATGTGCTGGAGAGGCTGGACGACATAGTTGCCTCATCCAGAATGAAGTTCAAGCCAAAGAAATCACGGAGTCTCTCACTGAGGAAAGGAAAAGTGGCCGGATCTGTGGTCTTCAGTGTTGCCAACCAGGCCATTCCAACAGTCACAGAAGAACCAGTCAAGAGCCTTGGAAGATGGTATGATGATACGCTGAAAGACACACAAAGAGCAAAAGAAACCAAGCAGATGGCGGAGGAAGGCTTGGAGACCATTGACCAGTGTGGGCTCCCTGGCAAATACAAGGTCTGGTGTCTGCAGTTCATGCTGATACCAAAGCTGCTATGGCCTCTGATGATATACGACATCTGCACCAGCATAGTGGAGGCAATGGAAGCCAAAATCAACAAGTTCACAAGGAAATGGCTTGGTGTCCCACCCTGTCTGACTGACATAGCGCTGTACTGTCGCCAAGCAAAGCTGAAACTACCCCTGAAATCCATCCTGGAGGAATACAAAGCAGGGAAGATCAGACTTCAAAGCATGCTGGAGGACTCAGGAGACAAGGTGGTAGAAGCAATTAAGCCCCAGCTGAAGACAGGCAGAAAATGGAAAGTTCAAGAGGCGATGGATTCTGCAAAAGAAAGTCTCAAGATCAGAGAAATAACAGGACACACACAGACCAACAGACAGGGACTGGGGGTGACCAAAACTGAATGGTGGTCAAAGGCCAAAGGAAAAGCCAAAAGAGACATGATGATTCAGGAGATGAGAAAAGAAGAAGACCAAAAAAGACTCCAAAAAGCAGTCCAGCAGAGCCAGCAAGGGCAATGGACAACGTGGGAGAATGCACTCCAAAGAAGTCTCACTTGGAATGACATTTGGCACATGGCCCCTCTCAGGATCAGCTTCATTCTCAGATCTGCATATGACCTTCTGCCCTCAAATGCAAACCTGGTGAAGTGGGGGAAAACAGACGATCCTGCATGCCCCCTCTGCCATGAAAAACAAACAGTGGAGCATGTCCTAAGCTCATGTAAAGTAGCCCTGGCTCAAGGAAGGTACACATGGAGGCACAACCAAGTGCTCAAAGAAATTGTACAAGTAGTCTGGGCTAGTACCAACACCACAAAAGGGAAAATCAGGACTCCAAAAGCACCCGCAACATTCTTCACGGCAGGAGGCAACAAATCATGGCCAAGAACAACAGTGCCACTCGAAACATGCAGGCAGAGTCTGCTGGACGGGGCAGATGACTGGGAGTGCACTGCAGACCTCCCAGAATGGAAGAGTCACCCAGAGATCATCAGCAAGAGTGGCATGAGACCAGACATAGTAGTCCACTCTAAGTCAACCAAGCAGCTGATCATGATCGAGCTCACGGTGCCATATGAGAACAGAATGGAGGCAGCTCAAATCTACAAGACTGAAAAGTATGCTGATCTGGCAAACAGCCTGAGGAGAGAAGGCTATCAGGTCAAAGTCCTCACTGCAGAAATTGGAGCTAGGGGGTTTGTAGGAACGTCTGCATACAGCCTCATGAAACAGCTCTCAGTTGCAGGGAAGGAAAAAACCAGAGCCCTGAAAGCAATGGCAGAAGCGGCAGAGAGGTGTTCAAGCTGGATCTGGTCAAGGAGGAACAAAAGTGAACTTCATAAGGCTTAATTTCCCTACAAATATCAGGTGTCCCTGTGGCTCAGTGGTTAAAGCGCGAGTCATTAAGTGGAAAATGAGCATGTCCAGAGGGTCATGGGTTCGAATCCCAGCCATGGCTCGTCCCAAGATGGGAAAAAAAGGGGCAGCAGAGGGACATCCGGAGTCATGAACCGGGTGTGGCCCAACCCCCCTAGAGTGTCAGGAGATAAGGGCCGAAACACTTGCTTGAAG
>CM065731.1:51806775-51839275 GCA_033310375.1 Conus canariensis
ATACTGAAGCAGGTGGCCCGTGTGATCTCATTGCAAAGAGGGAAATATAATGAAAGTGTCATTTCAACAGCATCATTTATGTCGTGGTTTTCGGCCTCATCTTCTGAATGTCATGCCTTGTTTCTACAGTGGCTAAAGGGTTTTAAAAGATACACCAAATATGTATCGGCTTGTCCGCACTTAGTATCATATTCTTTAACACAGAAAATGATTTTTTTTAATACATCAAATACGTATCGGCTTGTCTGCACTTAGTATCATATGTTTTAACACCGAAAACGATCAATTAATATTGGTGGGATGGGAGGGGAGGGGGAAGGGTAGTTAATGCAATTAATACGTCTTGCCAAAGGTAGTTATCGACACCTCATTACGTAGCAGAGCTTTTCTGTTATTTTTCTTATACGTCGATTTTCACAAGTTATGAAGAAAGTGACAAATTTTTCCAAGCAAAGCGGGAATTTATGTCTTCTTATTTTATGATGAACGAACGCATTCCGCAAATCAGGAACACAGTGACTGATCTTTTAGCATCTCGCCATTCACACTAGTGTTTGTGTGCCTTCTCAACTGTCTAAAGTCCGTTGTAGATGGATGGTCACAGGAGCTGTGAACAGTAATCATGGTCTTGTATAATACCGCTCATTTAATTAAATTAGACATACACTCTTGCGGTCAAATCGCCGGAGCTACACCACCTCAAGATCACTGAGGAAGAAATGGAGAAAATCCGTTAGGATCAGGCAAGCACATTTTTTTTTTGTCCCACCATCTGTGCCACCTCAGTAGCATTGCACCCACGCCGCTCATTCAGACCCCCTGTATACGGCCGCAGCCCGGCATGGCCCGACGCAACCCCTGCATCGGCAATCCACAGGAATTTCAGGTCGTCAAGAGGTAACCCACCGGAGGAGAAACTGCACCGCTGCCTAGTCATTTTGGTGGTAAGCACCTTCACGTATTACTCGGAATGCAAAAGACCGTACATAAAAGAGCCCAACACAAGAGGGGATCAGGTGGGCACATTCACCTGTTCGACAGAATGCAAAAAGATCACACAAAACGGAATGCAATGTAATAAAGAAAGCGACTCAGTTTATACAGTTAACAATCACTTTCCTAGAACGTTTGCTTGAAAACCAGTTTGCTGTTGGTCAGGACTTGACAATTAATTACTAACAGTAAACAATGATAAGCAAGGTTACTCTCGCTCTCATCCATTTGAGAGGAAGAGTTACCCTACTTGCTTGTTGTTTACTGTTCACGGTTCCCTACCTCATTTAAGATTTCCCTTTAATTCTATTAACGGCAAAACGAAGGACCGACCTTGAGGAGATGGTGAGGACGAAGACCTGTTGACAAGGTCGAGAAGAGGGTATGGTAATGGCTGCATCTGCATGAGTTCAATGTACCCAGCGTTCGTTGTCATTTTATTTAGCTTGTGTAAAACATTGTGCTGGTATCGTAAGACGTTCATGTTGTCGAATCAATAACTGGAACTTTTGTCCCGCTGCACTGTGGTGAACTTGGGTGCTGTCCCCTTTGATCTTTCCTGTTCTGACACATCCAATTTGGAAGAAATGTGATGGAATAATGCCAAACGCTTGTGAAATCACAGTTTACCTTTTTCATCCATTCGTCGGTTATTCACACATAGCAGGCCTCGTATTATTTTATTCTGTGTTCACTTTGAATTCCTTCACTCATTACCTCATAATATGTTTTGTTTAGAAAAAAAAAACAACGTTTTAGACACTTTTGTTCTATGCAATGATCCACCATTTGGATACATAACAAACACACCCTGACTCCACATCAACACAGCAATACAGAAACTGAGAAACAATGCACCCATGATAACAATCAAACACATACACACACACACACTCTCTCTCTCTCTCTCTCTCTCTCTCTCTCTCTCTCTCTCTCTCTCTCTCTCTCTCTCTCTCTCTCATACATGCATGAACATGCACACGACGCCTTTCAGTAGACAAGTACAGATATCTACATTTGCACGAAGAAGAACATAGCGAATGTTGAGTTTGAAACGAATGACGCGTTGGCCGATTCAGGAAGCCGGCACGATCGGTACACACACACACACACACACACACACACACACACACACACACACACACACACACACACACACAGACGAGGGATGGAAAGAAAGGATGACTGAATGTGAGAAATGAAAAGTGACGTCATTAGACACGTTGCATTGATGTCACAGGTTGCTGAAACTCGCACAAGGAAGAGATGAATTTCACCACCAACCAGACCATGATGGCTTTATCAGAAGGAAAGAAAGGAAGGAACCAGCAAAGTAAAGTATCTGTCTTCTTTGGACGTTGCGAGTAACAGCCATCAATATGTATTTGTTGCGTGCGAACAAGACATGTATGTTAAAATTCCACCCATTTGGTGGTGTGTAGACGACTCCTTGGCGTTTCATACCCTGACCTCCTCACTACTGAAGAGGTGCGTAGAAGACTGGGTCAACAGATGGGTCACTATGAAGACTTGCTGTCAACCGTAAAAAAAAGGAAATTGAAGTGGTATGGCCACATAACCAGAGCGCGAGGTCTCTCCAGGACCATTCTACAAGGAATGGCACAAGGAAAGAGGAGAAGGGGACGCCAGAGAAAGAGATGGTCAGACAACGTCATGAAATGGACCGGCAAAAGTTTTAGCAAAATCCAGGTATTAGCCAACGACCGGGTCAAGTGGAGGCTTCTTGTTAGACAAGCCACCGGCAGTACCCCTTCGACACGGGCCAGTTATGAGGGAGGTGACAGATGACTGTATGAAAAATACGGGGGGCACCCTATGTCCCCCCATGTCTATATTCCCGCAGGTCTATGTTCCCCCAGGTCTATATTCCCCCAGGGCTATCTTCCCCAGGCCTTTGTTCCACCAGGGCTAAGTTCCCCGGATACTTACGCAATGTACTCTCACAATATACTCTTACATTCACAACGGTTTATGGTCAGCAGTGCATTTGCCCCAGTCGAGTGTGTGCATTTGCGAAACAAATCGTTCGCACCAAATACCCAAGCCTCGCCTCAGCCAGGTATTTTTAGACCCCCGCCTCCTGTTAAGGGGAGGGGTTCTACTGGAATCAATCTGTCTATCTGTGTGTCTGTGTCTGTCTGTCCCCGCGTTTTCTCAGAAATGACTGGATGAAATTTTGTCACTTTTGATGTCAGATAACCTTTTTCATTAGATACCCGAACATTTTCAAACACGAAAGGTCAAGGTCGCGAATTATGGGCAGAAACGATTTAAGTCCAAAAAACGCCGATTTCTCGGAAACTATTTGCCCGATGTTCTTTGACGATAGCGCGATTGGAAGTGTCAGGTAAAAACGACGTTAGTCCAGTGGTTAACGCTTTATCTTGGGTTCTAATCTTGTACTCATTTTTTTTCGTTCGCTTGGCAATGGGGAAGTAACCTTGCAGCGCATTGCTCATGTATATGTGAGACTTGAATGCGGGATCAGGTGCCTCCCTTTTTGTTACCTGGGGTTCAATCCTTGTTATTATTACCTCTACGCTGTTCAGTGCCTGTAGCTGCCATTGCTTTCATGGCAGATAGGCCTTCTCAACATGCTTTCTAAAGGTTAGCATTCTGTCAAAGCCTACACCCAAATAGCGTAGCTTGTTAGTTGATTCAATTGGTATTCCATTGAAGGAAACAGGTGAGGGTACTTGTCCTGATGTCTTGTTGAGAGTGCAGACTAATGTCTGGGCTTTTGTGGGGTTGATGGACGGTCCAGTTTCTTGGCACTACTGAGCAATGTTGTTCAACTGTTGCTGAACTGCTTTCGTTCTTTCTTGAGCATTTTTTGATGTTTTGTAGATCAGACCGTCATCTGCTAGTGTCAACACTCGAGCGATTCCGTTTCTGTTGAGGTCTGCAAGGCCTTTAATGTAAACATTGCACAAAACAGGGAAGAGAGGAGAACGCTTAGGTAATCCCATAGAAAGTTTATGAGGCTCAGACGCCCAATCTCCAAATCGTAGGATGACGGTTCGCTCCTGAAGTGCCGCTGTTATTTACCGTGTAAATGTCTTGCTGACTCCATAGTCAAGGAGTAGTTTCATGAGAAGCGAGAACTGGACTTTGTTGTATGCGTCTTCCAGACTCATTGCAACAGCTAGCGTTTCTTCCTTTCTTTGGAATCCTTCGTATACTTCATAGACAAAAGCGGCCGCATTTTCCCATTTACTTTTACCTGTTCTGTAGCCTCCTTGGTTTGATGGGAGGAACTGTCGACTTTCAAAATCTCTTGCGAGTTTTCTTGCTATGATTCGTTCCGTGAGCTTTCCTGCTATATTTTGCATAGTGAGTATGCGGTAGTCATTTAGCCGATGATGATCTTTTCCTGGTTTGTTGAAGCTTTCAGGTAGCTGTGTGTCCAGTCTTCTGGGATATAGCCTTTATCGAAATTCTCCTGGGGGAGACTGAACAGTTGGGCTCTCTCCTCTTCTGAGAGTTGTTTGATATCTGCATACCATACTTTGTCTGGACCTGCAGAACTATCCTTAGTGCATCTAGCTATTGCATCATCTAGTTCAGATGGTGTAATGTCATCATCAATGCCAGTCTGAGCTAGGTGTTGGTTTAACCTGGTCAAATATTTCTTATTTCCTCCAAATGTCTCTGATTACTCTGTACTATTAAACGTTTAAGTAGAGCCGACCCTTTCTCCAAATGTGTCTTGAGTTTTGTGATCCCATCAGCGTCTTAAGATATCTGGGGTTGCATTTGTTTTGTGTTTTCCTTCCATGCGACTATAAAAGTGCCAGAACCGAGTCAGTGTTGTGTCATCATTAAGTGACAGACCAAATATTGTTGCCACTTGATTACTTCTTATTCTTCAGCTACTCTTTCGAATTGTTCAGTTTTCTGATTCGTGTCTATTTTAATATCTAGAACAGGGCAATGTTTTTGTCTTTCTCTTTGCCAAATTCTTACAGCCTTGCGTTTCTCTTTCCAGGCTGTTTCCGTGTCTATGAGTCATGCCATTCAACATCATGGTAGTACAAATACGTGTTCGAACGTAGGACTATGAAGACCACCTGACTGAAGAATTCTACCCTCAGGTTTAAACCGTCATCAAGAAGGCTGACAAGAAAGACACACCCATCATTCTGGGTGACAAGAGGCCAAAGATGGTTTGGACTGCCACGAAAATGAGACATTTCTGCGGCCTTTACTGCAATGAGACTCCCGAAGAAGGAGGACTGCGTCTGCTAGAATTCGCCAGTAAAAATTACCTGCCTTTTGCTCACAATAAGACTCCCGAAGAATGAGGACTGCACCTGCTAGAGTTCGCCAGTGAAAATTACCTGCCTTTTGCTCACACTCCTGGAGATCATAAAGCAACCCAGGGATGGACACAGCACTGCACACATGGTCAGTGTCACAAAGAGATAGGACTATCTTCGTATAAAAAAAACCCGGAACAGATCTGACGTCAACAGGGTTCAAACACGAACTTTTCTGGAGTAGACCTTGGCAGTGTCCATGACCTTGTCATGATGACTTTTAAGGTATCATGTGAATAACAATAAAAGAGAGTGAAATTAGCCTCAAATATTTGTAATTTACTTTGTTGGAAATGAATGCCCCCCACCCCCACAAATACACACCTCCTGCTGTGCTATTATATTTCTTTGGCATCCATTCCTAGCACCTGTTCTTCAAGACTAGAAAAAAAAAGACCGCCTGTCTGGTGCCCATTTAAGTTTGTGTTTCTCCAGTCCACTTGTTCCTGCTGCCACCTTGTGCTCATTCTTCACAGTTCTTTGATTTCCTTCAAGGCTAATGCCAAAATGTCCCCAAACAATTGACTGGTACCTGGCACAGAGTCGGAACGAAGTCCAGCCAAGTCTCTGTGAAGGTGAGGCTTAACTGCCTGTCTCCACTTGAGTGACCGTAAAAGGGTATCTATTATTTCCCTCTGTTATCACTTTATTGTGCCTTGAGTCAGTCAGCGTTTGCTGCATGCTCTACACAACAGCCGTGACAGTCTCTACGATGGACTGCTGGGTCTGCGTTCATAACAATCTGCATGGTGCACGTGAGCAGGCAAAGACTTACAGACCTCAGGCTTCAGAAGGGGGAATATTGAACTGCTCACCATTTTCTGGTCTCTGATACGTTTTCATTTTGCCTCTCAATTTCTCACCGGCCAGTTTGTTTACAAAACTTTGTTAACTAGCTTTGCAAGGTAGGAGGCCGCATATTGCTTTGTTTTGTTTTTTTCCTCATTGCTCATCATTCAGTTTTATCAGGAATTCTTCATCTCCATCAGTGAGAGAGACACTCCCCTCTTCCTCTCCGATTAGTGCACCTGCTGACAAAGAGCTTTCTTTCGTTTTCCTGTGGTTGACATTACTGTGCCTCATCTCCATTTGTATAGTTGGCTTTAGCTCTTGGTTTCCCAGTCATTTTTTTTTTCTGTGCTCTTTTCTTTGTGTTTATTGCATCTCGTGTTTAATTACCGGATTTAACTTTCTTGCTACTCACAGTCAACAGACAGGGTGTGGGTAACAGTAAACTAAGAACAAACATTCCATTAAGATTTGATTTACGCGAAAAGAAGAAATAAAATTGTAAGCAACAAAAGCACCAAACAACCAAAGCTGAGCTCGAATCACGACATCAAAGTTTGTAAGTGAATCATTCCAACGAACGTTTGACACCATTTACCAATCCCACGAAACGTATTAGAGGATTAGAAAAACGGGATTAAAAACAAAGGAACATTTTTCGCCAATGTCCTATCTTCACACAAACCGCATACATCACTCAAACCATTGTTCAAAACGCAAAAGTCGATCTCAGTGTGGATATTCACACACTGTGGAACCAAATAAAGCTTTTGCTGAGTCGTCAGTTTTTCAAGATCTGTGCCCAGCCTGTAAGTATTGTTCGTCCGTCGGATCGACGAGGACCACATCAGTCATCTGGGGATTGGGGGTGGGGTGAGATGATTTGTGAATACGCAGGTGGCTGATCAAGCTGATGCGTGCACAGAATGTGCAGTGACAGTTTGGATAGGCAATGTGGGAGACCTGCCCTTGATTGCTGGCACGGGCTTCCTTGTCTGTCTCTTTTGTTGCGCTGCAGGTGTCTCCCTTTCTTCACATAAACTGGCACCTTTGCGGATAGACTAGCGCCGTCTACTTCGATCAATAGCAGTTTGTTCCCCATGTGTCAGGGTTGATGTCAAATACTTTCAAGGACGTTTTGCGAGTGTCTTTGAAGCATTTCTTCTGACCTCCATGGGAACACTTTCTTTGTTGCAGCTCATCATTGTAGAATCTCTTGGATAGCCGCTGGCAGCCTGTAAATACTGACCTGGAGATGTAGGTGAAATCCGTTACTGGCAGCACGTGATTATGGATGATTCGTTCACCAAACGAAAATAGATGTAAACAACAACAGAACTCTATGCATCTCTCATAACACGTTGCATTAACTTTCCCAGTCTGATCGCTTCTCTTGAACAAGTGACAGTGATTGAAGCTTTCTTCGTTTTAAACAAGTTCTCTTTTTTCTGTTAGACAAACATTAATTAAACTCTGTTCATTTCTGTTGATACCCAAGCGTACCATCTTAATTTCCGGAATATGTAATTCTACTCTAAGGAAAATGAAAATCATGCATTATGTTAGATGCTTCTACAAGGATTTTTTTTTTTTTAAGGAAAATGGAATGGTGTCTGCCAGTTGTTTCACTACCATTGTTTCTTTATTCATTTTTGATAAGGTATCTGTGGTCCATGTTCAAAAGTAGTATCATTTCAGATGCGCCGATGTTAATCATTATTACAAGTAGCCCCGTCGTAGGGAGGTCTGTTCAGGATGAAAATGAACATCCCCAATTATATCATTTTATATGAAATGGGTCTAAAATCCGGCTGACAATGTCAGTTATGCTGTCAGTTTTAAGTACCCTACTCCACCCTTTAGATTTGCCCCCAAATTGAAAACCTATGAAGCCTTAGAAGTAGCAATAATGGATAGGTATGAAAAGTGAAGTCAGAATCTTATGCTCTCATCATTTTTTTCCCCAGTTAAACTAGAAGTGAAGGTTACATGAGCTGCACTACAGTTTAAAACAGCTAAAGTTTACATCATGAGTTGTATTACATCAAAATAAAATGAAATGTGACACTGAAATTTCATGTTCTTTAGCTGTGTTGCTTGGGAGGAGGTTTCCAAAACGTATTGCAAGTCACAGAATGGGCAGAAGATGGGTTCAATACACAGATGACGTCGTAAGAATACCAAACATAGAAATTACAACTTCACACTGAAGTTCTGATTATAACAATGACGTTATCAAGAACAACAGCTATGAACGCAATGCCACAAAAAGAGAAAGTTTACTGGATGGCAACTTCAAAATTAACAGGCAAGCAAGGAAGCAAGCAAAAAAGCAAACAAACGAAGAAACAAACAAACATAATATGGTAAAAAGAGAAAACGTTAAGAAGCAACAGCAACAAAACAGAAGGAACCAGCTGCAGCTAATTGAAACTGGTATCCATTGCAATCATGAAAATCCTATGAATAAACTCATTCTGGAAAGAAAAAAGATGTGGATAGAAGAGAACGCATGTCTTTTCATTACAAATAAGGCTACATTTTCTCAGTTTTATGGCCAAACAAACAGATCTTTAGAGTCAAAGATTAGATTTGAAGCGCATGCCAGGATAACGAGCAGGATATCAACTGTCTAAGTACCGGGCGCACCGTTTAACACTTATGTTTGCGCATTTTCTCGCTCTGATTGAACTATTAAGCTGACTGATGGGGCTAAATTGCCGTGGGCGTGTCTACCAATGACATTTGTCCTGTGAAGACGGCGGCGATCACTCTTGGTGAACGCCAGCTCGGAGACAGTACCTCCGTTGGAAAGATCTAAACATCGTCTCTTGTCTCAGGTTACAGAACCTCCAAAAACAACAGTACGTTCAGCTTTAGCAGTAGAAACCGCTCTCAAACCATCAACACACAAGTGAACTATGACATTGACAGTATCTGTCCAGGTGTCAAAGGCTTACAACAACATTTCAATATAGAAGTCATGTTTCATGACAATGTGACTGACTGTGAACACACCACATTTGAGTTTCCATCACGTCAGGGAGTGCTCTTTGGCTGGTGTGAAAATTCCCAGACATTTTGCCATTTACATGTGGAAGTCCCGGCGCACCATGGTGTTGTTGTAGCCTCACTACGGTTCAGATTCAGTCAGAAATGCCATCATCCAATCTGGGCAGTGTACATCTATGACAGCCACCCCAACTTCCTCATTCCAAGTCCGTCTGCTGCTCATTTCTATGTTACTTGCATCAGCCTAATGAAACCAGCACTTTACCACTTGTACTGGAGCACAGACCACACCTATATATCATTCTACAGCAACCCTCAGCTTGGAATAACTTTTAAGACAGATCAACGAATAGGTTTGCAAGAAACTGCTACAGCATCCATGGCTGGATTTGTGAAAATGTTTGTTCCAGTGGGATTTTATTTGAACAAAATGGATTTCTGGGTGGATATCCCCGTGCCTAAAGGGCATGTTACGGCAATTAAATTTAAGGCTTTTTTTAATGGCCCTCAGAGCTGTCGTGTTCATAGTAGAATCTTTGCTGAAAGGCGCAAAAGTAATCTTAGTGTGGATATATCGGTCTGTGACACTAACAGTGATGCACTGAGTAAAATCTTAAATGCTTCACGCTTACAGATTAATCTCCGTATTGTGCAACAGCATATCCGTAACCCTGGTATTGCTTCAGCCTATATATTTTACATGTTCTTTGACCATTATCCATCAACGTTTGATTACAAATTGGTCAGCTCCCAGTTTGACTGCAATCTGAACGGGGAACATGAATATAAGCCATGCTCAAATGAAGCATATTGTGAAGATGGCCCCAAAGAAGCATTGCATTGTCCGTTGTACTCCTCAGGATGTAGGATGTGGATTGAACCAATTAAGAAATGTCTGCATTTAGTAATGCGTTCTCAGTTTGTTTTCTATAGACGGGCAGAGGACTGGTGTAAGAACCTTGGTGGAAATCTTGTGACAGTCAAAACATTGTCAGATTATGTGTACATTAAAAAACGACTGACAGACTTGATCAGCGGTCAGTGGGTGATACACATAGGTTTAAGCTGTGGTGTGAACGAGGTAGCTTTTATGTATAGAAAGTTCTATAAATGGTCTGACAACACGATTGTGTACAGTTTATTTAAGAAAAACACTCCCATAGAAACAATGGGTCAAACTTCATGTCCTCGAATCGGAATTTTATCTAAGAGATTTAAGAACCTGGCTGTCTCTCCTGGTACTAACGTCGTGCCGCATCGTACCTTTCTCTGTGAATACGAGTCACCTGTCCAGAAACGGTATATACCTAAAAATGTATTATTCCCTGCTAAACATCGTGAACCATCTGCATTTGAGAAAGAACAAAGACAGCTTGCTTCTTGTTCAGGAGATCATTTGACCCACACGTTTTTAGTATGTGATGTTCAAAGTCATTGTGGACAAATACAGCCTGCCTCAGACTGCACGCTTCGCGATCCTTGTCAAAACCGTACCTCGATGCAACACGCTCCCGAAAAACCTATTGATACAGCTGTAGTTATGTTTGCTTGTAATGGCGATTTCACAACAATCCCTTACACTATGGTGTGCGATTTCAGACAAGACTGTCCAGATAATAGCGACGAGTCATTTTGTATACATCCTCTGTGTGAGGGTTTTCAGTGTGCCAATGGTCAATGCGTATCCTATGACAAACACTGTAATGAGTATTCGGACTGTCTGGACGATTCTGACGAAAGTAGTGAATTGTGTGGGTGTAGTAAGGCAACCACTCACTTTCTACAGGAACGGCAGCTGTATCTGATCAACCTCGATGGCAAAGGTTACTTCGTTCCCGAGAAGATGACGTGGAGTGAGTCGTGTCCTGACACTCATTATCAGTGCCTGAGTGGACAGGTGAATTGTCTACCTGTCTATACACGCTGCAACGGAATTTACGACTGCATTAACAGAGATGATGAACATAGCTGCGAGTCTCTGTTGTGTCCGGGTCATTACCGATGTCGAGCTTCCAGAGTGTGTGTACATATGGATCACCTGTGTGATGGCTGGGGGCAGTGTCCACAACGTGATGATGAATGGCTGTGTAACATGACCTGTCCTGTGGGCTGTCTGTGTCAGGGCCTCTCCTTTGTGTGTCCTCAGCCTTTCTCTGCTCACCTCTTCCCCAGCCTTCGGTACCTGTATGCTAGGGGCTCAGGGATGACTTTACCTAACTTAAACACCAACGTTTATCTCGTTCGACTGACACTTTCCTCTTGCTCCCTTATTTCGCTGTCTTCTGTGTCGTTCCCCAACATGAAGTTCATCGACCTGAGCAATAACAACTTGACCAGTATCAGACTCAATACTTTTCTAAGGCTGCCAAATTTACAGGTTCTCTTGTTGTCAGGCAATCCTCTGACATCACTGATTAGGGAATCATCTAACCTGACTCAAAATGCATTAAAGAAAATTGATTTATCTGACACATATCTGACCATGTTTGACAGTGAAAGTTTTGTGTATTTTCCACAAGTTGAATTACTTAACATATCGCTTTCAAAAATACGAGTTATAGGACCTGGAGGCTTTCAAAGAACACCATATTTAAAGAAACTAGATCTGAGAGAAAACAAAATCAACAGTTTTCCCTCTGATATGTTCGTGGGAGTTAATCAGCTATCCATAATATTTTCTTCTGGTTACAGAATATGTTGTAAAAAATTATTTCTACTGTTTTAAAAGGACCCGTTTGTGAGGCACCCTTGCCTGCACTATCATCATGTGAAAACCTACTATCGTCGAATCTCTACGTATGCCTGTTTGGGCTGTTTAGCTGTCTCATTGTTTGTGGAAATATTATCTGTTTTATCGGTCAATATGCCACAAAGAGTTTAGTTGAAGACGTTTCTGTATGTACAAGGAGCTTACAGTGTAGTTACTTGTGCATGGGTGTCCACGTGAGTATCATCACAGGAGCTAACCAACTATTTGGTGATGACTATGTCACATATGAAAATGAGTGGGTTACTAGTGTACCCTGCAAAATAGCTGGGTCTGCATTTCTTCTTTCCGCTGAAGTATCACTTCTGATAGTCTGGTTCTGGACGTTAGATCACGTCATCATCTTTTGTTTCCCTTCCAACATTCCCAGGTTCACTGTGAGGTCAGTGTACGTGGCCCAAGGAATGATGTGGTTGCTGGGAACGGTTCTGGCAGTTATACCTCTGCTTCCCTGGCTGTCACAGTCTGGGGCCTACAGTTATAGTGGTTCCTGTCATTTGCTCATGCTTGACAAGCACACCTCTAATCATAATTACAGTTTAAATCACTTCTTTGCTATATTTAACGTTTCTTTTTGTCTGATGATAAGCATTGGTCATGTTTTTCTCTGTAGAGCGACACCCAAACTCAGAATTGTGGCGGAAGTGCCAGGTAAGTCTGCCTTGAGGTCACACCCCTTGATAACCAAGATCAGTGTCACGACAGCCGTTAGTTGGTTCACAATTATTCTGATGAAAGTTCTGGTCCTGGTTGGTGCTGGTATTCCAGCTGTGTTGCATGTGACGATTGTAGTCTTTGTGTCCCCTCTCAGTGCCACACTTTACCCACTGCTGTACTGGTGGCATCGCATCAGTGAGAGGCAATGGTTGGAAAAGGAACAACGACTGCAACAAATGTTGACAGCTAGGATCTCCATGTTAAAGGACCAATGAAGGCAGAGCTATGGCCTACCAAATTCTATGATGAAACCATCATGAAAGTATGCATCTCAAATGCAGAATGTATATACACTGAAATTTAACATTGTATGTTAACGGGAGAAAAAGACTGGTAATAAATAGAGTCCCATATACTTTCAATTTAAAAAAAAAATTGGAGTGAATTTCAAAACCTTGTCCTGTCTGAATCTAAATATGCAAAGAAGCAAACCTCTTCTTTAGCATCTCTGGCAATTCTTAACTGGTAGGCCGGTGTTGTGGGCCAAGTCCGCCGTCTGCCTCAGCAATGTTGCCAGTCCCCACAGCTTCTCCCTCCGGTCATCAAGGTGTGACAGGACCAGAGAATGCAGCCTGTAGAGATGAGAGAGAGAGAATGGCAATGATCCTGCTATATTGGTGTTTATTCCAGAGACATTATTCACCAGCCCGTACTAAACGAACTGCGATTTTGAAGGTGCCAGTCCAGATCTACGTCGAGAAACGCCGTCACGTAGTGCATCGGCTGTCGTCTGAGAAGAATCGAAACTTAGATCAAAACAAATTTAAATGTTAGTGATAGCGCACCGAAAAAAAAAAAAAAAAAGCGTAGACAAACGAAGCACAAGACAAAACACGACGCGTTTTGACCTCTTAGATCTTCTTCAGTCAAGATACAAAACACTCAGGACAACGAAAATGAACGAGCAGTTATCTTCAACTACTTCAGCGCAAGGTAGGCGTTGAATGAAAACGAGGCTGCCAGGAAGGAGACAATGTGTGAGCCGAGGTAGTAATGATGATAATTATAATACTGATAAGAATAATGATAATGGTAGCCTTTCACTCTTTGATCATCCCATTTCCTTTTCACCTACAGTTAATATTATTAACATTACAATATTTATCCTCACCACCTTCTCCCTGCTCCAATAGCACTGTTAACTTTTACTCATTGATCATTTCCATTCCTTTCCGCCTACTATTAATGGTACTAATATTACATTTATTATTATTGCTCTCAGTAGCACTGTCATCACATCATCATTCGCAGCACTATCATCATCACCTTCATGAAAAAAGAACCCAACAACAACAACAAAAACCAGCTAACTTCATTATTCTTATTCTCTCGACTGGTGTTAACATCATCATTATCTTCATCAATATCATGATCACTATTATTATTTCCATTGACCGCAGAACTTCTGTGTAAAATGCTAAATGTCTTTGAGGATTCTCAGAAGATTTTAAAATAGGAAAAAAGAAGAAAAGCAGAACAAATATCAACAACGTTTCGGTCATAGACCGTCTTCAGGAATTGATATTAATTCTTTTTTTCTATCTTAAAATCTTCTGAGAATCCTTAAAGACATTTAGCACACACACCACACACACACACACACACACACACACACACACACACACACACACACACACAATATATATATATATTTTTTTTTTTCTTTTTGCTATTGTCATCTGTATACATGTTGTTACAACTTCATAACTGTTACAAATGTCATATTCACTAGATCATTGATATAAACATTAATCTTTACAATATTTCTGACATTCCAGCTTACCACTTTTCCAGCCTCCTATAACATTACTATTATTACCATATGGTTACAATCATGATTATCATAAAACTATTGATATGCATATCATACTTATTAATATACCTATTGGATTCCATCCTTCCCATTATTTTCCATTATTCATACCTTCCATCTGCTCTTTGTTCTTCCTGTCCTCCCCTCCCCCTCCTCCCTGTTTTTTTCTCCCTTCCTCCCTTCCCTTACTATTTGTACTGTTATTATTGTTGTTGTTACTGTTATTGTTACTATTCTTCTTTTTCTTCTTAAAAAACCCACAAACTTCTGTATCATGCTTTTATTATGAGTATTATTATCACCATTACCATTACTGTAGTTGTGAGCATTATCATCATTATTATTAATACGATTGTTAGTATTGATATCACCATCACTACCATTAACATCACCATCGCCATCGCCACTAAGATTGTTGCCACGGCAACCACGCTGTTTAAGAATCCTCTAACCCACTCTCCTTTCTCCCATACTACAACTGCTATTGCCTTATTATCACCACAAGTGGTAGTAATCCTGTCTTTATTTACTTTTCCAGTATTTTGATCATCATCATTACCATTATTATTTTTCCTATCAGTATTATAATTATCATCATTACTACCTCGACTCACGCATTGTCTCCTTCCTGACAGCCTCGTTTTCATTCAACGCCTATCTTGCGCTGAGGTGGATGAAGATAAGTGGAATGCTCGTTCATTTTCGTTGTCCTGAGTGTTTTGTATCTTACCTGAAGAAGACCTAAGAGGTCGAAACGCGTCGTGTTTGTCTTGTGCTTTATTTGTCTACGTTTTTTGGTGGTGCGTATCACTAACATTTAAAATGTGTTTAGATTTCCGCCTGCAGTCGCCCCACTTTGCAATTAGATCAAAACGCTCAGCGTCAATAAAGTCTTCAGACATGTTTTTTGTACTCACAGGGGGTGTTTACAGCGTTTAGTGCATCGAGCAGGTCCAGGGATGTGGAGAAAACTGTCGCCTGGGCCTGCAAGAGCAATTAGGGTTCTACAGAGCTAGGATAGTCAAACCTGTGTCTGTAGTTGAACACTGAAAAGCATTGTTCCATAGACTGATTGCTGACTTTAGTCTGAGTTACCATGGAATACGTGAAGATTGAAAAGGAACTAGGCCTTGCAGGTGATGAACTCATGAAATATGTTCAAGAGGCTGAGGAAAAGGCTGCATCAAGAGAACTGGAAAGAAGAAAAATAGAGTTGGCAGCTGAAGAGAAGAAAAAAAAAGGAAGAACGTGAAGAAAAGAAAAGATAGGAAGAACGTGAAGAGATGAGAAGACTAGAAGAAGAACGTGAAAACGGGAAAATATAGCAAGATAGAGATAGAGAA
Organism: Conus canariensis; assembly: GCA_033310375.1. Lineage (NCBI taxonomy): Eukaryota > Metazoa > Mollusca > Gastropoda > Neogastropoda > Conidae > Conus > Conus canariensis. The sequence goes on from CM065731.1 coordinate 51,822,550, forward strand.
GAGCGAGCTGCTGAAAGAGAATTGAAAAGACTTGAAATAGAACACCAAGAGAAAGAGAGACAAAGAGAATTTGAGCTGCAGATGGCAGAAGTGAACGCTCAAAATGGCGAACGCATTTCCCAGTCAGAAATTGAAGTTGCCAAGAGGCCACGTTTTCCAGCGTTCGTGGATGGGAAAGACAATCTTGACAGTTATCTGTATCGTTTTGAACGCCATTCTGAAGCAAAGAAATGGCCCAAAGAACAGCGGGCTACCAACTTAAGTGCCCTTTTGACTGGTCACGCCCTTGAGGTATAGCCCAGATTGCCCCGAAAAGAAACAAATGAACATGAAACACTCAAAACTGAACTCTTTCGAAGTTATGATTTTTCTGAACAAGGCTTCCAGAAACATTTCCGGTCCAATAGGCCAGAGAAGAACGAAAGTCCTGGTCAATTCCTAAACAGGATTCAAACCTATCTAGAGAGATGGCTGGAGTTAGCTGGAAGAAAGTAAAACTCTGATGGCTTGTCATATTTGGTCCTGAAAAAAAAAATTGTAGAATCCTGCCCAAAAGACCTCGCATCCCACCTTCTGCAAGAGAAAGACCAGAGCCTGTAATCCGTGACTGAAGCTGCCCAGAGGTTCCTTGAGTCTCACAACCGGACCCTTGGCGCTAGATCAAAACCATCTACAAACCGGATACGACCAGTCCAGGTTTCAAGTACATCAACCCCACCGTTATAATGCTTCAATTGAAGACGCCTGGGTCACAAAGCTGCTGAATGCAGACTGCCCAAGTATCCAGATAAATGCAGCCATCCACACTTCAGTTATGAAGACCGGAAAAAACCAGCGCCAGGGTGGGAATAAAAGAAGCCTGACATCTGCCAATGTTGCCATCAGGTTTAGGAATCAGGAGAGACAACCATCGCAGAGGAGAAGGGGATCTACCCGTGACAGCCCTGAAGAGCATGAGAAAGTAGTGGGATGTGCCTTCTTAAACCTTGCCAAGAGTGATTTGAGTGTCATGCCTGTGGTGAACGGCCATTATGATGATAAGGGAGTACAGGTGCTCAGAGATACAAGGTACAGTGGAGTCATCATTAAGAAGGACTTTGTTCCTGAAAAAGAGTTTACTGGCAAGAACAGCTACCTACAATGTAGGCACACTGTAGGTACAGTAGACACAGTGTCCATGGACATGTTGAGGCTGTCCGCACAGCTGATATTGACATTTCTACACCATTTTGTTGGGAAGATGAATGCTTTGTGCCTGCCCAATCCACCTCATGATGTCATCATCGGCAATATCAAAGGTGCCCGTCCAGCTGATGATCCTGACGTTGAGTGGCCACACACCTGTGCAGTAACAACCTGTGCGCAACCCAACAAGGAGATAGAAGACGACTGATCATCAAATCAACAGAAATTCCCGAAGTAACCAGAGGGAAGCTGATTCAGCTACAGCAAGCCAACTCTTCTCTGCAAAAAAATATGCTAGCAAAACAAACGCCACAACCAGGGGCAGTACCGAGGTATCTTATGTGAAGAAAAATGGCGTCTTGTAGAGACACTACAAGAAAAAGTCCAGGGCGACGTTGCACGCTTCTGCAGTTCCTGTGACATGTGCCAGAAGACTGAACCAAAAGGAAGAACTCCAAAAGTACACATGGAGAAGATGCCACCAGTCGACAGATCCTTCAAGAGGGTGGCCATCGACCTCATAGAAGAAATCAAGCCAGCCAGTGAATCAGGACACCAGTACATCCTCACTTTGGTAGACTATGCCACCAGGTATCCTGAGGTAGTCCCACTGAAACGTATCGATACTGAGACCGTTGCTGATGCCCTAATATGGGAGCATTGTGAGGTGTGTTGAGCAGCACACACACACACACACACACACACACACACACACACACACACACACACACACACACACACACACAACCATATATATATGTATGTATATCATACCAAACTGATGACAAAACTAAAGGCGTCATAGGAGACATCAAAGCAAGTGGTCAAGCAGCTTCAAGTACCTCAGAGCGGTTGTCACAGCATGAAATGTCCAAACCACAAGTCCTCGCAACAGTGCCCTAAACATTAAGAACGCTGTCGAAACTTATAGTGCTTCAGGTGGCAGAATGGAAAGGTGACCCCGGAGGGGGGGGGGGGGGGGGGGGGGGGGGGGGGGGATTTGCCACTATGATTTTCTTGTGTCTTTTACATCATAAACTGAAATGCATATGTCAACAATTGATTTATTGGAGCTCTTGGGAGATATAACCATGTTTATTAGCGAATTTTCCTTCTTTGGGCTCTATATTTGCGATTAGAGGGTATACTTAGTTAAAGACCTGTTGATATGGAACTAATCCACTTATCGTCAAATGGTTTGCAGTTCCTGATAGAAAGATAATTGCCCCATTTACAGATAGTCATCTTATTGCAGAAACAATGCCCATTTGACAGTATTTGGAGCCAACTTCCGGTATTTAAAAAGAAAACGTAAAACAAACTGGCTTACTGCCTAGTTGCAAAGTGAGACAACTGCAGGCGGAAATCTAAACAAATCTTAAATAAATGTTAGCAAACCGCCAAGAGAAACGTGGACAAACAAGTCACAAGACAAAACACGACGCGTTTCGACCTCTTAGGTCTTTTTCAGGCAAGACACAAACAAATAGGACAATGAAAATGAACGAGGCCTCGTTTTCATTCAACGTCTACCTTGCGCTGAAGAGATCAAAGATAAGTGGCAAACTCGTTCATTTTCATTGTCCTACGTGTTTGTGTCTTATCTGAAGAAGACCTAAGAGGTCGAAACGCGTCGTGTTTTGTCTTGTGACTTGTTTGTCCACGTTTCCCTTGGTGGTTCGCTAACATTTATTCAAGATTGGCTTACTGCCATTCTCCAGTATGATCATCACCGTCAGCAGTCTGAAATGTATCTAACATTAAACCACATGTAGTAGTAGTAGTATAGTAGTAGTTGTGGAAGTAGTAGTAGTAGCAGTAGTAGCAGCAGCAGCAACAGCAGCAGAAGCAATAGTAGTAGTAGTGGTCGTAGCACGAAAGTTACAGGCAATGAGTGTAAAAAATATTTTTTCATACATAAACCAGATCTAAATCAGAAAACAAGAATCTGGGCAGGCTGGGTATCACTCACTGGGAGGAATCTGGGTATGGTGAATGACCAGTCAACGGTTGACTACATGCAGCCAGTTCTACATCCTGTCACTGAGAACGCTACTGTTCAACATACCCTCCAAGTTTCTGTTGATGCTTCAACAAGGGAAGTGGGCCAGAAACACTCTGTTCACCTGTGACCTGGCTGTTGCAAGAAAGGCATACATGATTGTATGGCAGAATGACCGGTTCAAGGACGTTGTTGTTCGCCTTGGCATATTCCACTTTCTGTGTTCATACATGGCAGCACTTCGAAAACTCATGAGGGGATCTGGTCTTGGAGAGATCATTGTGCAGTCAGGAGTCTGCTCAAGTGGGTCGATTGATGCTGTCTTGGCAGGAAAGCACTACAATCGTGCCCTGAGAGGGCACAAGGTTGTTCTGGAGGCTCTTGAGCGGTTGCTTCTTCAGACATTCTTGAAGGAATCAACAGAAGCTTCAGATCTTCTAAACCAGCTGTCTGAAGATCTGCCAGGGTGCACAAACAGACATCAGCTTCAAGACACTCTTGAGAAGCCATCTGTTGTTCTCCTCTTCAGACTGTACTCGAACTTCAAGAAGGACGTTATCACAGGGAACAAAGGGAAAGACAGCACAGTTCTGGTTACAGTATGCTGAGAGAGTGTGGCTGATTCTGCATCTCTCCAGGCTACAAAAGAAAATGACTTGGACTTGCACTTGTCATGCATAGAGAAAATGTGCCCTCTGCTCTTTGTGATGGATCACCAGAACTATCAAGATACGCCGTCTATTTCCTGAGCATTCTGAATCTCAAGCACAACCATCCCTCAGTAGAAGAACTCCTGCGACATGGAGGAGTCAGTGTGTCGAGATCAACAGTTCCTTCATGCGGAGTACCAGTTGACCAAACTATTGGGCAAACAATCAACTGCCATGCAAAGTCTGTGGGTGGGATCATACTGGTGCGTGACACGTCATGTCAGAGCTTCTTTTCTTGCTGTAACGCTTGAGATGGCTGGCATGACTGGGGATGATGTCAAAGTTCACAAAGACATGACATGTGCAGAGACTAGAGCCAGTGAGAGTGTGTGAAAAACAGATGGATCACTTCTGCAGCTTCATGGATCCCTTTTCAGTGAAAGAGAGGAGTCTCTTCTGTCTCTCATCAGGAATTCAAGCACCAGACAGCATTCAAGAAAAACTTCTATCAGCAGATGCACGAAGAAAGGAAGCCTTTCGCCAATTCGTGACAGAACGACTGGCTGAGAAAACTCTGAGTTTCCATGCTCCTCTGAAAAAAGTGGAGCTGAAGACATTTGCGAAGCTGCAGAAGAAAAGACTGCGATCATCTTCGAACAAACTGGTGCAAGTGGCAGCGCAGAAAGACATGTTCGGACAACTGCTCATGATCTCGCAGGAAAATAACATCAGTTTGCAAAAGGTCATGAGCTACCCTCTAAGTCCAGTGCCTTGGGCCCTAGCAACTCCTGATGGTTTGCCTGCAAAGACAGAAAAAGCAAAGCTTGTGCATCTCTCGGAGGAGACAGAGTTGAAGGAGCAACCAGATCGGGGGAAGTGCCATCACATAATTGATGCCATTTTCCATCTGCAGTCACTTACCTCTCTTCCCCCAGCATTTGGAGACCTGGCAGACAGAATCCTGAAACATCTGCCATCCACAGACAGGATTGATTATGTGGCAGATGTGTACAACCACAATTCCATCAAATCAATGGAACGTTCTCGTTGGGGAGAAGGTGAAGCATTCCTTCTGAAGGGTCCCAATACTAAGGTCCCCAGAGACTGGAAAGGGTTTATGAAAAATGGTGACAACAAGAACCAGCTCATCAAATTCCTGCAAATTCCTGCTTTCTGAATGGAGAAAAGATTCCCATGCTGCCACACTCCTGAACAGAGAGCTGTTTGTGACATGTGGGCCCGATTGCTTCAAGCTCTCCTCCACGGATGGCAAGACTGTGCAAGCCTCACCAGTTCAAGAGCTGTTTTCCACTCAGAAAGAAGTGGACACGAGGATCATCCTTCACTGTTTTCACCAGAACAAGAATGCTTCTGACTCTGAGGGCATAATTGTGTTTCTACTCTTACTACACTTCAGTTCCCAGCTCCATACAACAGTATACTTGGACACTGGCACGGGAAACTACAGGAGGCTGCTTTCCACCACAGACCTTGTTGCCAAGTATGGACAGGAATACTATGAAGCACTCCTTGGCCTACATGCTTTTTTCCGGCTGTGACCCCACCAGTTCTTTTGTGAGCAACGGAAAGGTCAGGGCGTTCAATGCGTTCACAAAGAGCCGTTCCTTCATGATGCCTTCTGAGCACTGGGAAGCCCAGAACCGTCTTCTGATTCAGTGGACAACCTTGAACACTATGTCTGTTGTCTGTATGGCAGACCCAAAAGCAGGAACATCAACCAGGTCCGCTTTGACCTTCTCAGAGAAAAGTTTGACACCAGTCGGGTACATGCAGTGTTGGCCAGCTACAACGGAACTGACCTGAGCCTACTACCTCCCTGTCAGTCTTCCCTGTGGATGCACACAGAGCGAGTCAGCTACCAGGTACTAAATCTTACTGTTTTCAACATGATAGTTATTGTTGTTGCAGGGTAGTCTTGCAGTGTTTGATAAGGTCTGGAGGAATGCTGTCATTCCTCCAGACATCATGCTGTTGTGCAGATCAGTGAAGATAAACTGACAACTGGTGCAGCAGAAAAGCAAACATGCAGAAAGGGGATGGCAGGAAACGAACAATTGTCAACATGCAGATGTGACCGCTGTGACAGAGACTGCCACTCTCGCATCAAACTGTACAGCTACAGGTGACACTGCTTGGGCTGAGCAGACAACCAAGTCAGATAGCTAAATCTTAGGTTGGATATATTCTATCCATGGTCAGGTACAGCCGACGGAGACCTACAGTAGCATTGTTGTTGATAACTATAGTTAAACAAATGCTATTTGACCTCGCCAGGGGTAACACAAAAGCCTGAATATGACATTTTGAACATAAATAGGATTGAGTCCTGAGACCGAAGCCTAAGTTAGTCATTGCCAAGGCCATAAAACGGCTATGAGATTGGATAATCTTTACCCTTTTATCTTCTGTTCTAACGTGGAGGTCTGGAAGCATGTCCATTGTGCTCAATCAGCCATTGATGGGCCGTCAGGCAGAGGCTGGAAGACAACAGACAGTGGTGTGGAGATCGACTGGTGTCAGGAGGATAATTATACTTCCATGTGAACTTGTTGGTATCCTCTGTGACCAGCCAACTCCTGAGGAGGAGAACGGTGACTTTGAACTTGTGAACCTTTGTGATGCTGTTCAAGAGGAAGGGTTTGAAACTGAAGAATCTGTTGTCAACAGTTCTGTGTAAAGGTGCAATCTTCTTACTGGTAGACAGGCGCATACTGCGACACTCAGCCATCACTCGCTTGTGTTGAAACAGATCCCTTGGTCATGGTTTATGAGCAGGTCGGCCAAAATTCTACTTAACCATTTTCTTGACACCATTTTGAAACAGGTTAACAGTTTTTGTTCAATTGTATCCATTCCAAAACCAATTTAAAGAGTAATAGGTTGGTGCGCTGAAAGTGTTAAAAAAAAAGACAAATTAACGCATATGTCATGTTTATTTGGATGCTATTACTACAATTGTGCTTCAAACACGTCAAATTTGGTATGCCCATGTAGAACAAGCATCTGCGCATTTAAAAACAACTTGTATTTGATTTTTAAGGCATTACACTATGAGTAATAGCATGTTTTTCACCCCTACCCCCTTTTTCTTAGAGTAGAAAACGGGTGATTTCTTCCAGACCTCGTTGCTCCCAAGAGCTCCAACCAATCTTTTGTTGACATCCTATGATGACGGCATATAGCCTAAACTTTCAGAAAAACACAATGGCAAATCCCCCCCCCCCCCCCCCGCCGGGGTCGGGGGGTGGGGGTGGGGGTGGGGGTGGGGGGTGGGTGGGGGAGTTATGGTCACCTGAAGTACTATTAAGACCCATTGTGTCCCAACAAATCTTGATTTTTTTTTTCTGAATGTGATATCAAATCCTTCAGCACATTCCCTGATATCTGCATCACGCTTCTTCAAAACATTTCCAGTTGTTTCCAAGATACCGGGACCAGGCTGCTTCCAATTCAGTAGTGGGGCGACCATCCCCAACTCGGCGGGTCCCCGGGTGGCGGATAGGGGAATGGCCCTCAGATATGGGGGTTAGCTGCGATATAAGTCAGGCTTGCCTGGCAGAATAAGCAGTCCCGGACCAACTGGCGATGTTCCTACCAGGATGGGGTGGGTCAACAGGTGGCACTGTTGTCCTCACTGAAATACCCCATGTGTCCTATGACGGGCTCATCATGCGGTCAAGAGGCGCGGTATAACCTCTAGCCCCGGGGTGGGATCCCCGGAGAAACAATCCCCCCTGTGCTCACAGGGCAGGACGCACGGGCCATGAGCTAAGGGTGAGGCACCCCGAAAGAAAACTCCAGCTGAAGACGGAGGTATCGGGCCACTGGCGCAGCTTAAACCACGATACCACGCATATACGCTTCCATGATGATGCAGTCCACAGAATTTCGATGTGGCGCTCGACCTTCGGAGACCCGCCGGGGAGGTCGGGAGCCGGGCCCTATGCCTCAAAGGGGCCCACCCCAAGCGGTCGGTGGTCAGACAAAGAAATTCTGCATGTCAATGCGACGAAGAAGGAGACCTCATCCTCCTGCTAATGCCAAGCAAACAGTACCACCCAGAATGCTCAACATTCTCCAGTGGAATGCAGAAGGGGTGCATAAAAAGAAACTTGGCTTGGCAGAAAGGATGCATCAAGAAAATATTGATATCGCATGTGTCCAAGAGACACATTTGACCGTAAACCATCGCTTTCAAGTGAGGGGTTACGAGACCATCAGGTTGGACCGTGAGGAAAGAAACAAAGGAGGGGTGCTTATCTTGGTGCAGAATTCCATCGCCGCACAAGAACTCAAGATCAACACCAATCAACAGGCAGAGATCCAAGGGATTGATATAGTCTTTAAGGAACGCAACATCAGGATCTACAATGTCTATTGCCCTCAAGATCGTGATCTTTCCCTCACATACATAAACATCCCAGACAACAACTGCGTGGTGGTGGGTGATTTTAACAGTCACTCAGAGAGATGGGGCTATGAGGAGACGGACAAGAGAGGCGAAGAAGTTGAGGATTGGGAGATTGACACACATCTTCATCTCATCAACCAAGAAGATGATGAACCCACCTTTTACTCTAGACGCTGGATGACCACATCAACACCAGATCTAGCGTTCGCCACCAACGACCTGTTCGTCAGGACCACAAGAACAGTCCTCAACCAGCTTGGAGGAAGTGACCACAAGCCCGTCAAACTATCAACCTCAGCTTACAGTGTCCACAAGCAAAGTGTTTTCCCCGCTGGAATTACAGAAAGGCGGACTGGACTCTCTTCGAGACCCTCACAGATACACACACAAAGCCAATCAACATCAGGCAGAAGGACTCAAACAAGATGGTTCGAGACTTCACAAAGGCCGTCTTGAAAGCTGCTACAGAATCCATCCCAAGAGGAGCACGTAAAGACTACAAGCCCTACTGGACGGAGGAACTCCAGAATCTGGAAGATGCTGTTACGGAAGCCAGGGACAGAGCAGAAAAGCAGCCATCACTGGAGAATAACATAGCGCTGAAGGAAGTAACTGCCAGATACAAGCTGTCCTGCGCACAAGCTGCAAGAAAAAGCTGGCAAGAGAAAACTGAAAGCCTAAATCTCGACAGGGATGGCAGCAAGCTGTGGAAACTGGCTAGAACCCTCTGTAATGAAACAACAAGTCACACCACTATAACAATACAAGAGAATGGAAATTACCTCTCTGGAAAGAAAGCAGCAGACCACTTCATAGACGTCTATGAAAACATCAGCAATCTGGAAGTCCCTCCTGAACATAGAGCTGCAGTGCACAGGGCCCAAGGTGAACTTCATGAGGGAGAGCCCCAAGAGGAAGTCATGACCACAGCTTTCACAGAGAAAGAGCTGGAGGAAGCGTTGCAGAGCCTCAACCTGAAGAAGTCACCTGGACCAGACGGAATCACAAATGAAATGATTCTGCATCTTGGGATGAAGAGCAAGGCAGTCCTTCTAAAAATCTTTAACTCCAGCTGGAAGACAGGATCAGTACCACAGTGTTGGAGGGAAGCAGACATGATCCCCATTCACAAAAAGGGAAAGGACAAGTCGAAGGCTGACAGCTACAGACCCATCAGCCTTACAAGCTGCTTAGGGAAGCTGATGGAGAGACTTGTCAACACAAGGCTTGTCTGGCACCTTGAGGAGCATCAGCTGCTGAGCCCTGAACAGGCAGGCTTCCGCCAACACAGATCAACAGAAGACCAGATCACATTCATCACGCAAAGCATTGAGGACGCTTTCCAAGAAAAGAAGAACACGCTTGCTGTCTGGATTGACATGGAGAAGGCGTTCGACAAAGTCTGGAAGGACGGACTTAGGCTCAAACTACGGCGATGTGGTGTGTCTGGGAGGATGTACACCTGGATCAGCCAGTACCTACACAATCGCCAAGCCCGAGTCAAGATTCAGGGCCAGAAAAGCAAGAAGAAGGTGCTGAGACAGGGAGTACCACAAGGATGAGTCCTTTCGCCAACGCTGTTCCTCATCTTCATAGATGACATCGTCAGAGAACTGCCAAAAGGGGTCAGAGGAGCGATCTACGCAGATGACCTGGTGCTTTGGTGCTCTGAAGAGTACACCACCACAGCACAGGTACGCCTCCAGACTGCGCTCAACAAGATCAGCGACTGGACCAAGGAATGGCTTGTCTCTGTCAACTCAAGCAAAACAACCTACACAGTCTTCAGCCTATCCAGCAAGAAGCAAGAGGCGAAGCTGACACTGAACAACCAAAGGCTTGCAGAGGAACCCACACCTACCTACCTGGGAGTGACCTTTGACCGCAGGCTCACTTGGAAACAGCAGATCACCAGATGCTGTAGCAAGGCCAAGTTGAGACTGACGATCATGAGGAAACTTGCGGGGACGGACTGGGGGGCCGACGAACGTATCCTGAAGAGACTCTATACAGGGAGAGTCCGACCTGTAGTTGAGTACGGGACGTCAGCATGGGCATCAGCTGCAAAGTCTAACCTCAACCACCTCAATAAGATACAGAACCAAGCTCAGCGTGTCATAATTGGCGCCATGAGATCCACCCCAATCCTGAAGATGGAAGAGACCACTGGGCTACAGTCATTGGAGGACAGAAGGGACACAAAGATCCTCATCCAAGCAGCAAAATTCAAACGCCTTGAAAACCATCCAATGAACAACAGAATGAGCAGACCCACCAAGAGCCGGTTGAAAAGAGGCAGCTTCATCTGCCAGTCAAGACGCCTTGAAAGACAAAGCCCAGTCTTGATGGAACACGAAGCAAAGCCTATCCCGGCAAATGTCACCCACCCATCTTGGAAGAGGCAGGTGTTCCCAACAGTCGTCACCAGCATTCCCGGAGTGGAGAAGAGAGGAATACAGTCAGACACCCAAAGGAAGGCCCTGGCCATGGAGTACATCTGCAACCAATATCCCCAGGAAGACTGGACCCATGTCTTCACAGATGGCTCCGCCACAGAGGCAACGAGGGATGGTGGAGCTGGAATCTTCCTCCGATACAAAGACGGAGATGAAGAAATTGCAATTCCAACAGGAAAATACTCCACCAACTTCCGAGCTGAGCGAGAAGCCCTCTGTGAGGCAGCCACAACAGTCTTGCAGAACTCCAAAAGAACAACAGGGCAGGTGGTGGTCTTCTCTGACGCTCTCTCCGTGCTCCAAGCCCTCAAGAACTCCCGCTGCAAAGAACAGAACCATATCACTTCAGCCCTTGTTGCCCTGAGTGCCAGAGTGGAGAAAGTGGTGATACAATGGGTACCAGCACACTGTGGCATCAGAGGCAACGAAAAAGCGGACATTCTGGCAAAAGATGGTGCACAAAAGGAGCAGGCCAACAACCTGGTGTCATACGATGAAATTAAGACAATCATCAAGGCACAACAAGGAATAAAATGGCGCCTCCTGCATCCCAAATACAACCCAGAAGACACATACCATTTGCTGGGACGACGGGAACAGGTCAAGATCTTCCGCCTGAGGACTGGACATAATCGCCTGCTCCACCACATGCACACAAAATTTGGCATTGGACAGAGTGGAGAGTGCCCTTGTAGTGAGGGACCAATGACAACTGACCACATCCTTCAAGTCTGTACGACGTATGCAGCATCCAGGAGAAAGTACTGGCCAACACCGACAGCAGTGGAAGCCAAGCTGTATGGCACCCTGGAGGAACTGCGACGGACGGCAGCCTTCATCGAGGACACCGGGCTGCTCATCTAACGGGATGGCGAACGAGGAAGAAGAAGAAAGAAGTTTCCAAGATATATACATCATACATGAGAGAGAGAGAGAGAGAGAGAGAGAGAGAGAGAGAGAGAGAGAGAGAGAGATGGAAAGTGTACGGATACTTTTATTCATTAATGGGCCAATGCCCCTGTCAAGTGCGTGAAACCTCTCACAAAAGGCATTAAACGCTTAGAGGCAAAAGGGGCGTTGTACATAGTATACAAATAGGTAATAGAACCATTAACAAGTATGCCTTACCCATCGCACACGGTCGAACTGTGTCAAGGAGGACGAAGCGGTCAGGTAACAGATGGCACCTAAGGTAGTAAGGAGTTCGGACCTGCCCGACAGCGAAAGGGGAGAGGAACATAACCACTAGGACCTCGGTGCACCAAGTGAGTGCTAAATACTCAGTCAGCTGAGGTTCTTTTGTAAACAGTCAGTGAAGAGCAGGAGTCTTGGACTCGTTCGGATGGTATTGCCGTGGGTCACTGGGTTGGTTCTATTGTCAGGCTGGTTGAACGCGCGTGGATGTTGTTATCGTAGCCCTCTTTAAGATAATTACTGTGTTAAAGTGGCCTCCGAAGTCGGCGGGAATTTTCGATGTCCATCTGGTGCCAAGTGTTTGTTTGCTAATCAATTAGGTAGGGATGTGTGTAAATGCAGATGTGTGGAGAATGTAGCGAATGGAGAATTCACAGCACTTGTGAACTAGGGGTTTGAGAAGCAGCATGGACAAAGGCATGGCCCGAAGGGGAATCCTTTGTTTCCATTCCTATATAAAGTGAGGGAGAACAACGAGAAGGAGAAGAACACCAGGAGAGAGAAAGAGAAGGCAGAGGAGAGAGAGAGAGAAGAGAGAAGGGTGGGCAGGACAGAGAACGGGTCGAGAGAAACGTGGTCTGGGAGATAGAAGAGACAGCAAAGTCTTAGGGAAAGACAAGCTGGAAGAGAAGAAAACTAAGTTTGAAGCCCAGAGGTGGGTGAAGACAGACAAACTGAAATTGAACCCAGAGGTGGGTGAAAGAGACGAAGAAGAAGAGTTCTACGTCGAGATCCCAGAGACGACCACGAAGACCCAGTCCTGAAACCTGGAGCCAGTCAACCAAGGGCATCACCATCAAGCAGTGCTGAAGAAGACGTGAAGAGACTTTTCAAGAACTGTGGTGTGGTGTGAAAGCGTGGTTGTGTGTGTGAAAACCTGGCCAGGTAAGAAGTCATTTTTACTATAACCCGGGATTAGGAAGTATTGATCTTTTATGTGTTGATTTGTTCATTTTGTGTAATTGGATTTTTCATGTTTGATTATAGTAGCATAGAAATTGGATTTCTTGTGCTCAGTCGTGTTAGGAGAGAAACGAATGCGTGACATCCCATTCCCAGAGAGAGGTGAATGTTTGGTGCGCGCATGAGTGTGCATATGCGTGTATGAGTGCAGAGATAACCTTGGTGTGTTAAGCCTGACCAATAATACATCAACTTAGTGCACTTAAGCAATACCATCACGATTTCCCCCGTCCTGGACAGCCCCTCTCGAAAGGGGTGCAACGAAACTCAGTAAAAAACAACAACAAAAAACACATATATAATCATCTATCTATATAAATATAACTGACCAATCTTCATATATATGGAAACAAACACAGAACGTAGCTTAAACGCTTTATATAGATAACTGGATATATTCTTAGTTGTTCTTTCATTATTGACGCTAGAAGTAAACCAAGAGGAAAAAGGCTTGGATATTTATAGTACTTCAAATGTATATACCTTAGTCTTAAACGTCTAAAACGGGACAGCACAAAACAAAATGCGCCTCGTCTTCTCTCGCTTGTTTACACATTAAATCAACAGGTGCGTGTTTTATGTACCGAAACTTATGGACAGCGATTTCTGAAACGCTAAGTCTAAATTTGTTGTAATGATTTTCAGATTTCTGTCGAGATTCAACTTTAAATACATTTTAACAGCAGCTAGTGCGTGTGCGTGCGTGCGTGCGTGCGTGCGTGCGTGCGTGCGTGCGTGTGTGTGTGTGTGTGTGTGTGTGTGTGTGTGTGTGTGTGTGTGTGTGTGTGAGAGAGAGAGAGAGAGAGAGAGAGAGAGAGAGAGAGAGAGGGAGAGCGGGAGAGAGAGCGAGCGAGAGAGAGAGAGGCACAAAAACATCGATAAACGTAACCCCCCTGCTTTTGTTTTATTGCTTTTGTTATTGTTGTTGTTGTTGTTGTTGTTGTGGTTGTCAGCAAAAGGATACTAACATCCTAGTAACGAATGTGTACTTTGATGGGGAGAAAGAAGGGAAACGGGAATGTATGAACTATGCCACATTGAAAGACTTGAATGATAACGCTCTATGATTGATTGGTAAAAATGTCCAGTTCAATAACGCTAGCTGTACGAAGGAATCGAACTCCAGTCATAAGAACCGAAACACAGCATTCTTTCTTTGATACCCTGCTTATGTTCGTGAATAACTGACATCTACGACATAATACAATGAGCCTTCAAACGAAACATAACAGTAGCAGCTTTGTAAAGACACCAAATATAATGGATTATCCATTAAGATTTTTTTGGGTATCATTTTATCATTCATCCATTTCAAGTAAACTGATTTAGTCAGCCTACTGTTAAAAACGGAACAATAAACCCAGTGATGACTGTACAAAATATGTGGGGGCAACAATACGTGTTGGGGCCACAGAATATGCCTTTAGGTTTGGAAGAACCCTGTCGCCAGTGACAATTTGTGCCGGAGCGATTGTTTGTGTCATCCTGTCCGGCACATACTGTCGCAGCATTGGCCGGAGCGATTTGTGTATCATGTCGCATACTGTCGCAGCGACAATTGTGCCGAGCGATTGTTTGTGTCATCATGTCCGGCACATACTGTCGCAGTGACAATTTGTGCCGGAGCGATTGTTTGTGTCATCCTGTCCGGCACATACTGTCGCAGGTGACAATTTGTGCCGGAGTGATTGTTTGTGTCATCCTGTCCGGCACATACTGTCGCAGGTGACAATTTGTGCGGAGCAATTGTTTGTGTCATCCATGTCCGGCACATACTGTCGCAGTGACAATTTGTGCTGGAGCGATTGTTTGTGTCATCATGTCCGGCACATACTGTCGCCAGGCGACAATTTGTGCCGGAGCGATTGTTTGTGTCATCCTGTCCGGCACATACTGTCGCAGGCGACAATTTGTGCCGGAGTGATGTGTCATCATGTCCGGCACATACTGTCGCAGGCGATAATTTGTGCCGAGCATTGTTTGTGTCATCATGTCCGGCACATACTGTCGCAGGCGATAATTTGTGCCAGAGCCATTGTTGTGTCATCATGTCCGGCACATACTGTCGCAGGCGATAATTTGTGCCAGAGCCATTGTTTGTGTCATCATGTCCGGCACATACTGTCGCAGGCGATAATTTGTGCCAGAGCCATTGTTTGTGTCATCATGTCCGGCACATACTGTCGCAGGCGATAATTTGTGCCAGAGCCATTGTTTGTGTCATCCTGTCCGGCACATACTGTCGCAGGCGATAATTTGTGCCAGAGCCATTGTTTGTGTCATCTGTCCGGCACATACTGTCGCAGGCGATAATTTGTGCCAGAGCCATTGTTTGTGTCATCATGTCCGGCACATACTGTCGCAGGCGATAATTTGTGCCAGAGCCATTGTTTGTGTCATCATGTCCGGCACATACTGTCGCAGGCGATAATTTGTGCCCGGGTGACAATGTGCGGTAACAATGTAGAATAATACTTAACTGGATTTTCCAGCTGTGTTTTGGGTGTTCCACAAAGAATATATTTGCAGACATCCGGGACTTGATTTCTTGGCTTTGAACAGGATCATAGTCAGGTCACTGTGTTTGATCTGAACATTCAAAACAACAACAACATAAATAATTCAGTTTTTGAAGTATTGCACGGATGTGTGATATTTGGCTGCCAGAGTTGAAATGAACATGCCACCATTTTAGCATAAGACTTGTTGAGGCAAAAGGTAGACCCCATTTCTGATAGATCAGCGGCAGAAATCATACTTTGACAGTTGGAAGACATTACTAGGCGTGTGTGAGCCAACTGCAAAGTGAGACGACCGTCGGCGGAGATATTAACAAATTTAAAAAGTAATTATTATGTCTCCCCCATATAACGTGGACAAACGAATCACAAGACAAAACACGACGTGTTTCGACCTGTTTACATGAGGGCGAGGGAAAGTGAGCTTTCTACAACCACCCACAGTGAAAAACGACATAATTTAAGACTAAAAAAAATCTACGCTGATGATAGTAATACAGATGATGGTATGGGGTTCTGTTTTGGTCCGCTCGTGGTCATTGTTCTGAAAGGAATACTTCATTTCATACAACGTTACAGAATTACTCCTGCATGAAAAGCACGCTGATAGTAACTATATAATCATTGTAAGCACTCTTATAAAAATAATTAAAACAAAGCAAAGAAAAAGAAAGAATGATCTGTTTGGAAAAGAAAAAAGTGGATCGGACGGAGAAATCAGGACATAAGGTTTACCAAAACGTTCATTAAAAAAAAAAAAAAAAAAAAAAAAAAAATCAACCCAGACATTCTGTGATTTCCAGACAAAAAGTGAGGCCGAATTCCTTTCTGGACGTGCGGTTTCATCCATGTGGATGGATTGAGGGTTTCAAGCCCAAAACAAAACAAAAACAAAACAAAACAAAAAAAAAAAAGAAAAAAAAAGAGAGAGAAAATCCGTCCCCAAGCTTCGAACTCACGACTGACAGCTCTGCAGGCAAACGCTCGAACCATTTGACTATGGTCCTCTCTTATTGGTGGTAAAGGCCCTGTAATATTCAGTCAGTCAACAAGAGTACAGTGGTGGAAACAAGGCCGTTTGTATGCAAAAATAAAAACCAGTGGCACGTTCTCACTGCTGTGATCTTACAAATGACTTTGGCAACAGATTCCTTTTCTTCACTTGTTCATACGCCAGAGTGGAGCTCCTAATGGACTGAGCTGTCACTCCTTCTCATTACATTGTGCACTCTTCAGTCGGTAGAATTTTGGCATGCAAGCGTAATTGCTAATACAGGAGAGAGAGAGAGAGAGAGAGAGAGAGAGAGAGAGAGAGAGAGAGAGAG
>CM065731.1:51841775-51889275 GCA_033310375.1 Conus canariensis
AAAAAAAAAAAGAAAAGAAAAAAAGACACGAAAAAAAAAACCCACATTGATACACCTTCAAAAACTGAATTTGAATTCGTAATTCAAGCAATCAACTTTGAAAAATTCAAAGCTTTCAATATCACAATTTTTCTTTCAATAAAGAGAGGTGGGGGCCTGCACTGTTTTAGCACATTAAAAGTATTGTTAATAACGAGTCACAGCGCATATCTCATCTGTTATTAGCATGTAGATCAGCAATATTGATAAGATAAGATAATGTTGCTTATAGCCCAGCCGACCAGCAATATTGAATCCTCCATCCTCAACACTATGTCTGTAAGGGCTGCCGTAGGCTTCGAATTCCAAACACACACACACACACACACACACACACACACACACACACACACACACACACACACACACACACACACACACACACCGCCGCGCGCACGCGGAACACTACAAAACTTACGTGGTGACTTTGTGTTTTTGACCTTACTTCGATTCATTGAAAAGAAAAGAAAACAAACAAAAGAAAACACGCAAAAAGACAAACAGAAAACAAACAAATAAGATGAAGAAGAAGAAGAAGAAGAAGAAGAAGAAGAAGAAGAAGAAGAAGAAAAGAAGAAGAAGAAGAAGAAGAAGGAGAAGAAGCAGCAGCAGCAGCAGCAGCAGCAGCAGCAGAAGAAGAAGAAGAAGAAGAAGAAGAAGAAGAAGAAGAAGAAGAAGAAGAAGAAGAAGAAGACGACGACGACGAAGAAGAAGACGACGACGAGGACGAGAAGAAGAAGAAGAAGAAGAAGAAGAAGAAGTAGTAGTAGTAAGTAGTAGTAGTAACTAGTAGCAGCAGCAGCAGCAGCAGCAGCAGCAGCAGTAGTAGTAGTAGTAGTAGCAGCAGCAGCAGCAGCAGCAGCAGTAGTAGTAGTAGTAGTAGTAGTAGTAGCAGCAGTAGTAGTAGTAGTAGTAGTAGAAGTAGAAGAGGAGGGGGAGGAGGAGGAGGAGGAGGAGGAGGAGGAGGAGGAGGAAGAAATGCAGCAACAGACTATTAATTGTGACTGGTATAACGGTCAGAATATTCATATATTTTAAGTATTTGATTTGAGCAGATTATTGAAAACGGATCTGTTACAAAAATCTCGAAACTTCTGTTCTTTAAATGCTCTCCAGTGGAGATGAACTTTTTTGTAAAAAGGGTTGACGGCAATGTTTCCTACTGTCACATCCAAAGAGAATAAACGCGAACGCTGGTGACACGTTAAAAGCATTTGTTTCCAGCAGCTATACATTCGCAAATTCCATATCTACATGTCCACAGCCGTATTTGTTCTTGGAGGTGAACGCCAATGTCCCATACCAAATTCAGTGTCTGAGCAACACGGTGTATGAACAGTACCTGCTATGAACAGCTGCTGATAAACCCTGTGAAATATTGTCTGCTGTTTGTCAAGACAACAGGCGAGATCATTACCTGTGCTTCTTTTCAGCTACTCATCCCACTGATATTTAAACCATAGCATCCTGTGTTTGTAGCCATTTGAAGAGTTTTGTTTCACGTGCTTTCCGTCTTTTCTCAGCCAGAGCATTAAACGTGTATACAAACGGGTTGAGGGCAGAGTTTACAGGCAGCAGAAAGACCGCGAAGACCACATTGATTTCACTGGGAATAGGAACTCCAGCCAAAGCCAGGAGTCCACACAGGCCAACCGGGAACCAGCACACAAAGTCCGTCACAGCCACGGTAATCAACCTCCGAGCGATGGTAATCTCTTGTGAGCTTTTAGTGCCATCCGAGGTCAGAGAATGTTTCTTGATTGACCAAAAGATAAAAACCTGACACGCTGAGATCATTAGGAATAAGACAAAGTTGAAAATGATAAACACACTGACGGAATAAAGATGTCCTTTAAACTGTAGTCTGGTAATTGGCAGAGGAACACAGATTCCTGTCTGACTGTAAAACTCCCAGTGGGACGCGAAAGGAAGAAGAGGCAGCATTGCAAATAACACGCCTACCAACCAGGTTACAGTACATGCCACTGATGCTGACCTCATTTCAAATCGAACATTCCCAAACGGAAACTGCATCACGATGAAACGATCGAGGGAAATGAGCCAGATGATCATGGCAGACACTTCACTGGACAGAAGAGACAGAAAACCAGCCAACTTGCACATTTCACTGCTTACCCATTTGCCATCGTTTAACAGATATCTACCACGGTACACAGCGTCAGCCACTCCGATAATGGTAATGTAGATACCCATCAGCAAGTCAGACACACTCAGATTACTGACAAATATACTGTAGCTACTCATCGAGGTCTTGCGGGCAGTCAGACGTACGATGAAGCAACACACATTGCCCGTCACAGACAGACTGCTGACTAGCCACAAAAACACACGGTATATGTCTGTACGTAACAAATCCTGACAGGATGAAATTTCATCTTTAGGGGCATCGCAAAATCTGCCTTTAAAGTGATCTGGAAGTATATCTTTGCAACAAAATTTATGGTTTTGTACAGAAATACTACTTAGATGACGAAGACCTCTGAATATATTGGGTTGAAACGTTTTTACAGGACTACCCTTCATTGACAGCTTGGTTAAAAATGGCATGAGTTGAAATCCATGGGGTCCAATTGTGTGAATTGTGGTAAAAGACAGATTGAGGGTTCTTAGTGCTAAATATCGTGAAATAATTTGGCTGTCAAACATGGTCAGCTTTGTGTGCGAAAGGTCTAATGTTTTCAATGATCTGTGATATGTGTTAACCGCCCTGTCAGAGCAGAGTGCAGACAGAGGATTTCTGGCCAGGGACAACTCACGTAGATTTTTCAAGACAACGAATGTTGCCATGTCAGCGTGCTTCACGTTGTTGTCAGAGAGATCCAAAAACTGCAGATTGTCCAGAGAAACCAATGGCAAGGTACTCAAGGCACACTTGGCCAGAGATACGTGAACAAGATATACATTTCTGTTTAAATCAGAGAGTGTCATTTTTGAACCTTCGCCATCCAGACAGCGGAGCTGAGGGAAGAGATGAGCTGCAAAAGGTTTGGAACACAGAAACACGTACCCGTGACACAAACAGGTTTTGGGGCATCTCATGCCACAGAGCACTTCATCATCGTGTAGAGGACAATGTGGCCAGCCATCACACATGTGGTCACTGTCAACGCATACAGTAGACGATCGGCATCGGAAGAATCCTGGACATGTCGCTTCTTCACAGTCCTCTTCGTCCTCATGACCAATACAGTCATACATTCCATTGCAACGTGTGTACACAGGCAGACAGTCGTTGACATCACCAGGACAACGGTAGTGAGTGTCAGGACATAGCTCATCAACTTTCATTTTCGTCAAAATGAAGTACTGGACCCCATCAAAGTTGACGAGCACGGGCGCGATCAGAAATGGAATGGACACCGGCATTCTAAACCTGTAATCCTCACAATCCTTTTCGTCAGAATCATCTAGACAGTCATCTTTTTATCACAACGCTTGTGAACCTGCACGCACTGACCATTCTCACAGGTAAAGGCGTCACAAAGAGGGTGCTGACAGAAAGATTCGTCACTCTCATCTGGACAGTCTGGCCTAAAGTCACATACAAAGGAGTACGAAAGTTTCAGATGTTTGTCATCACAGAGGAAGAAATCCACTGTCTTGGTAAGAACCTGATGGCTGATAGGCCGTTCGGTGGAGAAGGAACAAGAACTTGTGTGTTTGTCGCATACATTGTTGGGGCCACAGGACAAGAACGCATGAGTCGTGTGACCATCCTGACATTGAGTGATTTGATCTTGCAAAAAATGTAAGTGAGGAGCATCTATGAACCGTTTGGTTATGGGCTCTATTCTTTCCCTGAGATTTTTTCTCAGGGAAAGCTCACACAACACATTCCATGGGGTAGAATATACATCCATTCGGAAGGCTATAAATCCAGTCGTGAAAGCTACGCAGGTCATATGGTTTCTTAGTTGTACCAAGCTAGGTGTTGGTGGATGATAAAGCACGGTTCCGTCATCAGCTATGGCAATCTTTCTATACATATTTGGCACAGACATGTTACCCCAACACATACCAATCAGTGTATTAAAAAAATCAACTTTGTACTTGGATCTCGTGTATCTATAGATTGCCCAGTGCCATTCACCATCATACTTCGGCGCTGCTAAGCTTCCACCAATAGACTTGCAATATTCTTTTGCCTTCATAAAAGAAAGCCGTTCAGAGCTGTGGAACTGATGTGTTGTTTCTTTGTGCACCCATTTATAGCAGAAATGTTCTGTCATCACCCAGCCTTCAACATCAGCACTGTGGCCGGGAGGACAGTGTGCAGTGTTATTCCATCTACTGTCCATTACTGGCCTCCGACACCAAAGTGCAACGAAAAGACCATGTTATATGACAGTTCGGTCAAACGTATAGAGACCTATGTTAATTTTCGTGTGGTCTGCATTATCTATACAAAGCAAATTGCTCAAAAAAGACGTTTAGTTGAACACACAAAGAACAATATGCATCAATTTTTCTGAAAGCTGAACAAAGATCATGTTATACGGAATCTCAGTCAGACGTATACAGATCTAAATTAATTTCCGGATGATCTTCATTGTCTACAGAAGGCCAACCATACAAGGCAAAAAAACAACCAAAAACATTAAACTGAACACACAAAGAACACTGTATTCCGCCCCCCCCCCCCCCCCCCCCATTTTTTGTGTAACACTGGCTTTTTCTGTAGTGTTTTCTCAGTCATCTAAATATCATACAGATCAGATCATAAGCTCACTGCCAAAGAAGTGGTTCCAGAAAAAGAGAGCACAGAACATGCTTTTATATGGTTTATTTGTTTCCAGAATTGGTAGCTTTGCACGTCATGACATTACAGTGCATGCAACGCAACTAGAGTTGTATTTGGTTCAGAACAATAGATCATTTTGATTATCACATGTCAACAGCACAATCATATTCCATTTAAAAGAAATACTTGATAATTAAGCCATTGTTTCCTTTCAGGATTCGTAAATTTTACCTCTGAATAATTAAGTCATAGTATGAACCACCTAGTTATAATAATCTTTATTTAAAACGAGAACAACTTCCAGTGGGATTTTGTGTGAAAGACCTCAGTAGAATGCCTACAAATACTTGGGTCATAGATGATGGTGACACTGTTCGTTCGTTCCACCTATGATGCTGTTGAAATTCAAAGATCATGGTCACATCACGTCATTATAGTTTCTTAGATAGTATGAGAAGGAGCAGCATATTCGCATTCTTTGTCTAGCTGTCATAATGACGGCCCCTAGCAAGAGCATCAAAACTATGCAACTCTTAGGAGGAAAAAGGGTCAAACTGACCTGAATGTGGTAGCTGGTCATGAAGGTGAGATTTGATTTCCCAACGTTTCGAGCCCTAGGCCCTTCTTCATAGGGAGAAAAGTAAGGAATGAAGAAGAGAAGAGAGCAAAACCGAGACAGCAGTAAAACTAAAAACAGTGAGAAGTCATCAGGAGGAAAAGGCAAAGAAGAAAAAGGTGAGCATTATTTACAGGAGAAAGGGATGGTTGAACAGTTGCTGTAAAAAAAAGGAGGGGGGGGGGGGAAGTGGGGGGGTTGGTAGTGATACAAGAGAGGGGAAAAGGAGGGTTGTGGTTTACCTAAAGATGAAAAGGTGTAACAGTGTATGTGCCAGAAGACTGGACCTAAAGGAAGAACCCCAAAGGTACCCAAGGAAAATATGTCACTAATCGACAGACCTTTCAAGAGGGTGGCCATCAACCTAGTAGGAAAAATCAAGCCAGCCAGTGAATCAGGACTCTGGTACATCTTCACTTTGGTAGACTATGCCACCAGGTATCTTGAGGCAGTCCACTGAAATGCATCGATACTGAGACCGTTGCTGATGCTCTAATGGACATCTTCAGCAGACTGGGTGTGCCTGACGAAACCCCAAGTGTTTTACGGACACAGTTTGCATCTGACTGCATGGGAGAGTTTGTTCGCCTGCTAAGCATTCGCCAGTTGACCACCACGCCCTACCATCCCATGTGCAATGGCTTGGTGAGAAGTGCAATGGAACATTAAAGGCCATGCCAAAGAAGCTGTGTGCTGACCAACCATAACAATGGCACTGGTATATCAATGCCTTGTTGTTTGCTTACAGCGAAGTCCCTCAAGACTCCACTGGTTTCCTCCCTTTGAGCTACTCTGTGGCCAGACTGTGTGAGTTCCAATGCACGTCCTGAAAGAACTGTGGACAAAAGAAGTGGAATCTTCAGAAATCAAGAACAGCTATCAATCGTATTTGAGCTGCGTGAACGCATTGAAGATACCCGACAGTTAGCCAGAAGTGAACTAGAGAAGTCTCAAGGTAAAAGCAAACTAGTATGACTGGAAGACCAAGGTCAGGAAATTTCAGCCTGGTGACAAAGTCCTCGTTCTGCTGCCTATAACGAGCTGCTGATGCAGTGGAAAGGACCCTATCCTGTAGAAGCAGTCATGGGGCTGAATGATTATGAAGTGAAAATCAAAGGCAAGCAAAAGACTTTCCACGCAAATATGTTCAAGAAATA
Source organism: Conus canariensis (assembly GCA_033310375.1). Classification (NCBI taxonomy): domain Eukaryota; kingdom Metazoa; phylum Mollusca; class Gastropoda; order Neogastropoda; family Conidae; genus Conus; species Conus canariensis. The sequence goes on from CM065731.1 coordinate 51,848,350, forward strand.
CTTTGAACGGGAAGAAAAGCCAGCTACAAATGCATTGAATTCTAAGAATGGGAGCCACCTTACCCCTCCAGTGATGGCAATGAAGAAAGTTCTGTAAACGACGAAGAACTGTTGGAACTAAATTATTTCAAACCACAGGAAACTACTGACTGTGTAACGTTTGGGCCACAACTGAGCAGACAGCAGCAAACTGAAATACTTGGACTGTTAGATGAGTACTCAAATATCTTCACTGAGTTTCCAGGAAAAACAGACCTGATTCAACATGAAGTGAAGTTGACATCACCTGAGCCTGTCAGGTCGAAGCCCTACCCATTGCCTTATGATACCAGAGTGTCACTGAAAGAGGACATCAAAGACATGTTGAAACTTGGAGCTATACGGAAGTCCAGAGTCGCCATACGCGTCGCCAGTTGTCATTGTTAAAAAGAAAGATGGTACTAACTCGGTGTGCATCGATTTTAAGCTCCTCAGCAAGCTGACTTACCTAGATCCTGAACCTATGCCGACAGCTGCTGACCTATTCCAGAGACTGAGTCATCCACTACTGGGATGACATCCAGGTCCATTCCTAAAGATGGACAGAACACCTGGAAATTCTTCGGAAGCTGTTCAAACGGCTGTCTTCTGCCAACTTGACCGCAAGACCCAGCACGTGTGAAACTGGTGCAGACGATATTGACTTCATTGGTCACTGTCGCCAGGAAAGAATGAAAGGGGTGCTCACGGACAATGTGACAAAAATTCTGGAAGCACCTCGTCCCCAGACTAAGAAACAATTGCGATCCTTTCTGGGGTTCTACATAAAATACATGCCTCATTTTGCAACTGTAACTGTTCCAATGTCGGACCTTCTGCGCAAGAGGAAGCCCAACCAGTTGGAGTGGGGAGATGCACAAGATCGAGCCTTCAACACTGTGAAGAACTTCTTGTCCAAGGAGCCTGTGCTACGGTTGCCTGACCCTAATAAGACGTTTGTGCTCAACATTGATGCCTCTGACAAGGGTGTTGGTGCAGTCCTCATGCAGGAACATGACGGAAAGCTGTTCCCAGTCTCGTATGCCAGCAAAAAACTATCCAGGGCAGAGCGGAGGTGTGCTACCATGGAGAAGGAGTGGCTTGCTATTGTGTGAGCAGTACGAAAGTTTCAACTGTTTCTTCGGGAGGTCCGCTTTGTGTTGCATACTGACCATAAACCTTTGGCTTTTTCTTTTTCTTTTTTTCTTTTTTTTCTTTTTTTTTTTTTTAGACTTTTTTTTTAGTTTGTGAACAATAGGGTCATGCGCTGGGTCATGTACCATCAGAACTTTGATATGAAGACTGAATAAAGTGAAAGGCACAGACAGTCTGGTTGCAGACGTTTAAAGTCATGTATGATTAAATGAGACCTGTACTAGTTGTAGACTTTAAACTGGGAATTGTAAAAGTTTTTAGAAATGTGGGAAATTTCTTTAAGTGGGGGATTGTGTTACAATTTAAAAGGGAGACAAGAGAGGAGGAACTTTCGTGAAAGACGTCATAGCAATAATGACGAGTTGCAAGCCACCTTTTACTTATCGCTTCTAGATCTCTCTATTTTCGATCAATGTAGTGGTATTGTTGATGTAGTTAAAACATCTGGAAAGTGAACGTATGCCTAATTGTTCAGTTTTGGTTTCGGATCGATTGTTGATAATGCAATTGGAATATTCCAGATTATGTTAGAATGTTTTCACCAGGTCTCTGTAAGCTGCTAGCGCATTACTGAAAGTTCGAGAATGTTGTAGAAGCTGATCGAATCATATTCGCATAAGCTTGTTGCGATTTCATTGGTTGAGCTTACCGGTATGCAGAATATTCTAGAAAAGAATGATCGAGTATGCTGGAGAATATTCTTTAGATAACATATAAAAGGATGAGAGCTGTTCGACTGAGACGGAGAGAGAAATGAGATTAGTTGAAGAGTTCTAATCATTGTTGAGCATAGAAGTGTTCGAGTCTTCATCGAGTTTGAGTCTAGTCGATGACAAGCTGCCATTAGTAGAATATTGGCTGTGGTGCATGTACGATTGAGTTCCTGTGCGACTTCTTGAACCTGAATGTCAGTTGATTGTTTTGTTTGTTCCTACATTTTTCAACATTTGTAAATAAAAGGATCCTCTTGGTTTCAATACCGCCCGGTGTATTTTGTTGTCTGCAAGCTGGACACCTACCACATGATCTACAACGAACTCTTACAAACTACTGCACTTGCCTTGTACTGAGGAAGTCAGCGGTCTAGCATGTAACAACTGGCTTTTGTTAAAGTATAGGCATTATAGTCTACATGATGCCTTATTGGCTTTAATGAAAATACAGGTGTTATAGTCTATGTCATACATTACTGGCTTTTATAAAAGTATAGGTGGTATAGTCTATATGATATATTATTCGCTTTTTATGAAAGTATAGGTGTTATAATTATATGATGTATTATTGGCTTTTATGAAAGTATAGGTGTTATAGTTATATGATGCATTATTGGCTTTTATGAAAGTATAGGAGTTACAGTCTATATGATGCCTTATTGGCTTTTGTGAGAACGTAGGTTTTATAGTCTATATGATGCATTATTGGCTTTTGTGAAAGTGTAGGTGTTAAAGTCCATATGATACATTGCTGGCTGTTACGAAAATATAGATATATATCCAAGAAATATTTCAGGATTTGTACTTGGAACTTCTGTAGTACCAGAAAGAGGATGTCAACAATTGTTCTTTGTCTACAAGAAACTAGAAGTGCCCCCCACAGACCATTACAATTGGATGACTTCATAATCTTTCAAAACCATGATGGACGAGGACTAGCTATGATAATAATAAAAAAAAAACTTGAAAAACAAACTATCCAGGATAGAGTTGGAAAAATGGTGTAGGAGCACACGTGAACTAATGTGTGTGAGGCTAGAAAGACCGGATAGTAATCAGAAAAGCCTTGTACTCATCAATGCATACATGCATCTAGGTACCCACACATCAAAAACGTATTGGACATTTCTGGAGGAAATAGATCATGAAATTGGAGACTGTTATACTATGTGGAGATCTTAACGCACGCTCAAAATTATGGGATCAACATGGTATCAATCCTCAAGGAATTTCGCTGGAAGTGATGTTGGATGAAGTACTTCTTAGTGCACTGACTTCATCATCCCCAACACATACAGGGAGGCAGGGTGACACTGACAGTGTCATTGACTTTGCACTCATTGGACCAAAATTTACAGCAGGCATGAGTGGGGAAGCACTTCTTTATCGTGGAAGTGACCATTTCCCTGTTGTGTTCAGTTTACAGAAACTATCAAAAGTTACACAAACGAAACAAAAGGACCCTTTTCAATATAACAACAATGAAGGATATATCATAGGAACGTTAAGGAGCAGAAAATGCAAAAGAAACAATACAAACAAACAAATCGTTCAATTTAGTGGAATATAGACACTGAAACAGCCTGGAAAGAGAAATGCAAGGCTGTAAAAATTTGGCAGAGAGAAAGAAGAAAACCTTGCCCTGATCTAACTATTAAAACAGACAAGAATCAGAAAACTGAACAATTTAAAAGAGTATCTGAAGAAGCAAAAGAAAGCAAGTGGCAGCAATTTTGTCTGTCACTTAATTATGACACAACACTGACTCGGTTCTGGCACTTTTATAGTCGCATGGAAGCAAAACACAAAACAAAATGCAACCCCTGATACCTTAGATGCTGATGGGATCACAAAACTCAAGACAAATTTGGAGGAAGGGTCGGCTCTACTCGAAACGTTTCATGGTACAGAGTGATCGAAGAAATTTGGAGGAAAAGAAGAAATATTTGACCAAGTTAAACCAACACCTAGCTCAGACTGGCATTGATGATGAAATTACATCATCTGAACTGGATGACGCAATAGCTAGATGCACTAAGGATAGTGCTCCAGGTCCAGACAAAGTACGGTGTGCAGATATCAAACAGCTCTCAGAAGAGGAGAGAGCCCAACTCTTCAGTCTCTACCAGGAGAGTTGCGATAAAGGCTATGGCCCAGAAGACTGGACACACAGCTACCTGAAACCTTTACCAAAACCAGGAAAAGATCATCATCGGCTAAATGGCTACCGCATATTCACTATGCAAAATATAGCAGAAAAGCTCATGGAACGAATCATAGCAAGAAAATTCACAAGAGACCTTGAAAGTCGACAGATCCTCCCATCAAATCAAGGAGGCTACAGAACAGGTAAAAGTGCATGGGAAATGTGGCCACTTTTGCCTATGAAGTATACGAAGGATTCCAAAGAAAGGAAGAAACACTAGCTGTTGCAATAGATCTGGAAGATGCATACAACGAAGTCCAGTTCTCGCTTCTCATGGAACTACTCCTTGACTATGGAGTCAGCAAGATACTTGCACGATGGATAGCAGCGGCACTTCAGGTGCGAACCGTCATCCTTCGATTTGGAGACTGGACGTCTAAGCATCATAAACTTTCTATGGGATTACCTCACGGTTCTCCTCTCTCCCATGTTTTGTACAATGTGTACACTAAAGGCCTTGCAGACGTCAACAGAAACGGAACTGTTCGAGTGTTGACACTAGCAGATGACGGTCTGATCTACAAAATATCAAAGAATGCTCAAGAAAGAACGAAAGCAGTTCAGCAACAGTTGAACAACATTGCTCAGTTGTGTCAAGAAACTGGATCGTCCATCAACCCTTCAAAAGCCCATACATTAGTCTGCACTCTCAGCAACAAGACATCAGGACAAGTACCCTCACCAGTTTCCTTCAATGAAACACCAGTTGAGTGTAGGCTTTGACAGAATGCTAACTTTTAGAAAGCATGTTAAGAATACTGTTCTTAAATGCAAAAAAGGCCCATCTGCCATGAAAGCAATGGCAGCTAAAGGCACTGAACAGCGCCATCTGTACCGACTGTATCAGGCATTTGTACTCAGTGTGATTGATTATGGATTAGGGCTTACAACACTGTCAACAGCAACCTTCTCATATTAGAAAGAATTCAGAACGAAACAATGAGATTGATCTTGGGAACCACGAAGGACATATCGTTGAAGCTATACGATACCTGCTCGACCTTCCCGCAATGCAGAGAAGACACAAGCTATAACAGGTGAAGGCATATTTCAGAGCACTTGAAAATCCCCAAAAACTCACTTCATGTGGTGGTCAAGGAAACAGAAGGCGCCTGGCTAGGACGTAGAAAATCATGGATAGGACAGGCAGAAGACAGTATACAGCTTGTGTGCCAGTTAGCAGAAATCAAAGAAACCAAGGAATGGGAAAAGTATCCAGACCAATTGAAACACCTCTACCAAATTGCCATCGCTCCAGAACTTGGAAGACATTGTTCAGAATAGCCAGAAGGCAAAACCAGCGCAGAAATTCGGATGCAGGTAGAAGACGTTTGCATAAAATATGATATTGTAATACACACTGATGGTTCTGTCAACAAATGCAAGTCAGGCTGGGGATACACAGTGAAGCAAAATGGCCAAACTATCCAGGAAGACAAGGGTGTGCACAATTTAACAACTTCAAGTCTAACAATGGAGGTAGAAGCAGTGACACAAGCACTCCACTAGCTTTCATTTACAAGCATGTTTGAACCTCAACAAGCCATGATACTGACTGACTCCATGAACCTCCATGACGGATTATTGGCTTTTATGAAAGTGTAGGCGTTACACTCTATATGATACAATATTGGCTTCTATGAAAGTATAGGTGTAATAGTCTGTATGATACATTCTTTGCTTTTATGAAAGTATAGGTGTTATAGTCTGTATTATCCACTATTGGGTCTCAATGTGCAGGTCTACATCACAATAAACTTCATTATCTACTTGCCATAGACGATGTAACTGCCTATTTTCAAACTCTTGGATTTGCAGCTCCTCTCTCTCTCTCTCTCTCTCTCTCTCTCTCTCTCTCTCTCTCTCTCTCTCTCTCTCTCTCTCTCTCTCTCTCCCTCTCTTTCTGTCGCTGTCTGTCTGTCTGTCTCCCCCTCTCTCTCTCTCTCTCTCTCTCTCTGTTGTGTGTGTGTGTGTGTGTGTGTGTGTGTGTGTGTGTGTGTGTGTGTGTGTGTGTGTGTGTGACTACATATTTTGTGTTGACAATTTTCGGAACGAGATCGACTTTTCTAGTGTTTGAAAATCGCACATGTTTGGATCGCCGATCGATAAAAGATTGAGAATCATAAGGAAGTTTACCATGGAGATCATGACGAAGCATACCGTTGAGAATCATGATACCATTGATAATCATGTTGAAGTACACCATTAAGAATCATGTCGAAGTATATCATTAAGAATCATGACGAAGTATACCATTAAGAATCATGATACCATTGTTGATCATGACGAAGTATACCATTAAGAATCATGACGAAGTATACCATTAAGAATCATGTCGAAGTATACCAATAAGAATCATGTCGAAGTATATCATTGAGGAAAAAGACGAAACACACAACTGGCTCCGTCCTGCAGTCTGAAAACAGGAATGAAATTTCATAGCATCATCTTCATCATCCTCATCCTCATCGATCAGCAGAAGTCCCAAATTCTGTGGCCTTCATGCCCCGCTCTCGTGGTGACCTTAGTTTCGGTTGCCTCTTCTCGTCTATGACCTTGGTTTGATTCCGTCGGGGTCACCGTTATTGGCAACTTCATGTGCACTGTCGTTGGACAGACGTAGTGGCGCCCTCTGGAGGGAGAGGTCACTCACGCCGGGTCCTTGACTAATCAATTATTGTCGTCAGTAGGGGGCTTAGCAGGTGGTGTCCTGCGTATGTTGGATCAGAATAGACACTACTGAACACCAACGAAGTGACTTGGCATCAGTACAGTGTCTCCTCTGGTGGGTTTCCGTATGACGACTTGACATTGTCTGCTCCCTGTGGATTGCCTGGTGCCGGGGCTGCGGCTGGTCAGGCTGGGTTGTGGCTGTGGACCAGGGGATTTGGAATGAGCGATGGGGTGCAACATCCCCAAGGTGGCACAGAAGATGAGACAGCAGAAAAAATGTATACCGTTGAGAATCAAGACAAAGTTTACCATTTAGAATCATGATGAAGTATACCATGGAGAATCATGACAAAGTTTACCATTTAGAATCATGATGAAGTATACCATGGAGAATCATGACAAAGTTTACCATTTAGAATCATGATGAAGTATACCATGGAGAATCATGACAGAGTTTACCATTTAGAATCATGACGAAGTATACCATGGAGAATCAAGACAAAGACCAATTGTGTGAATTGTGGTAAAAGACAGATTGAGGGTTCTTAGTGCTAAATATCGTGAAATAATTTGGCTGTCAAACATGGTCAGCTTTGTGTGCGAAAGGTCTAATGTTTTCAATGATCTGTGATATGTGTTAACCGCCCTGTCAGAGCAGAGTGCAGACAGAGGATTTCTGGCCAGGGACAACTCACGTAGATTTTTCAAGACAACGAATGTTGCCATGTCAGCGTGCTTCACGTTGTTGTCAGAGAGATCCAAAAACTGCAGATTGTCCAGAGAAACCAATGGCAAGGTACTCAAGGCACACTTGGCCAGAGATACGTGAACAAGATATACATTTCTGTTTAAATCAGAGAGTGTCATTTTTGAACCTTCGCCATCCAGACAGCGGAGCTGAGGGAAGAGATGAGCTGCAAAAGGTTTGGAACACAGAAACACGTACCCGTGACACAAACAGGTTTTGGGGCATCTCATGCCACAGAGCACTTCATCATCGTGTAGAGGACAATGTGGCCAGCCATCACACATGTGGTCACTGTCAACGCATACAGTAGACGATCGGCATCGGAAGAATCCTGGACATGTCGCTTCTTCACAGTCCTCTTCGTCCTCATGACCAATACAGTCATACATTCCATTGCAACGTGTGTACACAGGCAGACAGTCGTTGACATCACCAGGACAACGGTAGTGAGTGTCAGGACATAGCTCATCAACTTTCATTTTCGTCAAAATGAAGTACTGGACCCCATCAAAGTTGACGAGCACGGGCGCGATCAGAAATGGAATGGACACCGGCATTCTAAACCTGTAATCCTCACAATCCTTTTCGTCAGAATCATCTAGACAGTCATCTATTTTATCACAACGCTTGTGAACCTGCACGCACTGACCATTCTCACAGGTAAAGGCGTCACAAAGAGGGTGCTGACAGAAAGATTCGTCACTCTCATCTGGACAGTCTGGCCTAAAGTCACATACAAAGGAGTACGAAAGTTTCAGATGTTTGTCATCACAGAGGAAGAAATCCACTGTCTTGGTAAGAACCTGATGGCTGATAGGCCGTTCGGTGGAGAAGGAACAAGAACTTGTGTGTTTGTCGCATACATTGTTGGGGCCACAGGACAAGAACGCATGAGTCGTGTGACCATCCTGACATTGAGTGATTTGATCTTGCAAAAAATGTAAGTGAGGAGCATCTATGAACCGTTTGGTTATGGGCTCTATTCTTTCCCTGAGATTTTTTCTCAGGGAAAGCTCACACAACACATTCCATGGGGTAGAATATACATCCATTCGGAAGGCTATAAATCCAGTCGTGAAAGCTACGCAGGTCATATGGTTTCTTAGTTGTACCAAGCTAGGTGTTGGTGGATGATAAAGCACGGTTCCGTCATCAGCTATGGCAATCTTTCTATACATATTTGGCACAGACATGTTACCCCAACACATACCAATCAGTGTATTAAAAAAATCAACTTTGTACTTGGATCTCGTGTATCTATAGATTGCCCAGTGCCATTCACCATCATACTTCGGCGCTGCTAAGCTTCCACCAATAGACTTGCAATATTCTTTTGCCTTCATAAAAGAAAGCCGTTCAGAGCTGTGGGACTGATGTGTTGTTTCTTTGTGCACCCATTTATAGCAGAAATGTTCTGTCATCACCCAGCCTTCAACATCAGCACTGTGGCCGGGAGGACAGTGTGCAGTGTTATTCCATCTACTGTCCATTACTGGCCTCCGACACCAAAGTGCAACGAAAAGACCATGTTATATGACAGTTCGGTCAAACGTATAGAGACCTATGTTAATTTTCGTGTGGTCTGCATTATCTATACAAAGCAAATTGCTCAAAAAAGACGTTTAGTTGAACACACAAAGAACAATATGCATCAATTTTTCTGAAAGCTGAACAAAGATCATGTTATACGGAATCTCAGTCAGACGTATACAGATCTAAATTAATTTCCGGATGATCTTCATTGTCTACAGAAGGCCAACCATACAAGGCAAAAAAACAACCAAAAACATTAAACTGAACACACAAAGAACACTGTATTCCGCCCCCCCCCCCCCCCCATTTTTTGTGTAACACTGGCTTTTTCTGTAGTGTTTTCTCAGTCATCTAAATATCATACAGATCAGATCATAAGCTCACTGCCAAAGAAGTGGTTCCAGAAAAAGAGAGCACAGAACATGCTTTTATATGGTTTATTTGTTTCCAGAATTGGTAGCTTTGCACGTCATGACATTACAGTGCATGCAACGCAACTAGAGTTGTATTTGGTTCAGAACAATAGATCATTTTGATTATCACATGTCAACAGCACAATCATATTCCATTTAAAAGAAATACTTGATAATTAAGCCATTGTTTCCTTTCAGGATTCGTAAATTTTACCTCTGAATAATTAAGTCATAGTATGAACCACCTAGTTATAATAATCTTTATTTAAAACGAGAACAACTTCCAGTGGGATTTTGTGTGAAAGACCTCAGTAGAATGCCTACAAATACTTGGGTCATAGATGATGGTGACACTGTTCGTTCGTTCCACCTATGATGCTGTTGAAATTCAAAGATCATGGTCACATCACGTCATTATAGTTTCTTAGATAGTATGAGAAGGAGCAGCATATTCGCATTCTTTGTCTAGCTGTCATAATGACGGCCCCTAGCAAGAGCATCAAAACTATGCAACTCTTAGGAGGAAAAAGGGTCAAACTGACCTGAATGTGGTAGCTGGTCATGAAGGTGAGATTTGATTTCCCAACGTTTCGAGCCCTAGGCCCTTCTTCATAGGGAGAAAAGTAAGGAATGAAGAAGAGAAGAGAGCAAAACCGAGACAGCAGTAAAACTAAAAACAGTGAGAAGTCATCAGGAGGAAAAGGCAAAGAAGAAAAAGGTGAGCATTATTTACAGGAGAAAGGGATGGTTGAACAGTTGCTGTAAAAAAAAGGAGGGGGGGGGGGAAGTGGGGGGGTTGGTAGTGATACAAGAGAGGGGAAAAGGAGGGTTGTGGTTTACCTAAAGATGAAAAGGTGTAACAGTGTATGTGCCAGAAGACTGGACCTAAAGGAAGAACCCCAAAGGTACCCAAGGAAAATATGTCACTAATCGACAGACCTTTCAAGAGGGTGGCCATCAACCTAGTAGGAAAAATCAAGCCAGCCAGTGAATCAGGACTCTGGTACATCTTCACTTTGGTAGACTATGCCACCAGGTATCTTGAGGCAGTCCACTGAAATGCATCGATACTGAGACCGTTGCTGATGCTCTAATGGACATCTTCAGCAGACTGGGTGTGCCTGACGAAACCCCAAGTGTTTTACGGACACAGTTTGCATCTGACTGCATGGGAGAGTTTGTTCGCCTGCTAAGCATTCGCCAGTTGACCACCACGCCCTACCATCCCATGTGCAATGGCTTGGTGGAGAAGTGCAATGGAACATTAAAGGCCATGCCAAAGAAGCTGTGTGCTGACCAACCATAACAATGGCACTGGTATATCAATGCCTTGTTGTTTGCTTACAGCGAAGTCCCTCAAGACTCCACTGGGTTTCCTCCCTTTGAGCTACTCTGTGGCCAGACTGTGTGAGTTCCAATGCACGTCCTGAAAGAACTGTGGACAAAAGAAGTGGAATCTTCAGAAATCAAGAACAGCTATCAATACGTATTTGAGCTGCGTGAACGCATTGAAGATACCCGACAGTTAGCCAGAAGTGAACTAGAGAAGTCTCAAGGTAAAAGCAAACTAGTATGACTGGAAGACCAAGGTCAGGAAATTTCAGCCTGGTGACAAAGTCCTCGTTCTGCTGCCTATAACGAGCTGCTGATGCAGTGGAAAGGACCCTATCCTGTAGAAGCAGTCATGGGGCTGAATGATTATGAAGTGAAAATCAAAGGCAAGCAAAAGACTTTCCACGCAAATATGTTCAAGAAATACTTTGAACGGGAAGAAAAGCCAGCTACAAATGCATTGAATTCTAAGAATGGGAGCCACCTTACCCCCCCAGTGATGGCAATGAAGAAAGTTCTGTAAACGACGAAGAACTGTTGGAACTAAATTATTTCAAACCACAGGAAACTACTGACTGTGTAACGTTTGGGCCACAACTGAGCAGACAGCAGCAAACTGAAATACTTGGACTGTTAGATGAGTACTCAAATATCTTCACTGAGTTTCCAGGAAAAACAGATCTGATTCAACATGAAGTGAAGTTGACATCACCTGAGCCTGTCAGGTCGAAGCCCTACCCATTGCCTTATGATACCAGAGTGTCACTGAAAGAGGACATCAAAGACATGTTGAAACTTGGAGCTATACGGAAGTCCAGAGTCGCCATACGCGTCGCCAGTTGTCATTGTTAAAAAGAAAGATGGTACTAACTCGGTGTGCATCGATTTTAAGCTCCTCAGCAAGCTGACTTACCTAGATCCTGAACCTATGCCGACAGCTGCTGACCTATTCCAGAGACTGAGTCATCCACTACTGGGATGACATCCAGGTCCATTCCTAAAGATGGACAGAACACCTGGAAATTCTTCGGAAGCTGTTCAAACGGCTGTCTTCTGCCAACTTGACCGCAAGACCCAGCACGTGTGAAACTGGTGCAGACGATATTGACTTCATTGGTCACTGTCGCCAGGAAAGAATGAAAGGGGTGCTCACGGACAATGTGACAAAAATTCTGGAAGCACCTCGTCCCCAGACTAAGAAACAATTGCGATCCTTTCTGGGGTTCTACATAAAATACATGCCTCATTTTGCAACTGTAACTGTTCCAATGTCGGACCTTCTGCGCAAGAGGAAGCCCAACCAGTTGGAGTGGGGAGATGCACAAGATCGAGCCTTCAACACTGTGAAGAACTTCTTGTCCAAGGAGCCTGTGCTACGGTTGCCTGACCCTAATAAGACGTTTGTGCTCAACATTGATGCCTCTGACAAGGGTGTTGGTGCAGTCCTCATGCAGGAACATGACGGAAAGCTGTTCCCAGTCTCGTATGCCAGCAAAAAACTATCCAGGGCAGAGCGGAGGTGTGCTACCATGGAGAAGGAGTGGCTTGCTATTGTGTGAGCAGTACGAAAGTTTCAACTGTTTCTTCGGGAGGTCCGCTTTGTGTTGCATACTGACCATAAACCTTTGGCTTTTTCTTTTTCTTTTTTTCTTTTTTTTCTTTTTTTTTTTTTAGACTTTTTTTTTAGTTTGTGAACAATAGGGTCATGCGCTGGGTCATGTACCATCAGAACTTTGATATGAAGACTGAATAAAGTGAAAGGCACAGACAGTCTGGTTGCAGACGTTTAAAGTCATGTATGATTAAATGAGACCTGTACTAGTTGTAGACTTTAAACTGGGAATTGTAAAAGTTTTTAGAAATGTGGGAAATTTCTTTAAGTGGGGGATTGTGTTACAATTTAAAAGGGAGACAAGAGAGGAGGAACTTTCGTGAAAGACGTCATAGCAATAATGACGAGTTGCAAGCCACCTTTTACTTATCGCTTCTAGATCTCTCTATTTTCGATCAATGTAGTGGTATTGTTGATGTAGTTAAAACATCTGGAAAGTGAACGTATGCCTAATTGTTCAGTTTTGGTTTCGGATCGATTGTTGATAATGCAATTGGAATATTCCAGATTATGTTAGAATGTTTTCACCAGGTCTCTGTAAGCTGCTAGCGCATTACTGAAAGTTCGAGAATGTTGTAGAAGCTGATCGAATCATATTCGCATAAGCTTGTTGCGATTTCATTGGTTGAGCTTACCGGTATGCAGAATATTCTAGAAAAGAATGATCGAGTATGCTGGAGAATATTCTTTAGATAACATATAAAAGGATGAGAGCTGTTCGACTGAGACGGAGAGAGAAATGAGATTAGTTGAAGAGTTCTAATCATTGTTGAGCATAGAAGTGTTCGAGTCTTCATCGAGTTTGAGTCTAGTCGATGACAAGCTGCCATTAGTAGAATATTGGCTGTGGTGCATGTACGATTGAGTTCCTGTGCGACTTCTTGAACCTGAATGTCAGTTGATTGTTTTGTTTGTTCCTACATTTTTCAACATTTGTAAATAAAAGGATCCTCTTGGTTTCAATACCGCCCGGTGTATTTTGTTGTCTGCAAGCTGGACACCTACCACATGATCTACAACGAACTCTTACAAACTACTGCACTTGCCTTGTACTGAGGAAGTCAGCGGTCTAGCATGTAACAACTGGCTTTTGTTAAAGTATAGGCATTATAGTCTACATGATGCCTTATTGGCTTTAATGAAAATACAGGTGTTATAGTCTATGTCATACATTACTGGCTTTTATAAAAGTATAGGTGGTATAGTCTATATGATATATTATTCGCTTTTTATGAAAGTATAGGTGTTATAATTATATGATGTATTATTGGCTTTTATGAAAGTATAGGTGTTATAGTTATATGATGCATTATTGGCTTTTATGAAAGTATAGGAGTTACAGTCTATATGATGCCTTATTGGCTTTTGTGAGAACGTAGGTTTTATAGTCTATATGATGCATTATTGGCTTTTGTGAAAGTGTAGGTGTTAAAGTCCATATGATACATTGCTGGCTGTTACGAAAATATAGATATATCCAAGAAATATTTCAGGATTTGTACTTGGAACTTCTGTAGTACCAGAAAGAGGATGTCAACAATTGTTCTTTGTCTACAAGAAACTAGAAGTGCCCCCCACAGACCATTACAATTGGATGACTTCATAATCTTTCAAAACCATGATGGACGAGGACTAGCTATGATAATAATAAAAAAAAAACTTGAAAAACAAACTATCCAGGATAGAGTTGGAAAAATGGTGTAGGAGCACACGTGAACTAATGTGTGTGAGGCTAGAAAGACCGGATAGTAATCAGAAAAGCCTTGTACTCATCAATGCATACATGCATCTAGGTACCCACACATCAAAAACGTATTGGACATTTCTGGAGGAAATAGATCATGAAATTGGAGACTGTTATACTATGTGGAGATCTTAACGCACGCTCAAAATTATGGGATCAACATGGTATCAATCCTCAAGGAATTTCGCTGGAAGTGATGTTGGATGAAGTACTTCTTAGTGCACTGACTTCATCATCCCCAACACATACAGGGAGGCAGGGTGACACTGACAGTGTCATTGACTTTGCACTCATTGGACCAAAATTTACAGCAGGCATGAGTGGGGAAGCACTTCTTTATCGTGGAAGTGACCATTTCCCTGTTGTGTTCAGTTTACAGAAACTATCAAAAGTTACACAAACGAAACAAAAGGACCCTTTTCAATATAACAACAATGAAGGATATATCATAGGAACGTTAAGGAGCAGAAAATGCAAAAGAAACAATACTACAACCAAACAAATCGTTCAACCTCTTTAGTGGAATATAGACACTGAAACAGCCTGGAAAGAGAAATGCAAGGCTGTAAAAATTTGGCAGAGAGAAAGAAGAAAACCTTGCCCTGATCTAACTATTAAAACAGACAAGAATCAGAAAACTGAACAATTTAAAAGAGTATCTGAAGAAGCAAAAGAAAGCAAGTGGCAGCAATTTTGTCTGTCACTTAATTATGACACAACACTGACTCGGTTCTGGCACTTTTATAGTCGCATGGAAGCAAAACACAAAACAAAATGCAACCCCTGATACCTTAGATGCTGATGGGATCACAAAACTCAAGACAAATTTGGAGGAAGGGTCGGCTCTACTCGAAACGTTTCATGGTACAGAGTGATCGAAGAAATTTGGAGGAAAAGAAGAAATATTTGACCAAGTTAAACCAACACCTAGCTCAGACTGGCATTGATGATGAAATTACATCATCTGAACTGGATGACGCAATAGCTAGATGCACTAAGGATAGTGCTCCAGGTCCAGACAAAGTACGGTGTGCAGATATCAAACAGCTCTCAGAAGAGGAGAGAGCCCAACTCTTCAGTCTCTACCAGGAGAGTTGCGATAAAGGCTATGGCCCAGAAGACTGGACACACAGCTACCTGAAACCTTTACCAAAACCAGGAAAAGATCATCATCGGCTAAATGGCTACCGCATATTCACTATGCAAAATATAGCAGAAAAGCTCATGGAACGAATCATAGCAAGAAAATTCACAAGAGACCTTGAAAGTCGACAGATCCTCCCATCAAATCAAGGAGGCTACAGAACAGGTAAAAGTGCATGGGAAATGTGGCCACTTTTGCCTATGAAGTATACGAAGGATTCCAAAGAAAGGAAGAAACACTAGCTGTTGCAATAGATCTGGAAGATGCATACAACGAAGTCCAGTTCTCGCTTCTCATGGAACTACTCCTTGACTATGGAGTCAGCAAGATACTTGCACGATGGATAGCAGCGGCACTTCAGGTGCGAACCGTCATCCTTCGATTTGGAGACTGGACGTCTAAGCATCATAAACTTTCTATGGGATTACCTCACGGTTCTCCTCTCTCCCATGTTTTGTACAATGTGTACACTAAAGGCCTTGCAGACGTCAACAGAAACGGAACTGTTCGAGTGTTGACACTAGCAGATGACGGTCTGATCTACAAAATATCAAAGAATGCTCAAGAAAGAACGAAAGCAGTTCAGCAACAGTTGAACAACATTGCTCAGTTGTGTCAAGAAACTGGATCGTCCATCAACCCTTCAAAAGCCCATACATTAGTCTGCACTCTCAGCAACAAGACATCAGGACAAGTACCCTCACCAGTTTCCTTCAATGAAACACCAGTTGAGTGTAGGCTTTGACAGAATGCTAACTTTTAGAAAGCATGTTAAGAATATTGTTCTTAAATGCAAAAAAGGCCCATCTGCCATGAAAGCAATGGCAGCTAAAGGCACTGAACAGCGCCATCTGTACCGACTGTATCAGGCATTTGTACTCAGTGTGATTGATTATGGATTAGGGCTTACAACACTGTCAACAGCAACCTTCTCATATTAGAAAGAATTCAGAACGAAACAATGAGATTGATCTTGGGAACCACGAAGGACATATCGTTGAAGCTATACGATACCTGCTCGACCTTCCCGCAATGCAGAGAAGACACAAGCTATAACAGGTGAAGGCATATTTCAGAGCACTTGAAAATCCCCAAAAACTCACTTCATGTGGTGGTCAAGGAAACAGAAGGCGCCTGGCTAGGACGTAGAAAATCATGGATAGGACAGGCAGAAGACAGTATACAGCTTGTGTGCCAGTTAGCAGAAATCAAAGAAACCAAGGAATGGGAAAAGTATCCAGACCAATTGAAACACCTCTACCAAATTGCCATCGCTCCAGAACTTGGAAGACATTGTTCAGAATAGCCAGAAGGCAAAACCAGCGCAGAAATTCGGATGCAGGTAGAAGACGTTTGCATAAAATATGATATTGTAATACACACTGATGGTTCTGTCAACAAATGCAAGTCAGGCTGGGGATACACAGTGAAGCAAAATGGCCAAACTATCCAGGAAGACAAGGGTGTGCACAATTTAACAACTTCAAGTCTAACAATGGAGGTAGAAGCAGTGACACAAGCACTCCACTAGCTTTCATTTACAAGCATGTTTGAACCTCAACAAGCCATGATACTGACTGACTCCATGAACCTCCATGACGGATTATTGGCTTTTATGAAAGTGTAGGCGTTACACTCTATATGATACAATATTGGCTTCTATGAAAGAATAGGTGTAATAGTCTGTATGATACATTCTTTGCTTTTATGAAAGTATAGGTGTTATAGTCTGTATTATCCACTATTGGGTCTCAATGTGCAGGTCTACATCACAATAAACTTCATTATCTACTTGCCATAGACGATGTAACTGCCTATTTTCAAATTCTTGGATTTGCAGCTCCTCTCTCTCTCTCTCTCTCTCTCTCTCTCTCTCTCTCTCTCTCTCTCTCCTCTCTTTCTGTCGCTGTCTGTCTGTCTGTCTCCCTTCTCTCTCTCTTCTCTCTCTCTCTCTCTCTTGTGTGTGTGTGTGTGTGTGTGTGTGTGTGTGTGTGTGTGTGTGTGTGTGTGTGTGTGTGTGACTACATATTTTGTGTTGACAATTTTCGGAACGAGATCGACTTTTCTAGTGTTTGAAAATCGCACATGTTTGGATCGCCGATCGATAAAAGATTGAGAATCATAAGGAAGTTTACCATGGAGATCATGACGAAGCATACCGTTGAGAATCATGATACCATTGATAATCATGTTGAAGTACACCATTAAGAATCATGTCGAAGTATATCATTAAGAATCATGACGAAGTATACCATTAAGAATCATGATACCATTGTTGATCATGACGAAGTATACCATTAAGAATCATGACGAAGTATACCATTAAGAATCATGTCGAAGTATACCAATAAGAATCATGTCGAAGTATATCATTGAGGAAAAAGACGAAACACACAACTGGCTCCGTCCTGCAGTCTGAAAACAGGAATGAAATTTCGTAGCATCATCTTCATCATCCTCATCCTCATCGATCAGCAGAAGTCCCAAATTCTGTGGCCTTCATGCCCCGCTCTCGTGGTGACCTTAGTTTCGGTTGCCTCTTCTCGTCTATGACCTTGGTTTGATTCCGTCGGGGTCACCGTTATTGGCAACTTCATGTGCACTGTCGTTGGACAGACGTAGTGGCGCCCTCTGGAGGGAGAGGTCACTCACGCCGGGTCCTTGACTAATCAATTATTGTCGTCAGTAGGGGGCTTAGCAGGTGGTGTCCTGCGTATGTTGGATCAGAATAGACACTACTGAACACCAACGAAGTGACTTGGCATCAGTACAGTGTCTCCTCTGGTGGGTTTCCGTATGACGACTTGACATTGTCTGCTCCCTGTGGATTGCCTGGTGCCGGGCTGCGGCTGGTCAGGCTGGGTTGTGGCTGTGGACCAGGGGATTTGGAATGAGCGATGGGGTGCAACATCCCCAAGGTGGCACAGAAGATGAGACAGCAGAAAAAATGTATACCGTTGAGAATCAAGACAAAGTTTACCATTTAGAATCATGATGAAGTATACCATGGAGAATCATGACAAAGTTTACCATTTAGAATCATGATGAAGTATACCATGGAGAATCAGACAAGTTACCATTAGAATCAGATGAAGTATACCATGAAATCATGACAAATTACATTGAATCGATGAAGTATACCATGGAGAATCATGACAGAGTTTACCATTTAGAATCATGACGAAGTATACCATGGAGAATCAAGACAAAGTTTACCATTTAGAATCATGACGAAGTATACCATGGAGAATCATGACAGAGTTTACCATTTAGAATCATGACGAAGTATACCATGGAGAATCAAGACAAAGTTTACCATTTAGAATCATGACGAAGTATTCCATGGAGAATCATGACAAAGTTTACCATTTAGAATCATGACGAAGTATTCCATTGAGAATCATAACAAAAGTTTACCATTTAGAATCATGATTAAGTATACCATGGAGAATTATGACGATGTATACTATGGGGAATTATGACGAAGTATACCATCCAAACAAACGCACCAATGTTAAACGAAGGAAAACAAAAACTGATATCATAACAATGTGGTTTATTGAAGGGCCCCGTTTACTAGCTCTTTTCTTCCCTGACCCTGTAAGCAGTGCTAATTAGATAAGGTTTGGGGATGTCCCCACCTGCCGCTTCTACTAGACTGGGCCCAGAATGACTCAGATGGCAATCTAGAAGTGCCCCGAAGTGAACCCTTATAATCAGTGGTTACATGGGGAACACAACACGATCGCATGGCCCAAGAAATTTCAATGCAGGTTTGGAGAACGCAAAAGGCCTGAAAAGGAATTAAACATTAAAAAATAAATAGCTAAACAAATAAATAAAAGAAAGAAAGTTGCGAAGAGTTGCCAACACCTGACTCCAACGCAAGCCTGCAACGAACATTACATGGTATTTGTGGACACCAACATTCATGGCGATCCTTGGAATCCTCCATAAGTCTGATTTCATTGAGAAGGTTTGTCAAGTGCAACCCATGTGGGAATTAAGATTCAAGAGATGGCGCAGTGCCACTCTGGTTCAAAACACAGACACAGACACAGACACATACACATGCACAGACACACAGGCGTAGTGCCACTCTGGTTTAAAACACAGACACAAGCACAGACACAGACACACGCACGCACTCACACACATGCAAACACACACACATACAAACAACGCACACATGCAAACACACACACACACACACACACACACACACACACACACACACACACACACACACACACACACACACACCATTGCTCAGGCAAGAATGAGATAAACGGGACAACAAAGGTTTCAGCACGAGACTGGCTGACTCTGTGTGTGTGTGGTGTGTGCGTGTGTGTGTGTGTGTGTGTGTGTGTTGTGTGTGGTGTGTGTGTGTGCGTGCGTGCGTGTGTGCAGACGCACGCACGCGTATGTGTCTGTGTGTGCAGACATGCATATGTTTGCATGTGTGTGATCTGTAGGCATGTGTGAGCATGCTCCTGTATGTATGCATCTGCACATGTATGTGTCCATATATGTGTGAATGTATTTTTTCCACTTGAAAACGACACACAAAATTACCTTTCATGAAACAGCAACTTTTGTTCACTTCCACACAACAATATGTAAATGAATAACTTTTGCCCATGTAATGCCCTTTTATGAAAAAAATTCCTCTTTTCTCTCCGAAAGAAACCGTATAACCTGTCTCCATCATATCACATCAAATGAGTTGTCTGAACGTACAGAAAGTCGATGTACCCAAACTCGAGCTCACAACCATACACATATCTAAGAGCACAGGTTTTGTATAATCGCTTGTTTTCTATTCGTTCACTGTTCAACCCTCAGGCACACCTGAACAGTTAAGGTCTTTGCGTTGTCGATGAGTCGTTATTAAAGTCAGGTTTGGTGTCGCCAAGGACGAGCGCCACCAGTCTATTTGGCACCGCTAAGCAGAGACAGAAAGACCAACGGCTGGAGGGGTTGCCTCCCCACTCCCCCGCCCCCCCCCCCCCCCCGACCCGTATCCATCCTATTAAACAATTGATCTAAAAGCTCCTTTGAAAAGAGACAGAGGCGTTCAGGTGTGACAATTTGTGCACTCGGAGATTTTTAGTTTGTTTCTTTACGGTTTTTCTTTTTTTTATTTTGAGAGAGAGAGAGAGAGAGGAGAGAGAGAGAGAGAGAGAGAGAAGAGAGAGAGAGAGAGAGAGAGAGAATGCCGTTTATAGCCTACCTGACTGCAGAGGGCCATACCAAGGCTGTCCGCGTTGAAGTCAAGTCTCAAGTCATAGAAAAGACACAGATCCACACAACTCATGAAAAACACGTTTTCTGGAACACACCAGAAATTTCATTAAAATCTTTCTTCCTTAAAATCCTAGATCAGATGAAAAATGTTGATCGCTTTCAGAAATTAGAAAGATCACAACAGGTGGGACACCTTGAACAAATATTTTCATGGAGTCTGCTGTGAAGTGTTTATGTCTGACATCATGCAAGTCCCAACACTCTACAAAAACATGTTTCGTTGTGAGTGGTACATGACTTGAAATGCACCGCAAAGCTTTGTGACCCTTTAAAAGATAAGAATGGGTGGAAAAGGAGTGACCAGTGTGCAAAGGACACAAGCCCGTTTCTTCTTTATGGCCATCCCTGGAACATGGTAAACACTATTTCAGGTTTGGACGGATATGGAACAGTTTGTTATCCGTCTGCAAGTTTCATTCCTCTTGCCAGAGATCTGTGATATAAGCCTGAGCTTTGAGTTTCAGATCAGTGTGGAGGATAGAGAATCCAGCCCCTGGCACACGATTGACTGAGCTCATTAAAGGAACGGGTTAACATACTCGTCAACCACGACCACCTCGTCCTTTTACATTTAAACCAACCACTTACATTTACAACAGCGTCAGCTCAGCAGCTCACAACAATATCCGTTAGGACAAAAGGGATACTACTGTTATTCAAGTGGGAGGTTCTCAGTTTCTCTACCAATTTACCAGTTATTGTCTAGTCCTCTTACGTTATAATGTGTTGTCATTTAGAGCCCTTAGCTCTTTGTGGCAGTCACAACGCTCTTGGCACGCACATTCGCGGACTTCCAATATCCCATTGAGAAACTGGAACCCACCTTTTATGCTTCCAAATCAAATCGTTTCCAACAGGTAAAAAGCTTGTTCCCATATAATATTTACAACGTTCAGTTTTTCCTTGGGATTCACCAGATTTAACTACTTTTTGGTGTACTTTTTAATGAAGATTTTCTGTTTGACTGTTTTGTTTTGCAAAATAAAGAGGTGCATGATTCTGTAAGTATGGTTTATTAGTGACTTTATAGGACAAAGAGACAGGAATAGGGGGCTAGAATACCTCCGTTGGTAGAGCACAGGACTCGTAATCCTCGTGATCCTGGAGTTGTGGGCTTGAATCTCTGCCGGTCTGTTTCAGTACAGGGGTATTTTTCCCTTGGAGTTAACGTTAGTTCTGACTCCATTTCCGCAAAAGTCCTCTGACTGAGACTAAAACGAGACTCCCTGTGTGCATTACGTCTTGCACACACGTAAAATCCCGTTGTCAGTTTCAGACAACAAGACAGGTTTGGCCGATGGTATGGATGACAAGCTACGCACTAACTCCCTGTTGTAATGGTTTTGTTGGGCTAAACTATCGTCAGGAACCAACTATTATTATTACTATTAATGCAGGTTCTTTTCTTTTTCCTTTTTCACTTGTTTTTCTTAAATGATGAGTTGCATTGGTTTCTGTTGACCCAATTGCTTCGATTTTAAGGGCACTTTGTTCTAGTCCAGAGAAAGTTAAAGAAAAAAAAATAGTGTGGTATAGTATATGCTTCTGTCGTGTCTGTTTTGAATAATACAAAACGCATTTGTGTCGTTTGTATGTTGCTTGGTTTTGAACTTTGTCCCTTGATTTGTTTGTGAAAGTGATATGATGGTGGACACTGCAGCAGTGTGAATCTTAACTGCAGGTGACATAACAACAGAACAGCGAAGAACAGCTAATGATAGAAATGAAAATCCTCGTTTCATCTGGAATATTACATACTACGGTTCTGAAACATTCAGACAGTTTAACTAATCATCATTTGTAACTATTTCAAAATCCTAAAAGATCTCCTAAATGGTTTCCAAACTAGTACAACGCAACAAAAACAAATATAACGTTTTTTTAAGAGGAAAAAATCCACGAATTTCTTGAGATTTAAGTAATCTAGAGATATAGGCCAAGACTTATGTGATGGTCCCGTTATGCCTATTTTGTGAACAGAGAAATGAATGCAAATTAGAGCTGCATGTGGTGGGAATTCTTTTCCAGTTACACTTTATTATACATTATGAAATTGAGTTGATGTAAAATCAAAATCTTATAAGCTGTACTATTTCAAGCTGCAAGGCCAGTTGGGGACGGACATTCGGATTTTATTCTTAGTTTTAAAGTGAGGTGAATGCAGGCGGAAATTGAAAGAAACTGAAAAGGAAAAAAAAAAAAACTTTTCTGCCGAATAAAAGCAACAAGCAAGTTACGAGACAAATTACGAAGCTTTTTGACCTCTTTGGTTTTCTTCAGGCAAGACAAACAATATTCAAGATGATGAAAACGAAGAACGACCAATCATTTCTCTCCTTAAATTGGGTGCAAAATGGATATGGAATTAAAACGAGGCTGTTGGGAAGGACACAATGGGAGTTAAAATGATATTAATAATGATAATCGCTATTGTCCTAGTATTACTGATCCTATTGCCAACAGCAGCAGCAGCAGCAGCAGCAGCAGTAGATAGTAGTAGTAGTAGTAGTAGTAGTAGTAGTAGTAGTAGTAGTAGCAGCAGCAGCAGTAGTAGAAGTAGTAGTGGTAGCAGCAGCAGCAACAGTAGTAGTAGTAGTAGTAGTAGTAGTAGTAGGTGGTGGTGGTGGTTGTGGCAGTGGTAGTAGTAGTTATATATAATGATTTTAAAAAATGAGACAGAAAGAGAAAAGTGTGTGTGTGTGTGTGTGTGTGTGTGTGTGTGTGTGTGTGTGTGTGTGTGTGTGTGTGTGTGTGTTTCCCCCTCTTGAAAAAAAATGGTTACATGGTTTTCCCTCTAACCTTCCTCTCTGTTCCAATAGCGCTATATGCTTTTCACTCACTGATCATTTCTATTCCTTTCCGCCTACTATTACTAATATTAATGTTACTATGTTCATCATTATTATTATCATTACTATTGTCATCACTATCATCATCATCATTACTATCATCACAACTATCTCCCTGCTCCAGTAGTACTGTTAGCATTTACTCATTGATAATTTTCTATTCCTTTCAACTAACTATTAGTATTACTTATATTATTTTTTTTTAAATTAATATTACTATCATTATATTGTCATGATATCATTATTATCAGTACCATAATCATTCTCACCATCAACATAAAAAAGCTTCTATTATTCCTATACTAACTTAATCAGTATTGACATCACTATTATCATCATTATTACCACTATTATGATTCTGATGATGATGATGATGATGATGATGATGATATTGATGATGATGGTTACTACTACTACCACTACTTGTAATATTTTACAATTACCATCATTTTCACTGTTGTCACAACTTCATAACTGCTACAACTATTATATCTACTGGTATCATTAACAATATTACAATGCATTAATATATTTCTTACATTCCAACCTATCATCTTTTTAATGTCCTTTATTATTACTATCATCAACCTACCATCTTTCCAATCTTTTATATCACTGCTATCATTATCTTATGATCATAATCATGATTATTTGTACAGCTATCAATAATTATATACATATAATTACTAAACTGATATATATATATATATATATATATATATATATATATATATATACATATATATATATATATTTATATGTATATAGTTTATACATATAGTATATATCAGTTTATATATATATTATTAATATTACTATTATTACATTGTCATGATATCATTATTATCAGTACCATAATCATTGTCACCATCAATATAAAAAAGCTTCTATTATTCCTATACTAACTTAATCAGTATTAACATCACTATTATCATCATTATTACCATAGAACAGTTAGGCAGAATTATCTACCACTGAAGATATGAATGCTTATCTCCCCCTATTTCTTCAATCTAAGACATAAGAGCAAGCTTTGTTTATAATTGAATATTTCTTGCAGTCATTGCAACACCAAGCTGCTCTGTAAGTTGCTGGAATGGTGCTCGGTTACTTATCCTTGGAATGTATTAGATTATATATATATATATATATATATATATATATATATATACTGCGTGTGTGGTGTGTGTGTGTGTGTGTATATATATATATATATGTATGTGTGTGTGTGTGTGTGTGTGTGTGTGTGTGTGTGTGTGTGCTGCGTGCGCGCGCGCGCGCGCGCGCGCGCGCGGTGTGTGTGTGTGTGTGTTGATCTGTACACCTCTCCAAGCTCCCGTATCTTTCCTTATGCGCTGTTTTCTTTTTAAATGTCATCGTCGATTTTTGCGCACAATGATCTACACCCCGTCCTCTCACACTCCTTCTTCACCCATCACGCAGCTCTCAAACAAAAACAAATACTATGAGATAAATAAACACAGACATCCAAACAGTTAAATACCTCTGAAAACAGCACGAGCACAACTGTATATAAATCAGTCAGATGGGACAAGAAAAGGTCTCAAAGTTTGATTTCAAGGAGGGTGGAGAAGCAGACTACCCGAATTGACGTGGCAGATCGTTCCAGGTAAAAAGGACTTGAAGGGTAGAGAGGCAGACTACCCGAATGGACGTGGCAGATCGTTCCAGGTAAAAAGGACTTGAAGGGTAGAGAGGCAGACTACCCGAATTGACGTGGCAGATCGTTCCAGGTAAAAAGGACTTGAAGGGTAGAGAGGCAGACTAACCGAATTGACGTGGCAGATCGTTCCAGGTAAAAAGGACTTGAAGGGCAAATGAACGTTCTAGAAAAGTTAAAGTATGAATAAAGGGAACGTGGAAGAGACGAATATCATTAGAAGAATGGAGTTGACATGATGAGGCATACAAGTATAGCAGGTCAGTGAGATGTTGAGGATAGGAGAATTCGAACGATTTCTAGCGGAGACACACAACTTGGTAGGAGATCCTTTGCTGAAGAGACACAACGCAATAATATTGAAGTATGGTCGAATGTAGACAAGAGAAAGACGAATTGGGCAGCATGATTTTGGATCTTCTAAAATTTCTTGATGAGAGAACATGGCAGGAGGAGGCGGGGCAGAACATTACAATAATCCAGACGAGAAAGTACAAACGCCCAGACAAAGCTGTTAGTGGCGTCTTCAGAAACGACGGCTGGAAACAATGCAACGGAGCTCAAGAAAACAAACTCCGAAGATATTAGCGACATGAGATTGAAAGGAAAGAGTTTGATCTCGTATCACACCAAGGTTACCAGCAGAAGAAGAAAGAGTGATCTATTGAAAGAGTGAGCCAATGAAGTCACCAGAGAATATAACAGTGGGATGGATGATTCACATACTTTGGAGGACAGATCAACATCAGTTCGGGTTTATTTTCGTTCAGTTTAAGTTTGTTGTTTGCCATCCAGTGTTTGAGGTCAGACACATAAGACTGAGTGCTTCCAGTCATTGCCAGAAGATCAGACAGAGGTCCAGAAATGTAAAACTGATTGTCGTCAGAGAAACTGTGATGGAAAATGGATTGCTGATTTACAATAATGGGGACAGGGCAAGTGATTGCACTCTGTTTCTCAGTGCCTTTTGCCTGTTCTTTTAGCTATTTAGCTCTCTCCTTTTGTCACATTGGCCAAGAATGTTGTAATTCGACTCTCCGTCTCTCTTCCTTTCGCTGTTTTTTTCAACTCCTCACCGACATCCTATCTACTGAACATTCTCGATGTTAACTAGAGATGCACGTGCCATGTGCTATGTGCTGATTTGAACAGCAAATGATAATGACAGTGGCTGGACCCGATGACATGCTCAGAAACCAATGGCATGATGTACTCCAATACTCATAGAAACAGTGGATCTTTGGCGTTCCAGGAGTTGAGGCCAACGAAGACCACACAGCAGTAGAACTGAAGTTCCCGACACTTAAAATGCTTGACAGGAACAACCCTTCCATGCTGGACTGGAGTCTTTGCAGATGGCCATGTAGAAAATGCTGATCGAAGTGAGGGACGTGATGTCTACATACATTTTTTCCTGACTGCAGCCCTGACACCAAGTCTGTCGCCGACACTGGTGAGTTATTCACCAACTTCAGAGCTGAAATCTGCGCGTTATTTGATGCTGTTCAGACACTATGTGAAAGAAACGGTCTGTCATTTCACATGGTTACTGACTGCTTAGCCCTTCCTCAGAGTCTCCAGTTCAGACAGGCAGACCGGATCCTCAAGACCACCAGAAAGGAACTTAAAACACTGGGGTTCAACACAAATCTCGTGTTGCACAGGATCCCCCTCCACTGTGATGTTATTGGAAATGAGGAAGACAGCAAATTCGATAGGCTAGGCAGCAAGCAGGAACAAAGCGCCCACCACATGTTCTACAGAGAAGTCAGAATTCTCCGTAAAAGCTACTTCAAACTCATGGAGGCTGTGCCAGATCTGAGGTGGATGGCATCTACCAGCCGGATAGGGTGAAACAGATCACCATCTTCAGACTGAGAACAGGACATTGTCATTCTCTCGCATCTCTACAGACTGACGACCCCTCAAACGGATGACTGCCAGTGCATTCTCCTGTCCTGTCCCACCTTGGTGACCGGAGGGAGAAGCTGTGGGGACTGGCAACATTACTGAAACAGACGGCGGACTTGGCCCACAACACCGGATTGCCAGTATAGCATGGCCAGAAACGCTAAAGAAGAGGTCTGCTTATTTGCATATCTAGGTTCAGACTAGGACAAGGTTTTGACGTTTAGTCTGATTTCTTTTGAAAATTGAAAGCATACGGGACTCAATGTCTTACCAGTCTTTTGAAATGGTGACTTTGATGTGATTTCATCATAGAATTTGGTAGGCCGTAGCCCTGCCTTCATTAGTTCTTTAACATGGAGATTCCAGTCCAGACAGGCAGACCGGATCCTCAAGACCACCAGAAAGGAGCTTAAAACACTGGGGTTCAACACAAATCTCGTGTTGCACAGGATCCCCCCTCCACTGTGATGTTATTGGAAATGAGGAAGACAGCAAATTCGATAGGCTAGGCAGCAAGCAGGAACAGCAAGCAGGAACAAAGCGCCCACCAAATGTTCAACGGAGAAGTCAAAATCCTCCTTAAACGCCACTTCAAACTCATGGAGACAGCGTAGGATCTGATGTGGATGGTATAAACTGCCGAATAGGGTGAAACAGGTCACAATAATTAGACTGAGAACAGGACATTGTCATGTCTACAGGCTAAAGGCCCCTCGCACAACTGACTGCCAGTGCATTCTCCAGCCCTGTCTCACCTTGGCGACGGGAGAGGGAGAAGCTGAGGGGACTGGCAACATTACTGATGCAGACGGCCAACTTGGCCCACAACACCGGGCTACCAGTATGGAATGGCCAGAAATGCTAAAGAAGAGGTTTGCTTCTTTGCATATTTAGAATCGGACTAGGACAAGGTTTTGACATTTACTCCGATATCTTTTGAAAATTAAAAGTATAAGAGACTCGATTTCTTACCAGTATTTTTCTCCGTTAACATACAGTGTTAAATTTCAGTGTATATATATTCTGCATTTGAAATGGATACTTTGATGATGATTTCATCACAGAGTTTGGTAGGCCATATCTCTGCCTTCATTGTCCTTTAACATGGAGATCCTAGCAGTCAACATTTGTTGCATTCGTTGTTCCTTTTCCAACCATTTCCTCTTATTGATACGATGCCACCAGTACATCAGTGGGTAAAGCGCGGCACTGAGAGGGGACACAAAGACTACAATCGTCACATGCAACACAGCTGGAATACCAGCACCAACCAGGACCAGAACTTTCATCAGAATAATTGTGAACCAACTAACGGCTGTCGTGACCTTGATCTTGGTTATCAAGGGGTGTGAGGTCAAGGCAGACTTACCTGGCACTTCCGCCACAATTCTGAGTTTGGGTGTTGCTCTACAGAAAAAAAACACATGACCAATGCTTATCATCAGACAAAAACAAAAAACGTTAAATACAGCAAAGAAATAATTTAAACTGTAATTATGTTTAGAGTTGTGCTTGTCAAGCATGAGCAAATGACAGGAACCACTATGACTGTAGGCTTCAGACTGTGGCAACCAGGGAAGCAGAGGTATAACTGCCAGAACCGTTCCCAGCAACCACATCGTTCCTTGGGCCACGTACACTGACCTCACAGTGAACCTGGGAATGTTGGAAGGGAAACAAAAGATGATGACGTAATCTAACATCCAGAACCAGACAATCAGAAGAGATACTTTAGCGGAAAGAAAAGATGCAAACCCAGCTATTTTGCAGGGTACGCTCTCATTTTCATACGTGACATAGTCGTCACCAAATAGGTGGTTAGCTCCTGTGATGATACTGCAGTGGACACCTATGCACAAGTAACTACACTGTAAGCTCCTTGTACATACAGAAACGTCTTCAACTAAACTCTTTGTGGCATACTGACCGATAAAACAGACAATATTTCCACAAAGAATGAGACAACTAAACAGCCCAAACAGACATACGTAGAGATTCGACGATAGTAGGTTTTCACGTGATGATAGTGTAGATAAGGGTGCCTCACAATCGGCTCCTTTTAATGCAGTGGAAGTAAATCTTTTACAACATATTCTGTAAACAGAAGAAAATATGATGGATAGCTGATCATCTCCCAAGAACATATCAGAGGGAAACTGTTGACTTTGTTTTCTCTCAGATATAATGTCTTTGAATATGGTGTTCTTCGAAAGTCTCCAGGCCCTGTAACTCGTATTCCTGAAAACCATATGTTCAGTTATTCAAGTGTGGAAAATACACAAGACTTTAACTCTCAAACGTGGTGAGATATGTATCAGATAAATCAATGTTCTTTAATGCATTTTGAGTCAGGTAAGATGATTCCCTAATCAGTGATGTCAGAGGATTGCCTAACAACAAGAGAACCTCTAAACATGGCAGCGTCAGAAAAGTTTTGACTCTGATACTGGTCAAGTTGTTATTGCTCAGATCGATTAACTTTATGTTGGGGAACAACACAGAAGACAGCAAAGTAAGGGAACAGTCTATATTGATATGTGTTTGTATTTCGATGGTTCAGGCAGCATATAAAAGAAACTTAACTTGCGTGTTGCCTGCTATCCATGTGTGTGTGTGTGTGTGTGTGTGTGTGTGTGTGTGTGTGTGTGTGTGTGTGTGTGTGTGTGTGTGTATGTGTGTGTGTGTAGGGAAAAATCGTTACACGCATCCAAACTGTTGAAAGTGAGTCAGACAGTCATACACACAGCACCACATCATCCATAACAGGACACTACCCCCAGCCATCACACAGGTGATCCATGTGTACACACATGCTGGAAGCTCGACATGGGTAAGGATCCGGATACAACATAGACTTGCAGCTGTGTTCATCTCTGTTAATGCAGTCATAAATTCTGTTGCAGCGTGTATAGACAGGTAGACAGTTCACCTGTCCACTCGGGCACTGATAATGAGTGTCAGGACACGACTCACTCCACGTCATCTTCTCGGGAACGAAGTAACCTTTGCCATCGAGGTTGATCAGGTACAGCTGGTGTTCCTGTAGAAAGTGAGTGGTTGCCTTACTACACCCACACGATTCACTACTTTCGTCAGAATCGTCCAGACAGTCCGAATACTCATTACAGTGTTTGTCATTGGACACGCATTGACCATTGGCACACTGAAAACCCTCACACAGAGGATGTATACAAAATGACTGGTCGCTGTTATCTGGACAGTCTTGTCTGAAATCACACACCATAGTGTAAGGGATTGTTGTGAAATCGCCATCACAAGGAAACATAACTACAGTTGTATCAATAGTTTTTTCGGGAGCGTGTTGCATCTAGGTACGGTTGTGACAAGAATCGCGAAGCATGCAGTCTGATGCAGGCTGTAATTGTCCACAATGACTTTGAACATCACATACTAAAAACGTGTGGGTCAAATGATCTCCTGAACAAGAAGCAAGCTGTCTTTGTTCTTTCTCAAATGCAGATGGTTCACGATGTTTAGCAGGAAATAATACATTTTCAGTGTATACCGTTTCTGGACAGCTGACTCGTATTCACAGAGAAGGGCACGCTTTGACACATTAGTGCTAGTATAAATACTCAGGTTCTCAAGTCTGTTAGAGAACATTCCGACACGAGGACATGAAGTTTGACGGATTGTTTCTATGCGTGTATTTTTCTGAATTACACCGTACGCAATCGTGTTGTCAGACCATTTGTAGGACTTTCTGTACATAAAAGCTACCTTGTTTACACCACAGCTTAACCCTGTCTGTATCACCCAGTTACCGCTGATCAAGTCTGTCAGTCGTTTTGTTTAATGTACACATAATCTGACAGTGTTTGACTGTCACAAGATTTCCACCAAGGTTCTTACACCAGTGCTCTGCTCGTCTATAGAAAACAAATTGAGAATGCATTACTAAATGCAGACATTTCTTAATTGGTTCAATCCACATCCTACATCCTGAGGAGTACAACGGACAATGCAATGCTTCTTTGGGGCCATCTTCACAATATGCTTCATTTGAGCATGGCTTATATTCATGTTCCCCATTCTGGTCTGTAGTCAAACTGGGAGCTAATTTGTAATCAAACGTTGATGGATAATGGTCAAAGAACACGTAAAATATATAGGCTGAAGCAATACCAAGGTTACGGATATGCGTGAAGCATTTAAGATTTCAGTCAGTGCATCACTGTTAGTGTCACAGACCGATATATCCACACTGAGATTACTTTTGCGCCTTTCAGCGAAGATTCTACTATGAACATGACAGCTCTGAGGGCCATTAATAAAAGTCATCAATTTAATTGCCGTAACATGCCCAGTAGGCACGGGGATATCCACCCAGAAATCCATTTTGTTCAAATAAAATCCCACTGGAACAAACAGTTTCACAAATCCAGCCATGGATGCTGTAGCAGTTTCTTGCAAACCTATTCGTCGATCTATTTAAAAAAAAAGTTATTTCAAGCTGAGGGTTGTTGTAGAATGATATATAGGTGTGGTCTGTGCTACAGTACAAGTGGTAAAGTGCTGGTTTCATTAGGCTGATGCAAGTAACATAGAAATGAGCAGCAGACGGACTTGGAATGAGGAAGTTGGGGTGGCTGTCATAGATGTACACTGCCCAGATTGGATGATGGCATTTCTGACTGAATCTGAACCGTAGTGAGGCTACAACAACACCATGGTGCGCCGGGACTTCCACATGTAAATGGCAAAATGTCTGGGAATTTTCACACCAGCCAAAGAGCACTTCTTGACGTGATGGAAACTCAAATGTGGTGTGTTCACAATCAGTCATATTGCCATGAAACATGACTTCTATATTGAAATGTTGTTGTAAGCCTTTGACACCTGAACAGATACTGTCAATGTCATAGTTCAATTGTGTGTTGATGGTTTGAGAGTGGTCTCTACTACTAAAGCTGAACGCACTGTTGTTTTTGGAGATTGTGGAACCTGAGACAAGAGACGATGTTTAGATCTCTAGAAGGGAGATGATCTGTCTCCGAGCTGGCGTTCACCAAGAGTGATCGCCGCCGTTTTCACAGGACAAATGGCATTGATAGAAACGCCCACGGCAATTTAGCCCCATCAGTCAGCTTAACAGTTCAATCAGAGCGAGAAAATGCGCGAACATAGGTGTTAAACGGTGCGCCCGGTACTTAGACAGTTGATATCCTGCTCGTTATCCTGGCATGCGCTTCAAATCTAATCTTTGACTCTAAAGATCTGAAACTGAGAAAAGGTAACCTTATTTGCAATGAAAAGACATTTGTAATCTTCTATGCCCATTTTTTTTCTTTCCAGAATAAGTTTATTCATAGGATTTTCATTATTGCCATTGATACCAGTTTCAATTAGCTGCAGCTGGTTCCTTCTGTTTTGTTACTGCTGGTTCCTAATGTTGCCTGTTTTTACCATGTTATGTTTGTTTGTTTGCTTCTTTGTTTGGTTGTTTGCTTGCCATCTTGCTTGCGTGTTTGTTTTTGCAGTTGCCGTCCTGTAAACTTTTGGTGGCATTGCGTTCACAGCTGTTATACTTCTTGATAGCGTCATTGTTGTAATTAAAACTTTAGTGTAAAGTTGTTCTAACTTCTATGTTCAGTATTTTTCCCATGTCATCTGAGTATTTAATCTATCTTCTGCACATTCTATGAATTGCAGGAAGTTCTGAAACGCTCCTCCCAAGCAACACAGCTGACGAAAATGAAATTCCAGTGTCAGATTTCACTTTCGTTTGATGTAATATAACTCACGATGTAACAATTAGCTGATTTAAACTGTAGTGCAGCCCAGGTAGCCTCCACTTCTTGTTTGACGGAAAAAAGAGAGAAATGATGAGCATAAGATTCTGACTTCACGTTTGATACCTATGCACTATTGCTACTTCTAAGGCATTAATAGGTTTTCAATTTGTGGACGAATTTAAAGGATACTTAAAACCAGCAACTGATATTGTCAGCTGGATTTTAGACCCATTTCATATGAAATAATATAATTTGGGATGTCCACTTTCATCATAAACGAAGTTTCATTAATGTTTGCCTAACAAAGAAACGAGAACTTGTTTAAAAAGAAGAAAGCTTCAATCCTTGTCATTGGTTCAAGAGACACGATCAAGCTGGGAAAGTGAATGCAACGTGTTATGATAGGGGCATTATGTTTTGGTGTTGCTTATATCCATTTTCATTTGGTGACCGAATCATCTATAATCATGTGATGCCAGTGATGGATTTCACCTACATCTCCAGGTCAGTAATTACAGGCTGCCCAGTGATGGATTTCACCTACATCTCCAGGTCAGTAATCACAGGCTGCCCAGTGATGGATTTCACCTACATCTCCAGGTCAGTAATTACAGGCTGCCCAGTGATGGATTTCACCTACATCTCCAGGTCAGTAATTACAGGCTGCCCAAGAGACTCTTCGACGGTGAGCTGCAACAAAGAAAGCGTTCCCATTGAAGTCAGAAGAAACGCTTCAAAGACACTCGCAACATCAACCTTCACACACGGGAACAAACTGCTGTGGGTCGAGCTAGACGGTGCTAGTCTATCCGCAAAGGTGCCAGCTTATGTGAAGAAAGGACAGCTGCAGCGCAACAAAAGAGACAGACAAGGAAAGCCATCACCAACAATCAAGGACAAGTCTCCCACATTGCCTTCCAAGCTGTCACTGCACATTATGTGCACGCATCAGCTTGATAAGCCACCTGCGTATCCACAATCATCTCACCCCACCCCCCAACCCCTAGATGACTGATGTGGTCCTCGTCGATTCGATAGACGAACAATATTTACAGGCAGGGCACAGATCTTGAAAAAGCTGACAGCTCAGCAAAAGCTTTATTTGTTTCCACAGTGTGTGAATGTCCCCACAGAGATCGACTTTTGCGTTTTGAACAAAGGTTTGACTGATGTATGCGGTTTGTGTGAAGACAGGACATTGGCGAAAAACGTTCCTTTGTTTTCAATCCCGTTTTTTTTAGTCCTCTAATACGTTTTGTGGGATTGGTAACTGGGGTGAAACGTTCATTGGAATGATTCACTTACAAACTTTGATGTCTTGATTCGAGCTGAGCTTTGGTTGTTTGGTGCTTTTGTTGCTTACAATTTCTTTCTTTTTTTATTTTTTTTTTTAGGTAAATCACTTCTTAATGGAGTGTTTGTTCTTTGTTTACTTTTA
Organism: Conus canariensis; assembly: GCA_033310375.1. NCBI lineage: Eukaryota > Metazoa > Mollusca > Gastropoda > Neogastropoda > Conidae > Conus > Conus canariensis. Next base: position 51,882,586 of record CM065731.1, read on the forward strand.
CCCACATCCTTCTATTGACTGCGAGTAGCAAGAAAGTTAAATCCGGTAATTAAACACAAGATGCAATAAAGACGAACAAAAGAGCACTGAAAAAAATGACTGGGAAACCAAGAGTGAAGCCAACTGTAAACACGTTAATGAGGCACAGAAGTGCCAAGCACAGGAAAACGGAAGAAAGGTCTTTGTCAGCAGGTGCACTGGTTGGTGAGGAAGAGGGGAGTGTCTCTCTCACTGATGAAGATGAAGAATTCCTGATAAAACTCAATGAGAGGAAAAAAAAACGCCCCAAAACAAAGCAGTATGCGGCTTCCTACCTTGCTAAGCTAGTTAACAGAACTTTGTAAACAAACTGGCCGGTGAGAAATTGAGAGGCAAAATGACAACGTATCACACGATATCTTAAACATAACATGGTCATGATCACTGCCAAGGTCAACTCCAGAAAATGTTCGTGTTTGAGCCCTGTTGACGTCAGACCTGTTCCGGTTCTTTATTCGAAGATAGTCTTATCTGTTTGTGATACTGACCATGTGTGCAGTGCTGTGTCCATCCCTGGGTTGCTTTATGATCACCAGGTGTGTGAGCTAAAGGCAGGCCATTTTCATTGGCGAATTCCACCAGGCGCAGTTCTCATTCTTCGGGAGTCTTATTGTGAGCTAAAGGCAGGCCGTTTTCACTGGCGAATTTCAGCATGCACGTTCCTTTTTCTTTGAGAGTCTCACTGCAGTAAAGGCCGCAGAAATGTCTCATTTTCGTGGCAGTCCATACCATCTTTGGCCTCTAGTCACCCAGAATGATGGGTGTGTCTTTCTTGTCAGCCTTCTTGATGACGGTTTAAACCTGAGGGTAGAATTCTTCAATCAGGTGGTCTTCATAGTCCGACATTCGAACATGTATTTGCACTACCATGATGTTGAATGGTATTCTCGGTGACCGATGGTCTTGGACAGCTGGATCTCAATACAAAGACCCTGATATTCTTTTTTAGCCAAAATGCCCCCTCCATGTATACGTGTTTCTTCTTCTCAAGTACAGTACAAAGCATGCGCCTTTTCTGTCTGAAATTTTCTGTTATCCTTCCATCTAATTTAGCAGAAGTCGAGCACATATGAAGAGTATGTGACCATTTCATGGGCGAATTATGTCAGTTTTCCGATCTAGAAGGAATGAAATGATGCGTCTTCCATGGATACTTTGTGGTTTCCCCCATAGCACACTTTTTGCATCTGCATGGATGGGCTATGACTGATTCGGGACGATATGCTTTCTTGTCTGTCATGAGGCGTCTTGCAAGCAAGTCGAACACGGCGGACCCAAGGTTTTCTTTTTCTGTCTCATGATCTGTGCCATTTCAGTGGCACTGCACCTGTGCCGCTCACTCCACCTGCCTCCTCTCAGCCCACCTCCCCCGCCCCTTCTCCCTGTCCTCTGCCACAGCCTGGCCTCTCAAGACACTGTCCAGGCACCTTCAATCCGCAGGGAGCAGTCAACGTCAAGTCGTCATGAGGCAGCCCATTAGAGGAGATCTGCATTGCTGCCAGATTACTTTGGTGGTATTCAGTGGTGCCTGTTCTGATACAGCATATGTAGGACTCCACCTACTAAGCCCTCTACTGACGACAATAGTTCCTTAGTCGCGGATTTGGTGTGAGTGAGCTCTCCCTCCGGAGGGCGCCACTGTGTCCGTCCAACCACACAATCCCTTATGAATTTGCTGATAGCACTGACCCCGACAGTACCAAACCAAGGTCATAGGCTCAGAGAGGTAATCAAAACTGAGGTAACAATAGGAGAAGGGCTTGAAGTGTCACAGATGAGGTTAGCAATGATGAAGATGATGCATGGATTTCCAGTCATGTCTGAGATTGCATGACGGGGCTGTAGTCTATGCTTACTTTCATCATGTCCCAGTGTCAACAAGGTCCAAGAGATACAAACACCTGCAGCATTGTTCAGGAAATTTGAGCAACACTCACAGATGCGCATCCATTAATAGAATAAAATTCGATTCTAGCATTGTTTCAGCACTGTCTGGCTGACTCTGAATTTAAAGTTCTGATTTAGATCCACGACATTCATTTTACTGTCACTTCACATGTTGCGTCATTGTCCTTACTCTTCTGACCACCTAAAGAAACTGAAACCAACTCCAGCACCAGATAAAACAAAAACAAGACACAAACAAACGCAGAAAGTAAAGCGCAAAAGTGACTCGTATTTCACGCACTGTCATCTATCACCTGTCTCATAACTGGCCCGTGTCGTAGGGGCATTGCCGGTGGCTTGTCTAACAAGAAGCCTCCACTTGACCCGGTCGTTGGCTAGCACCTGGGTTTGGGCAAAACTTTTGCCGGTCCATTTCATGACGTTGTCTGACCATCTCTTTCTCTGGCGTCCTCTTCTCCTCTTTCCTTGTGCCATTCCTTGTAAAGTGGTCCTGGAGAGACCTCGCGCTCTGGTTATGTGGCCATACCTCTTCAATTTCCCTTTTACACGGTTGACAGCAAGTCTTCATGGTGACCCGTCTGTTGACCCTGTCTTATACGCGCGTCTTCAGTAGTGAGGAGGTCAGGGTATGAAACGCCAAGGAGTCGTCTACACACCACCAAATGGGCGGAATTTTAACATACATGTATTGTTCGCACGCAACAAATACATTTTGATGGCTGTTACTCGCGATGTCCAAAGAAGACAGATACTTTACTTCGCTAGTTCTTTCTTTTGTTTCCTTCTGATAAAGCCATCATGGTCTGGTTGGTGGTGAAATTCATCTCTTTCTTGTGCGAGTTTCAGCAACCTGTGACGTCAATGCAATGTGTGTAATGACGTCACTTTCCATTTCCCACATTCAATCAACCTTACTCTCCATCCCGTGTGTGTGTGTGTGTGTGTGTGTGTGTGTGTGGTGGTGCGTGCGTGCGTGCGTGCGTGCGTGCGTGCGGTGCGTGTGTGTGTACTGATCGTAATCATCTTGGCTTCCTGAATCAACTGACGTCTCATTCGTTTTAAACTACACTTGCGCCATGTTGTTCTTTGTGCAAATGTATAAATCTGTACCTGTGTGTATTGAAAGGTGTTGTGTGCATGTTCATGCATGTATCACACACACACACACACACACACACACACACACAACACACACACACACACACACACACACAGAGAGAGAGAGAGAGAGAGAGAGAGAGAGAGAGAGAGAGTATGTGTTTGATTTTTATCATGGGTGCATTGTTTCTCAGTTTCTGTATTGCTGCGAAGTCAGGGTGTGTTTGTTATGTATCCAACTGATGGATCATTGCATAGAACAAAAGTGCCTAAAACATTAAAAAAAACTTAATTATGAGGTAATGAGTGAAGGAATTCAAAGTGAACACAGAATAAAATAATACGAGGCCTGCTATGTGTGAATAACCGACGAATGGATGAAAAAGGTAAACTGTGATTTCACAAGCGTTTGGCATTATTCCATCACATTCCTTTCAAACTGGATGTGTCAGAACAGGAAAGATCAATGGGGACAGCACCCAAGTTCACCACAGTGCAAACGGACAAAAGTTCCAGTTATTGATTCGACAACATGAACGTCGTATGATACCAGCACAATGTTTTACACAAGCTAAATGAAATGACAACGAACGCTGGGCACGTTGAACTCATGCAGATGCAGCCATTACCATACCCTCTTCTCGACCTTGTCAACCGGTCTTCGTCCTCACCATCTCCTCTAGGTCGGTCCTTCGTTTTGCCGTTAATAGAATCAAAGGAAATCTTAAATGAGGCAGGGAACCGTGAACAGTAAACAACAAACAAGTATGGTAACTCTTGCTCTCATATCAGACAAATCACATATCAGTTGACTAATCAGTTGTACTAGTGGAAAAGGACCTGTGAACAGGCTCCTAGGAGCTTCAACACGGAAACCATCCAGTATCCAGTAAATAGATGAGAGCGAGAGTTACCTTGCTTATTACTGTTTACTGTTAATAACATTGTCAAGTCCTGACCAACAGCAAACTGGTTTTCAAACAAACGTTCTAGGAAAGTGATTGTTAACTGTATAAACTGAGTCGCTTTCTTTATTACATTGCATTCCGTTTTGTGTGATCTTTTTGCATTTTGTCGAACAGGTGAATGTAAGTGCGGACAAGCCGATACATATTTGATGTGCCTTTTAAAACCCTTTAGCCACTGTAGAAACAAGGCATGACATTCAGAAGATGAGGCCGAAAACCACGACATAAATGATGCTGTTGAAATGACACTTTCATTATATTTCCCTCTTTGCAATGAGATCACACGGGCCACCTGCTTCAGTATGAATAGTATTTCTGGGAACCGTAAAATTTTGTGCTACAAACAAATCTCTGCTTTCTATCATTCTCTTTGAATTTTATACCCTGAACTGTTGCCCAGTGTTTGTTATGTCATGCTTTCTGCTTTGATTGCCATTTTCTCCGTGTTACGGATGTTGTAGTGGTGTAAGTATTAATGTCTGACTCTCACTTTCAAAAGTTTGGATGCGTGTATCGATTATTCCCTACACCCCCACACCACACGAACATGGACAGTTAGGCAACACACAAAGTTCTTTTCTTTTCTATGCTGCCTGAACCATCAGGACATTACAAACACATATCACCATAAATCATAAATATAAATCAGTAGGCACAAAAACAGTACACGCCACCATACAGAGCGCAGATCAACATATTACATCAGCAAAGGTATGTAAGAAACCCAATCCACCGACACACATGTGGCGGTACAACCAGAGCAAATAACTGTGTATAAATATTTAAGAGATGTTCAGCGACCTCCTCTTCCAGCGGGAACAGTCGCTCTCGGCGACACGACATTTACAAAAGCTGTCACAGCAAATATTTTTCCTGGCACAGACCTCGCTGGCACCGTCAGTAGTGTCCTAACAGACACAGTTCACACACTTGGCTGCACCGAGCCCAAGTCACAGTCTAACCAGGTACTCATACGGCAGGCAGAGCCGCTACAAGAACACAGTCCCAGGTGATGTCCCACAGGGCACACCCACACAGAGGAAAATCACATCGGACTACCAACCTGGCGGTCAGCCTCTCCACGCCATCATGACGTAGAATCCTGAGGCCCTTTACTATACAAGTACACTACTGACCTGGCGGTCATCCTCTCCACACCAGCAAGATGGAAACAGCAGCTGGGGCACAGGCTGTACCTCACACCCGATGGTAACCAGTTCCTGCTGAACTCAGGGGCCTCACCGACACCTGGGGAACTGTATAACTACATTGGTTACCTAGGCTACTACCTACATATTTATCGTCCTCGTCTTGTCACTAGTAGTCGCTCTTCACATAATACATTTCACTAGAGTTTGGGGAAAAGTGCCCATAATATAGTGTACTAAGTTTCAGTACATTGTGTGTATTACCATAGAAAAATTAATCGATCAGCACCATGAATGATTACATTGAAGAATACAACAAAGATTTGCTCACTGAACGTTTTAAAAGCACCCAGAATACAATTATTACAGATAAAGGAACGATTTCCACTTTCCACCTTTTTATTACGGTGGTGATCGGACATTTCAAGAAACAAAATTTATTTTTCACATTATCATCTCTTGTGTCCACAACAGGGATCAGAATACATTTTCGATTAATAATTTATACACAATGATTTTCGTTCCTCACTTCCAGAGCTCACCAAAACTCACACCATTATAATACTTTAGAAAAAGATGAACAATGTTTTTGTTTCAATAATACATTGATTTGATTTGATCGCTTTTCCCCGATCACAAATAAATATACATATTCTCTCTTCCATCCTCTCACTCCATTCTTCTCATCCACTTCTCGATTCACACATTCACTAACCACAACTTCCTACAGTCACCCTGTGTTTCGTCAGTCTTGTCAATCACACGAGCAATCAAGGAAACAATCAAATATTTTAGGCCCTCACTAAGAACCGGCAATCTCACGACCACCTGTAGGGAAAACCAACTCCATTAGTACTAACCCTAACTTCCATTTAACTAGTCACTCATACCTGATTACCATTAAAACGAACCTGGGAGCCTCTCATCGGCACCGTGGGGATGTTTCCAAGCCGGCAAATCTACAGAGACTAAAGGAAATACTCCCTCACCTGACTGACAATAAAACGCGGGTGAGTAGCTGTCAGGTGAACAGGTGAACAGGCAAACTTGCGCCTTCTTAGAACTGTCCCTGCAATTTGGGACCGGAAAAAAACGGTCTGTCACCCTCCGTATTCAAAAAAGCGGGGGGAAGGGATGGAGTCTGCCTTTTTCTGTCTCTCATGTGTTAGTGTTTAAACTTCACAAGTGGTCTTTCTGTACCCTGTATAATGTGTGACTGTAGGTTCAGATGTCTTGCCACTGACGTGGATACTCTATCCGTTCAGAACTGTTATTTGACTATGCATATGAGTAATGTAATGGTCATGGAAATTTCATCGCCTTTTAGTCTGCCAGCCTCCAAGCTAAGGCATTTTACCTCGCTTAGGTTTATCGGAACAAAAGCATTATGTCAAGGCTGAGCGTCGCTTGGAAAATGAAAATACCTCAATCGTTCGGTTAGAACGAATCTCCGTAAATCACAGCTGGTACTGAACTGGTAAATCACAACAGATTCCAAGAGAAAGATTTACATATTTGATCATAACTGT